>CM067353.1:39478072-39612888 GCA_034190875.2 Urechis unicinctus | reverse complement strand
GACAAATGCCGGCCATAACCACTGACAAGTGATGCACAGTAATGTTGAACGAAGAACACTTTCATAATGAGAACAGCACTTATAACACAGTTTTCCTCCTTGTTTTTCAGAATAACTTGTAAATTGTCGTTACTAATAGTATATAATGTTTTTGCGTCTAGTTTATATATACATATATTTTTTGCGTATTGATTGGTCCTGGCCTTTTCTGTCATCTATTTGATTTCGTTACTGAATATCTCATGTCTAAGGTTCGCTTGATAAATTATCCTTCTCTGCATAATCGATTGGTTGAACATCGACTGCTAACATGTCAAACATATTGCTTGGTATTGCATTAAATGTGACGACTGTACATTGTATTGGATGTCAATGTTTAACGCGCTGAAATTGGGGATAGCATTTAGCTAAACATTACAATATCATGAACGGCGCACATTCATATAGATACAACTTTAAGAATGGTATGCAGAAGTTACGCTATGATTCGACTTATTCCATGCATCACAGTATATTGCTTGCAATTGTATATCTGTTCGTATTTTGTTAGAATTTAGTTTTGCATGAATCTCAAGTGGCTCAGAAACAAGTCGTTACAAACAGTTAAAGAATTAATTCTTATATTCATATCCATGAGTAGATCGCCATTGTATTAGTGCGACAGCGCACTCTGAGAAATACATTGGAACTTAGTGAGCATTCGTGGCATCTTGCCTTCCAGGGATCTAAATTTAGCTTGCTTCATCCGCAGCTCTTACATTATGGAGGGGCACCAGCGCTATGCCGTATCCTGTTTAAAACAATGCGTGATTAACATGTCTATCTCTAAGACTGTTATAGATGTAAAAGTATATATTTATGTAAAATTGATAAACTGTTCCATATATTTGTGGCTTGTACTTTACATGGTGGTCTGAGTCAAGGATTAGCAAGAATTAGCTATACACACCACGAATGCAAATTACACACCTGCTCATCCAAGTGCGTGAGGCTCAGACAGCAATATAATGCTTTTGCATGCAGGAATATCTTTGAGAGGTCCGATACATTGGGCTGCCATTCATGTGTTGGTGTGTACACAGTCAAGATATCAGTTTATATGTACGTCAACTTATAGAATGAAAGTCCCAATGTCTCACACAAACAGTGATCACCTCTGCTGCTCAATGCCACATGACCTCTCTTTTGTGAGCGGTGATTATGCTGCTGTCATAAACATTGCATTAGTTCTCAGATTTACCAAATAAAATGCAAGATTCATAACCATTCTAGTGAAGACATAGACCATAAGATAAGCACGGGTCCTGTTGCCTTCCAAACCCCTTGTTTCACCACCCCCACTCCACCTCTCCCTCGTCCACCAGGCTTGCCGTGTTCACGACCGGCAGGAAGCTTTATAGACTGCGAAGTGAGATCTCGCACAAGTTATGCTGGTAAGCATATACTGTTTATCAGGAGCATATATGACCTGTTTGATAAAATCGACCTCGACTTTACAGATCGATTTACAACTGTTAAGTGAAATCCGCCTTACATATATCATGCTCCTAACACTCATCTAGGGTAACTATGCTGAAATGCGTTTACACAGACGTTGTGATCGCGTTAAACGCGACGAGATTTATATTCCAATCATAGGCCTTCATTTGATAGCAAAACAGTTAGAGTGATTATAATTTGCAATTCGGGACACCGCGGATATCTAATATATTCATGATCTTCAACTGATATTGGATTCAGGACAGCAAGCATCTAACTGTATCATGATATCACGCTTTCTTGATATTGTCGGTTTTCAAGAAGATGCAAGAACCACGCCACGACCAATAAAAAACGCCTTAATCTTCAACACAAATACGACACTAAGTAGACATGATATTTTATATAGAGAGCTAGATGGTGCTATTTATTATTCATGCATGCAATTTCAGGAAGACAGATGAGCCTTTCCATCTTTTGCTACAACTGCATTACCGGACTGATGATTCTTTCCTGTGATTGTTTCATAGCAATCAGAATATTGGTCAAAGACAGAGACATCACAAGGTGAAATGGGCCTGCCAGCCTATATTTATTTGGCCATAAATCACTTATAATGGACCAATACCCTAGGGGGTGTTGGATGGCAGTCATAAAGAGTTGAAGAAAATGGTGCTTAAATGTACAATCGGTATTGACAAATGTCACATGTCAAATATCATTTGTCATTACTTCTGAATTAAAGTAATAATAGTTTAGATGAAGGATAAAGTGGATTGGTACATATAAATTTATAATGAGATATATATATTTTTGAGTTTTGCATAATCCTATGAAGGATATGCTTCTTATCTGTACCATCACTACGACCATTGGTTCTGACAAATGCCGGCCATAACCACTGATATGTGATGTACAGTAAGGTTAAACAAAGAACACTTTCATAATGAGTACTGTTCATATTAAACAATTTACTAATAATTCATAATGTCTAGTTTATATTTACTTTTTTTGCGTTTTGATTGGTACAGTCCTGGCCTTCTCTATTATCCATTTGTTTTCGTCACTGAATATCTCATGTCTAAGGTTTGCTTAATAAATTATCCTTCGCTACATAATCGATGGGTTGAACATCGACTGCTAACATGTCAAACATGTTGCATGGTATTGCGTTAAATGTGACGACTGTGCATTGTATTGGATGCCAACGTTTAACGCAAAGAAAATGGGGATAGCATTTAGTTAAACATTGCAGTATCATCAACGGTGCGCATTCATATAGATACAACATAGAGAATGGTACGCAGAATAGTAAGTTACGCTATGATTCGAATTATTCCATGCATCACAGTGTATTGCTTACAAATGTATTTTTGCTAGGATTCAGTCAATCTCAAGTTAGTCTGAAATAAGTTGTTACAACAATCAATCAAAGAATTATAATGCTACATCTATGAGGAGATGGCCATTGTATTAATGCGACAGTGCACTCTGAGGAATACATTGGAACTTTGCGAGTATTCGTTGCATCTCGCCTTCCAGGAATCTAAATATAGCTGGCTTCGTCCACACGTCTTTCGTTATGGAGGACCACATGCGCTATGCCGTATCCAAGTAAAAACATTGAGTGATTAACTGTCATAGTAAAGTCAAAATTTACGGAAAATTTTTAAAATGTTCCATATATTTGTGGCTTGTTCTTAACATAGTAGACTAAGACAACGTTTCCCAAAATTTGGCTACAACAAACACCACGAATGCAAATTACGTACCTGTGCATCCCAGTGCTTGATACCCAGACATCAATATAACACTTTCGCGTGCAGGATTATCTTTGAGAGGTCCGATACATAGAGCTGCCCTTCACGTGTTGTTGTGTAAACAGTCAAGATGTCAGTTTATATGTAGGTCAACTTATAGAATGAAAATCCCAATGTCTCACACAAACAGTGATCACATCTGTCGCTCAATGCCAAATGACCTCTCTTTTCACACAAACAGTGATCACATCTGTCGCTCAATGCCAAATGACCTCTCTTTTGTTGGAAGGTTTTCCATTTTCAACCGTATTCATAATCTTCTTAATGTTGACAACACCCCCTTGAACACTGTTATTGTAAATAAATCTCACAATGTGATCCCTATCATTTCATTTTTGTTAGCGTGTTCACTGTCCAGAAAGTAATATGTGATTTCAATATTAATGTTTCTTTGTATATGTTCAGGTCTTGTAGCAAATTCGTCAAACTGCAAATGATGATAACGTTGCTGTAGTACTGGCATCGTTTTGGATGTTAGTGCAAACAATATTTCTCTAAGTTTTGAAAGGGTGTGATAGTTTGTGCTTTGACAGTTTTGATATTTGTTACAACTGCAGATCCATTCGGAGTGTACAATTCTGGGAATAACTTGCACGATGTGTACGGCATTTTAATTCACACTTATCAAACTTATTGACAAGTATCAAGGGTTATGCTATTTACCTAAATTAGAAGTCTCTACGTTTGCATTAATATTGACGACAAATTTACATCTTAACCTTGCAGAAACCGCTTTTAATATTTTTCACAAAGTGTTCTTATTTCGAAAGTTCGCAATGAAGCAGTTTATTATATGTGCTCTGATATGTAGTAAAAACGCCAGAGGAACAATATCCCATCCGTGACCGACATCGCTACCGACATCGCCACTGCAATGTTCTTTCTTGAAAGACCTACCAGACATCCATGCCCGTCCAATCCGAATCATTAACGTTAAATAGGCAGCACATCGACTAATGAACGCTTTGTTGTAGCTCAGTCAACAGCAAAACGATCAATTTGCAAACATGATGAGAATGGGGCTGCTTTGATCTTGTTGACACGGTGGTCACAAACGAAGGTGCTCACGATGAAGGAGACGGAGGAGGTGATTTAGTGATAAACAGCGCTAGATTATAATTGAGTGTACCTAACAGCCTCTTGGAAAGAGCCGAATTCAGACTTATCCTTATGGTAGGTATTTAAGGTTATGAGTTGGTTATTATAGTATTTGGAGGGATTGTTTTGTAAGATACTCAAGCTCTGTAGTATTGATCTACTTTCAATTTGTGATCAGTGCAATTGCACAACGCATGAATAGGGTTTCACTATTCGTTAGGCATGGATATAAGATCACACAGTAATTGTTCAAAAGGAAATAACTAATGGTTGTTTCTTTCATTTGATTTGGAATTGTATAACATTCATCAGCGACAGTCTTTTGGCACATTTTGTTTGTACAGGTTTGATAAGTGCGATAAAGGAACACAATCATCGTCTTTGCAGATAATGACAAGGTATGATTCATCGTCATTGCCAACAATAAACACCCACCAAATAGGCAATATCGTTTTTTCAGAATTTCCTTTTCAACAAATTGTTCATTAATTCATATTGAAAATGCTGCTGTATTTGGAACGTAGCCTGATGTATGATTTCCCGAGGTTATCAATATATCATAAATCTACAGTATATTAATTCACTTATGGCTAAACCGATACAGCAAACAGGACCCTCGCATTCTGGGCTCGACCCATTGAGATCCCAAAACTTCGTTAGGTGTCCATGCAGTTTTCATCGAGCACCATGATATCACGAACAAATTGAATTTTGTATGTTGCTGCCCCAGTATCGTAATCAACTTCTTTTAAATACGCATGGTAACCTCTGCAGTCCGATAATCTGTTGCGATAGTCAGAAGCGTTATGATGAGGTGATCGTTATGAATTGAAGGGTGAAAGCAGCATTGTTAGTCGAATATACATCCGAATAACAAATGCAGTTGCAGACAGAGGAAGTTATGACGTCCTACTCCAGACACTTGAACCTCTTTGATTGTTCAGGAATTGATTTCAATAGGCGTGGTGTAACTTTGACAATACAAGGACCGGATGAAATGGGTACATCAAATACATTAATGCACATCACCCTGTCAACATCCGACCTCTTTTGTATTATTATTGGCAAACTCTGTAGCTCTCTACAGCGCAAATCAGTGTCAACCCATATATATATATATATATATATATATATATATATATATATATATATATATATATATATATAGATATATATATATATATATATATATATATATATATATATACTATATATATATATATATATATATATATACTCTATCTCCTATCTGTTTACAGAGATCTCTATATATATAAGAGATCTCTGTCTCTCTCTCTATATATATCTATATCTTGCTGTATCTATCTGTCTCTCTATATAACCTACATCTATATCTCTATCTCTCTATCTCTATCTCCCTGTCCCTCTATCTCTCTATCTCTATCTCTCTATATCTCTCTATATATATATGTATATATCCCCCTATCTATCTGTATATATCTCTCGCTCTTTATCTCTCATATATATATCTCTATATATATATATATATATATATATATATATATATATCTATATATCTTGATTGCGCATGTTGTTTGTTGCTTGTTTATTGAAAATACTTTTAGCGATAAACACACATGCAGATGCCATCTGCTTGATAATAGACGTACTTAGGGTAATTCATTGCTATGCCGAGGAATTTGTTGAGAGCGTTTTGCTGGAACTTGCATATTCCGCACATCTAACGTTATGGAGTACCGCAAGCGCTATGCTGTATCCCACTTAACATTATCCGCGATTAGTACGTCTTGTACAAAGACAGTTATGGATGTTAACGTAAATATTTATGGACAATTGATCAAATTGTCCCTACATTGTTGTAGTGTGCTTTACATGGTAGACTGGGTTAACACAGTTAGCTAAACGAACAACAACTGTAAATCATTGGTATGTTGCCGCTAATGCTGATTCTTTCAACAGTAGTCGTTTTGGAGTTTGTGAGTGATGTATTTGTGTGTACACCACCCAATCAACCGCATATTTTTCAAATAGCCAGCTGAGAACGCCCACATGTGTTAATCTTGGGACATGCTTTTGGGTTCATTAGGTGTTTCATATCCGGTAGTTTACACAGCAGCATAGTTCTTTGAGCCAGGGTGCACCATAGATAATAGATGTACGCATAGTGTTGAGCTCAGCTGCGTCAATGGTTTTCAGAAAATGCAATGACATTCTTAAAGTTAAGGTTACTGATATCACGATAAAGAGCTTTTTAAGAATACCGGTCTGGACTATAGAGATATATAACCGTCTGGTAAGGGAAATCTGACTTACACATACAATGCTCCTACCCACAGTAGTATCGCATTATACACGACGGCTATAATGTAAGATTCCATTCTAAAACCTTCATTTTGTAGCAACGAAGTACGATTCAATATTATTCACAATAAGGTTATCCGTGAATTTCTAATTTATACATGATTTTCCATAGCTATTGGTTTCAGGACAACTAACCTCCAGCAGGATTATTATATCATGGTTTCTGTATATTTTTGCACTCTAGATGAGATACCTCTGCTGATAGACGTGTATCTCTATACGCCTTAGCGAATAATGAAAGTCCTGATCTTCAACACAAATACGACACAAAGTAGACACGATATTTTATACGGAGAGATAAATGCTGCTATTCATTATTCATACATGCAACTTCAGCTCGACAAATGAGCCTGTCAATATTTTTGCTATAGTGCAGAGTGCCCCCACCGCCTTTTAGGTCACATGATCTCAAGGGCAGGATGCTAGGAGTGTAAGAGAGAAACCATGTGCGTTTAGGGAGAGTTTGTATCGAAGTATACTCACGCATTGCGTTCCCTGCCGTCTTCAACAGCTATCGCTGCATTTCCGGGCGGTCGATAAAGTCCCGTGATTGTCTCAAAGCATTCGGTAAATTGTTCAAATGATAGAGACATCACAAGGACAAATGGTCCTGCCAGCTTATATTCATACGTCCGTTGGTCACGAAGTAATTATGGACCACCAAGCGAGTTAGCGTTGGATAGCGGTTATATAGTTTAGAGTTCATAATTAGAACTGCGCTGATATCACAGTTTTCTTCCTTGTTTTCAGCATTTCTTGTAAATGGTCGTTACTAATAGTTTGTGATGTTTTTGCATCTAGTATATATTTACATTTTTTTGCGTTTTGATTGGTACATTCCGAGCCTTTTCTGCTATCCAATTGTTTTCGTCGCTGAATATCTCATGTCAAAGGTTCGCTTGATAATTTTTTCTTCTCTGCATAATCGATGATATGAACATCGAATGCTAACATGTCAAACATGTTGCATGGTATTGCGTTAAATATGACGACTGTGCATTGTATTGGATGCCAATGTTTAACATGAAGACATTAGGGATAGCGTTTAGTTCAACATGCAGTATCATAAACGTCGCACATTCATATAGATACAACATCAAAAATGATATGCAGAACGGTACGTTACGCTATGATTCGACTTATACCATGCATCACAGTGTATTACTTATAAATGTATATTTACTTTGTTAGAATGGCCCAGAAACAAGTTGTTACAAACAATTTAAGAGTTAATTCTGATGTTCACATTCACGAAGAAATCGCCATTGTATTAATGCGACAGTGCACTATGAGGCATTCATTGGAATTTGGTGAACATTTGTTGCATCTTGCCTACCGAGGATCTAAATATAGCTTGCTTCCTCCGCAACTCTTACATTATGGAGGAGCACAAGCGCTATGCAGCATCCTATTAAAACGATGTGTGATTAACATTTCTATCACTAAGACTGTAATAGATGTAAAAGTTAATATTTATGAAAAATTGATAAAATGTTCGATATATTTGTGGCTTATACTTTACATGGTAGACTAAGTCGACGTTTCCCATGAGTTAGCTACACACACCACAAATGTAAATTACACACCTGTGCATCCGAGAGCTTGAGGCTCAGACAGCAATATAATGCTCTTGCTTGCTGGAGTAGCTTTGAGAGGTCCGATACATTGGGCTGCCATTCACGTGTTGGTGTGTAAACAGTCAAGATATCAGTTTATATGTACGTCTACTTATAGAACGAAAGTCCCAATGTCTCACACAAACAGTGATCACCTCTGCCGCTCAATGCCACATGACCTCTCTTTTGTGAGTGGTGATTATGCTGCTGTAATAAACATTGTTTTACAAGTTCTTAGATTTACCAAATAAAATGCAAGAATCATAACCAATCCAGTGAAGACATAGACCAATAAGATAAGCACGGAGCACATTACCTTCCGAAACCCTTCATCCACCCCCAGACCCCCCCCCCCCCCCCCCCATGCCTCTCCCGCGCCCCTCTTGCCCAAACACGCCGATGCTAAACGCTTGAGCAATCCGCCAGGCTTGCCGTCTTCACGACCCGCTGAATGCTGTACAGACTGCTAAATGAGATTTCGTACAAGTTATGCTGGTAAGCGTATAACGTTTAACAAGAGCATATAAGACCTGTTTAATAAGATCTGCCTGTTTAATAAGATCTGCCAGATTGATAAACAACTGTAAAGTGAAATCAGCCTCACATATATATCTAGGGTGACTATGTTGAAATGCATGTCACAGACAGTGAATCGCGTTAAACACGACGAGGTTTATAATTTCAATCATAGGCCTTTATTTGATAGCAATCAGAGTGATTATAATTCTAATTTATTCATGATACATCATTCAGGACAGCAAGCATCCAACTGTATCATGATATTCAGCTTTCTTGATATTGTCGGTTTTCATAAAGATGCAATAACCGCGCCACGTCCAATAAAGAACGTCTGGATCTTTAAAACAAATACGACACTTATTCGACATGAGATTTTATATAGAGAGCTGCATGGTGCTATTTATTATTCATGCATGCAATTTCAGGAATACAAATGAGCCTTTCCATATTTAGCTACCACTGCATTACCGGACGGCTGATGCTTTCCCATGATTGTTTCATAGCAATCAGTATAGTGTGCAAACGATAGAGACATCACACGGACAAATGGTCCTGCCAGCTTATATTTATTAGTCCATAAATCACTAATAATGGACCACCACGCGAGGGAGCGATGGATGGCAGTCATAAATAGTTGACAAAAATGGTACTTAAATATACAATCGGTATTGACAAATATCAAATATCATTGATCATTACTTGTGAAGTAAATTAATACTTGTTTTAATAAAGGATATAGGGTATTGCTACCCGGATATCACAAAATATCCGTATATTGGTAGAATATATGATGAAGTGAGTATCCTGGCTTTATCTATAGTTGTTCTAATGGATTACCATTGACGGTGATCTGGTTCGCGTGTTGCATTCGAAAAATTGGCATGAGTCATATCGGCGTTGATAATGTGTCTTTATTACTGTAATAAATACATCACGGTGAACGTCACCAGCTCATTGAATATCAACTGATATATTAAGTAACTGTTCCACCATTATAAAGATTTTCAGTATACAGTAATGACCACCCAATACCTTAATTGGATGGGAACAATACCGTTAGGTGCACTGACAGTCGTCATCAAAAACTGATTAAAAATTAGTCAGTTTTCCCTTTAAATTCAAATCTGGTTGATTTCAAGAGACCTTCACTGAACTGACTGCAATTCTTTATGTAGGTAAACTACTCCAGTTGATCACTACGCCATTTGACATGCTATTTCTTCTTAATTTTTCTCCACTCCTAGGTTTTGTCAAGGTGTTCACATCACTGAGAAGCTGGACAAACAAATCAACACTAATATAATCTAATCCATTGAAAATTTTGTATTCTTGTATGATGTCGCCATGGAAAGCTGTCAGTCCTAACAAGCGCATTATTTGTTCTTAACCTAGCATATATTACTAAGGACCAAGCAGTATGGACGTGGTTGTTAGTAAGAATTGTGATGGTCTATCATTAGAGTGCATCATCAGCAACAGTGAAATAAATACTCAGAATTTAAATACATTATTATGGTTATTATAAAACAAACATCTGTAGAATCGAACCTAGCATTGATATTTTCATCTAGCTGACTAAGCATGTTCATCGAGGCAATTTAAAATAATAGTTATATTGATTTTTTTGAAATCAAGGTTGCATAATATGTCTCAACAACTGATGGTTGTCAGATATTCCCGCTGCTAGACCTCTACCCCCCACGTCCGGTCTACTGCATTAAACAAGAACACAATGACAGGGTAATTTAGCTATTGTATAACTATTTCACACAGCCGCACTTCAGATGTGATGTCCATGTTGACAGACAATGACAATAAATTGCCAGCAATGAAATGGCGATTGATCTTTATGACATACACGCCGCAATTTTGTTTGGTGTGTATTGATCTAGTACTCAACTGGACACACGTATGATATGCGATCATGAATATTTCATACAGTTGTGGTTGCTGTTAATATGCATGCGGAGATATTCTGTACATCAGAATGTCAGCAGAGTTGGATCGGAAATTCCAGATGCAGCTCATAAAACCTCGCATTGTCTTACACTGTTAAGAAAACATTTTATCAAACGCTCTGAATGAATATGCGACTTGCTTAGCACAAGTTCCGGTCACAGTTTGTGTGTTCACAGCACGACTGAAAGCTGCACCTCGAGATTTCACTTTATATTGCTCCTCTGTGTAATGCAGTGAGCGTGTAGTACTGAACGCACAATAATCATTAATACTGCATAAATCTTTGAGCAATTTAAGTAAACTATCGAGCATTCCTTTATACAATCTATATCTTAAAATTTGCTAATACCATAAATGTATTGTGAGTTGCAAGAAAAGCGCCTCAGCCTTACAACCATGCACAGCTACGCATGGGCAATACTTGATCTCATCATGCATTATGAAGATAACGCAGTTCCGAATCTTTGGGAACTGAAACAAAATTCCACAAGGCCCTGGCACAATCCTGCTTATAATATTGGTCGCTTCTACAACGTTCTCTTGGGTTCTCTCCTCTTGAAGCTGGTGTTGAAAGAGAGGAGACATTAAATCTCCCTTGGTGTGCCGACATACATTGAGAGTACGAATACGCAACCATCAAGCTATTTTGGGTGTTAGCAATGGCTTTTATTTCTGATGCCGGAGAATCTAAGTATAAACAAAATTCCATGCATTTCAATTATCTACAGAATTCGTATGTAACATGAGCTGTAATAGGGAATAATGGTAATCGGATCATTAGTAATGCAGTGTCTCAAGTATTTAGCGCTATTGTCAGCCTTTTCTAGAACTTGCAAATCGACGCTTCCAGATACGCCCACGAGAAAGGCGATAGCGATAGGCACCCAGTACATATGTGTTATATGTGTGGGTATCATTAAGACCTTAATGTACACGTTGATAGGAATACGCGAACGCAATGACCCTATATTTCGAACGTCTGCATCTTGTTATCTACCCTTAATTATTAGGATACTAGTATTACATTCCCATACATAAGTTAGTTGTTTATCCCACACACGCATTATTATGTATGGTACTGTATAAATGCAATGTACCTATTCTTGTTAACGGATTTATACTTATTGATCTTAAGAGTAAGCTTATTTCAATAAGTTAAAAGGAAGAGTTTGTTCTTCCTGTACTTACATGATTCCACTGAAATAGGTTGTCTCTGCATGGCAGCGCCCCATACACCATAATATCCATCAAATCGTACTTCTCTTGTGATCTCCCTTTAGTCTTGGGGATTCTAATTGCATGTTAAGGGATTGCGTAAATGTTGCTATTGCTGTATAACGATACATCACCTATTCCTATGAGTCCAAACACGGCTTTTAAGTTACACTCACTTGACTTTTTATTTCTCTTTGAAAGCAACCTACGGCAATGTTTATGCTAATTTTGTCATCCTTAAATATGGCGCATTGCGACAATTTCTGCCCCAGAGCATGAATTCTAGAAGTGGCCATTCACATGTACTGCCCCGTGTTACCTGCTGTGGCAATTATATATAAATAGTGCCTTGCATGCCTTGTGACATGCATTTAGGGCAATAAACATCCAGTTTAAATTTCAAGCACCATAATTGCAGGCTCTATTGGGAGTTGCATTGGAATAGTTAAAGTAATAGTTGTATTATTACTACTCTACTGCAGCATACGCAGCGTATATAGAGTGTATATCATGTTCTGAAATGATAAAAATACGCCGCAAAGATGCCGATAATTACAATCATTACATAACCCTTAGTTTCCACTGTATTCAACAATTGCTTGGTTCTCTCTATGCAATTCACTTAATGCAAATAATACCTCGATATAGGCTATGGGTGAACGGTGACGGAATTTGGTGTAAATGATCAAAAGCAATCATTCAATTATCGTGGGCAAATCAAGGGGTGAACTGCTCCTATGTACGGTGGGATTCATACACATTTGCAGTTATAGTAGATGACTAATGGAGAACAAGTAAAATCTTCATCGGATGTTGAGCTAATAGCATTATAAACCAATATCTATTTACCCACTGAAGTAGAGTTATAGCGTTGTTAACTAATATTTATTTACCCACTAAATGATAATTATTTGCCGCCCTTAATTCACAAATACAGCAATATTCCGCCACTTTTTATAGCGTTATCTTGACCTCTATCCCATATTGGTACCCTGAATACTCGAAGTAAGCATACGCAGTTCACTTAGAAACCTGGTGGAAGCGTACAACCTTTCTAGTCATTTACCGGTAAGAAATTCTATATCAAACTGTAGCTAAATTTGATACAAGTTCTAATATTTACCTATGTACGATTATCGCGTCAGATAAAATCAGGCATAGAGTTATCTTACCATATAAACTGATGGCTTAAGAAAGTGGCTTGATAGATCAAAAGGTTTAGATAACCATTTAAATAATTAGGCGGGTGGATCTAGAAATATTTGTGGTTCTGCCTTAGTGTATTATTAGTGTATTACACAAATACCATGCACATTTTGATTGTACACCAATGACCGATCATAATCGATTTTATAACGGAATATTTGCTATTGCTACCAACCACCCATATAAAGCAGACAAGAGACAGCAACACAACTGCCACTGAGAACAGCAATAACTTTCACCGCGAGATACGAGATGTGATTCACAGACGCATTATAAACCACGAGGAGCCCATTGGTCTATTTTGATGTTTCTGTTTGATCATTTGAGCCGTTAAAGTTGTGTTGTTTTGCCTAACAAAGCCATTTGTTCTCAAATAAGATGTGTCAAGGTCAAGACATTTAGTATTTGTAACAGTTTGTAAAACTTAACAGTGCCTTTGACAAAGCTCGATAACATGACCATCATTTAACAAAGAACAAAGACGGTAGTAGCCTCTGTACACCTGACAAAGATTCAATGTAAAAATGGTATAGCCATATTTACGTTAAAAGACGATTGTCATATACTTCAATTTAACATCTCAGTCATAATGTAAAATCCTATAAGTGGATTGCGACGCTAACCAATATACCGCCAGGAACAGGGGGTGATTAAAACGCGTGTAGTAGACCAATATTATCATTTCGATGTTGCCACTAATTAATTTTATCAAATATCGAGACCTGGTAACATTGGAGTGGGAACGATTAATAAAGCTTGAACACTGTTATCTTTTATTACAGCTACAGTTGGAAGTTAATGCGATAGTAAAATTACAAATCATTTATATAGGGCAACCATGCTATTCATTAGCTACTCATGTTTTGCTATCCTACATCACGCATGTCTCTGGCGGCTTAGTTAACTAGCGGCGAATGTAATCGTTTCCCCAATAAAAGGACAATAGTGCACAATCAATCATAATGGTAATTCTTTTGGTGTATTTGATAATGACAACGCTGATGATATTTACAATCTAGATGAAGTCGATATGATGCGGTTTATTCTCATACAAATGGTCTGGGTATTTGTTGTTGTGATATATTTGTATTGATTCCAGAGTTGCGTGAATCTCAATGGAGATTTTAATAGGAAACGAATCAATTCACGATGCAACAAGACTTGTCTAATGAAATACTTAGCTAGAAAGATATTCACATACCTTGATTTATTGCTAAATGTATTGGCAGCAGTCATGTATCAACAAGAATATCATATGCCGCAAGATCATCAATCACACAAGAGTTGATTGACGAAACTATGAAATCAGTACACCACCCATCCAGATAGACAATCATAGTTCACTCGTGCGTTTCTGAAATTGAAGACCTATTGACAGCTACAGTGAATATATTTATTTCTGCATTTATTAGGGCGTGTCCGGAAGTATACATGCCATGTACTAATAGGGTAATATTTTCATCTCTTAAATATTGGTTAATAAAGATTTACCTAATGTTTAACATATTGAATTAATTCAGTTTCAATATCTTTATGTATTACGACTCTGGTTTTTTTCTGACCACGATTATGCAAGTATATATGTATGGTTTCATGCAGTATATAGAAAAATATAAATCAACATTACGATATATTGCAAATGTTGGTCTCAAGCGTTCATGATGGTCATATAATGACTCTTAAGAACTATATCACCAATACATAATGTTGGGACATTAATTGGTACATGGGAACCCCGCTTCCCCATTTCGCACAGTCAGGGTGATAATCTCGCAATCAAAACGAACTCTTGTGGTAAGACAACTGTGATTGAGGTCAAGTGTCTTTGTGAAAGAATGCCGCCAGTATCGTGGATTTGTTTACTGTCGGTATTATATTGACATCTTTCCAGAACCAAATTGACCTATCGTTACTTAAAACCATCCGATATTAAACATTAAGCATCCGACATTAAGCATGTTTCAACCCTAGTTTTTCAATACAATTTAAGTATGAGTAGATCTTAACAATCGAATGTAAGCTATATAGTTGACATTTATACTTCCTTGTGTTGGATGTGATATAGACAACTTATTCTACCTACAGCTCTTGTATCTAATGCTTCTAGGAAGTCATGGTGATTCTAAAACCTCATAAATGTTTCGTAGAGGTGCGCTTTGCGCTGTTTGATTTGACACATGAAATGCACGTCTGTTATAGAACGGTATCGAAATCTTCATAAACAGTAAAAGGCAAATACCAAACAACGTTGCAATGTTGCAGTAAACTTTGGTAGTCGTGACTAGCATCTGAATAAACGATATATCAAACTTTGCATCGTATAAGGCCAAAATATGACATCTTTGTGTTTGTGACGATACGTAGAAAAGCAACGAGAAACTATTTACGAAGCCTAGTTGCGCCTGTGTAGTTTTAAGCTGCATCACTTGACAGCTTGATATGATCAAAATGATTGATTTTGCAGTGCATGGTTTTAGATACAGTCACATACAGCAAGGTCGTTTCCCTGATATGAATGCTGCTTTACGATGGAACATAACCCTTACTCAAAAAGAAACACCTTTGTGTGTGATGTAACATTGCATGAGTAGAATATGTGTTTCTTCCCTTATTGGGCTGTATCACACTAAGTTTATGCAGCCAAGTTAAATAAACTAACAGCAACCTTCGATTTTCACAACGCAGTTTCCTTCTCCTCATTATGCGGTGGTAGTCTTAGATCGGCTGTCTGGTTCTTCAAATATTGAACGCGAATACCTTCTGCATTCTCAGATTATTAAAAATTCTTGATGAAGTGGACCCCTGCACACTGCAGCCGAACAAATTATTTTCAGTTGCAGGTTGTTATATCAGTGGATGAGTGGACAATATGAAATGCCTTATAGTCGTACGGAATTCGATTTTAGCGCCTTGATTGCAAAGGATATTATTACTTAACAGGAAATATCCATAAGTCTTGAAGTAAAATAATTTGACATCGATTCGCCGCGTGCATGAGGACCGACTTGATATAGAATTTATTACCGGTATGTGACAAGGAATTTGCCGCTACCTGCAGGATTTTATAAGCTAACCACGTAAGGTTCATCATAGTATTATAGGTAGTAATATATACTGTAGAGGCCATGATAGAGCTAGACAACGTTGTGCAATTTACTTTCTTTTCTCGCTCTTTGGGTTACGCCACTGCGTTGACACGGATTTAGACATATTGTATAGTACAATTAGATCTAATTTGTTCGCCATTAGTCATCAACAATAGTTGCAACTGTGTATGAATCGCACCGTTTATATGAACAGTTTCTCATGGGTATGCTCACAATAATTTGATAATTCTGTCATCTTTCAGAAATAGCTAGTAATAATCGGCATTACGCAAATTGCACAGATGGAACCTGGGAATTGTCCCATGTTGAATACAGTGGAAACAAAGGGTTATGAATTGGCTGTATTTATCAAAAACAGGACAGTCGGCAATTGTAATGAGCCATTGAACCGATATTAATTCGATACGTTCGGCATTTCAGAACGATATATGCACTTCATTGTTCACGCTCACTTTAGTACAATAGTGTAGTAATTGCTTGATTAGCGAACTCACTATAGAGCCTGTATTTATGGTGTTTGTAAAACTACAATATATGTCACAATGCATGTAAGGCTCTGTTTCATGGATTGCTGCTGCAGCTTGCACAAAGAAGTACATGTAATTGGCCTTATCTAGAATTCATTCTCTGGGCCAAAATTGTCCGAAAGTGCCATCATAAAGGATGACCAAAATTAAAACATTACCGTAGGTTGTTGTCAAAGAGAAAAAATGTAACTAAAAATACTTGTTTGTTGAACTCATTGGAATAGGTGATACAACTCTAGGGAAGGAATAGCAGCATTTACACATTGCTTCTACATAGTACACTGTTGGCAATGGTAACTAAAGTTCAACCAATTCATTCTATTAGAGCCACTTTCTACAGAAACGCATTATACTTACGTGGTAATGCTAGTTCACGTTGTTTAATTTCTTACTGTCATATCCTTTGAGAATGTACTTGTACAATTTATCAACCAAATGTCGTGTTATGGCACATTCGCCATGATGATTAATTGAAATAATATTACAGATCAAAATATGATTAGTGCGTTAACCCGAAATAGTGTCTAGCAACACACAAAGCGTCATGAATATTTGACAACCAATTCGTTGTCACTATGGCAGTTTTCAATGGTGATCGTATACATCATATATCAGTAATGTTATTGTATGAGATGGTGACGTTACCTGTGGAGTATTGATAGCAGTAATAATGCCTGACTCTCAAGGCAGATATAACTCTTATCCATTTTCCGCTGGCGTACTAACACTATAATAAAAACATTTTATGCACCTAATGATAAACACCGGAATAATCACTCTATCAATAATTCTACCAATACAAACGAAATGGAAGAAGCTTTTTCCAACGAGTTGTAACCCCATAGAATCGTTTACCTGCCAACATTATTCCAGTCAGCTCACTTACCGCTTTAAACCAACTCGATGTTCTTTGCACAGAAAAATATTTTGGATTAACCTGAACAAATAATGGTGTGGTGAATCAATGTGCCCATGGCACCTTACAGGCAAATGCTCTCTTTGCTTCGTGGGTGACCATCTTTGTAAATATTTGTAAACACATTACTTCTAGTCGACAGAAGATTTTGAAATATTTCCAAAACTTTTGCCATTTTTAAATGTTGATTGATCCGATTGTAAGTGGTAGTATCAAATATATATGTATATATGTGAATAAATGCATGTATTGGTTGAATGCGAGGTCATAAAGTGTCGTTCCTGGTTCTGCTCGTGCTTCCCTTTTTTGACGACTGCGCACCTGTGGTCCACAAAGAACTGTCGACAACTGATCTGATTTATACCAGTATAAACAAGACGGTACCCCCTGTAACCCTGGTATCACGACTGGAGACGAGTAGCTCAAGATTGTGAAAAAAACTGCTACCTGGGAGGCCCGATTTCGCAGAACGCCTGGATTGACGACGAGATAACATCACGCATCGGTAAACCAGTGCCAGATACTATTATTTAGAATTTTTAAAGTCTATGCGGAAACAATCAAGTTGTAGGTGATTGATTGTCAATATATGCAATCACATTTTTTTGAATATTTTGTTGTGTTTGGACATGTTATAACAGGGAGCTCAACTGCAAACATTTATACCCGACATAGAAATGTGCAACTTATACTAAATATGACATTCATATAATTACAGGCATGTATTTAATGTTTTAGCCAACTCAGTTGCTGCTATGATTGCTCTTTATCAGTTTGATGATTGACATCCGTAAATATTGCAGCATAATACTTAATAGATATAAGCATTTACTTCTTTCACTATGAATGAAAGCATCCATAAACGCCGCATTTTACCTCCATCTTGTATGATTTCACCCTTATAGCATTCATATATGCACTTTCATCATCCAACAAATACGCCTACTTACAAAGGATGTGCAATTTAGTCCCATTGATGCATTCCTGATATAAGAAACGAGACAACATTGACAATGTCAGCGCTGCTTATCTATTGTCAAATAAATCGTAATGGATTCTGCTGTAGAGGCCGCGTCCTTCCTACACAAGTACACATCAATCGAGCTAAGTGGCATACAGAATCTCGTGGCCGATAGAAGTGGTCCTGCTACATAGATATTTAATTGCTAGGGTCACCTCGTTGGTGGTTTGTACTGTTATAAATTTTGCATAGCGTAGCAAAATGTTTTACATATATTCCGCTAACCAAGGGTTTGTTGCATTATATGCAAAATGCGAACGTACAATGTACATCTGAATTAATTCATGAATTTGGATTCTAGACCTTCTGATCACAGAATAACGAACGCTGATATCTGATTGTCGTATTGTGGTGTAATATAGGAATTTAATGATACAAGAAATGCCGAATTAGTTGCATTATATCAGCATTACAAGCATGCCGCATTGATTTCATTAAGATTGATTTACACCCATCTTTGATGTACCTATGATAACTGCATGCACATTACGGACGGAAAGTGGATTAACTAAATCAGGGTGCTGTGCGTAACCGCCTCTCTTGTCTTTTCAGGCTGGTGGTATTTTAAATTTACTAGTCGGGAAACAGATAATATCTTTCGACTGGCAATTTTTAAACAGTTTTTATCGTGTAAATATATGAGCGCCAATAAACTGGCAACTGATGGTGCCAAGAATTATGTGAATTGTCTGTTGATGCGCTTCTAAGATGCCCATATTATTGGTTAACGCATTTATAATTTCGCACATTTTAAAAACTTTCAATGTAATATTATAATTTGTTCTACTTACATAGTTGTCAACATCAAAGAAGAAGTCGTCATGCTGATCGTATAACACAATTATGGGTAGTATTGGAAGTTAAACTATGCTTACAACATTAGTCAAACCGGTGATATTTGATTCATACCAACCGTACTATAATGTAATATTAATGGATATGACAAATGCCGTATATCGAATTGAGTTGGTCTTATGCGTTGGAAGCTCTGTGTCCAGAGGAGGCGTAGAATATACAGCCCTTCATATCCACTGACGATTTTTGTTCTTTTTAGAACGCAATGGTCTATGATGCTGTGTATAGTCTTAATTCAATGCGTCTTGCATGGGTCGCGTGTTTGATCAAATAACTCAGCCAGAGACGAGGCAACGCAACGCAAGACGAGTAATTGAACTATAAGAACACCTTAACTGATGCATTAGATGGAAACGATCTGCGATACGAATTTGAATCACCAATAATGATTTGGGATAACAGGAGCTGCAGCAATATATTTCAATGATGTTAGTGCTACTGCATTGTTGAATGTTTATCTGTTTACTTGTTCATCGTTTAACAGCAAAGGCAGTACCCCATTTCCCTGGTGTTGTGCTGATATGCAAATTCACAACATCTGCAACGCAAGAAGGCTCCGATGGATTACCCGGTCTAAGAACCAACAAACCCAGAGTGCAAAAGAAACTTTTCCCTGGGTAAAAATGAATACACATTATTAAAAGTCTAGCCCTACAGGACGTCATACGACGACTGAAATCAAATCAATGGATATTTTCTGAATGGAAATCAGATAACTTGACCGTCAAAAACCTAGCGAGTTAATAAGTTTCATCGGTAATGAACAATTTGCACCTATAATCACGAGTGATGTATAAAGCGGACATGGATTACCATTACGACTGCAGTGGTAGCATCATCGATGACCACATCTCGCCATGTTTATCTTTACAACGAGGCGATAGCTGCGCACAGGCGCAGTTTGGACTAGATGACAGTTCGAATAGCATGGTGGGTGTTCAATACGGCATCTGGGGGCTCAGCCTTGTCACTCATATGGCATTGCTACAATCATGATGGAGTAAAGACTAAACAATTCTACTGTGATACAACTGCATGACGTTGTGGTAGCTTTCTTGATAGAATCGTTATTAGGTTTTATACTACGATAGGGTCGTCAAAAATGAATTCTGAACGCTCGCAGGGATAATCTAGCTTGAATTCGAACTTTCAACGTCACAAACGGAGATATTTGCGCCGCGACGCAGCTCTTGTGAGATGGCAACAAAAGACGCAAAGTAGAACCCACGCCATCAACACCTAGCGAACGGAGAGGTAACAAAAACCATATTTCATATTTACCAAAATGGTGCTCATCGCATCATTATTTTTCGAAAATCGGTAAATAGATCAGAGGTAAATTATTGCACGGTTTATATATATGTTTCAATAGGTTTTGAACTAATGTCTTTGTAGGATGGTAAATCGAGCGGTTCCTTCTAAACCTGATACGACAAATGCGCCATTAATCGTTGCCATTGGAGCTGGAGGACTTTATAATGAATTGGCATGTCCGCCCAGGACTATCCAAAGTCTAGAATTATTCTAAATAAAATAAAACTACCAGGTGGGTCAACCGGAGATCAAATCGATGTAATCACACATTGACAGAAATGCACTTCGTTCTGTTTCCCTTTCCTTGGTACTCACTTCAAATTCAACTTTTCCCGCAGATCAAAGTAGCTCCCTATTACAACAAAGCCTTTTAATTCTCACTGATAATGACACATACAACGTCAACGTCTCCTTGAAGCACGTTCCGTTTGACGTATGGTTCCATCGACCTGAACCAGCGCGATGTACCCTGGTTGCTTATAGAATGAGAAGACATGCTGGAAGCCACTTGACACGCAGAGAAAAGCAGGGGAATACGAGCCATTTGTTCGCGCCATAATGCCAAGAAACATTTGAAACAAAGCCCTACTCATGACCTTCTATTTATTCATTTATTTTAACACAGATAACTATATATTTTTCTGTCTTGCATCACAGTACATAGATGAAATTGCGTCTCCTCCGTTAATGGTCATTCTTAAATGTAATAGAATATACAACGTAGTCAAGGTTAACATTGCGTATAGCCTTTGCGATTACACATCCTACATACAGTACTTTATAGGTTAAAAGGCGTTGGCCAATCGTAATCACAGTCTTATGCGTTATGTGAGTTAAGAATAGATCGAGCCCCAGGAAAGACCCTTGTGAAACACTACAAATAACCCTTGTCTAATCTTATTGGATATCAGTTACCACCAATCTTTTCTTTCTCTTACTGAGCCATACATTCATGCTAATACATAACCACTGCTTTCCATAGAACTTATACGATGATGTTCTTTGAATAATACCAGCTAGTTAATTCTGTTAGCTAGCATTCTTGACCATTATTGAGCCATCTAGGTGTACAACAGTGTTTTCAAATGATATGTACATATCAGTTGTTTTCTGTCAGTGGATATGTTCTTCCAGAATATTCAACCAAACACTCATGGCCACCTAAATCTGGGACCAATTTGCCACAGTAACGTCTTTAAAAATGATACAAATTCCTAGATTTATGTGGTCACTGGACCCCCATGTTTGACATTACTGACCATACCATGCTTAGATGCTGAATGAGATTCTGCAACATTCCACTTGAGCATGTCGTAGTCCAAACGAAGGCAATGGCAGTCCAAACAAGTGAGGTCTCAAGCTTATCAGGCTATTTACACTCTTTGAGAGTGAGAACAACACATCAATCAAATCGATATTGTTAACATTCTGCACCACATAACTAGGTATATCTGGCGAATAAAATAAATAATAACTACCTTAAGTCCCACTCAAGATTTCCTGATGAAAAGGTCAAAACAAACATATGGTTAATGCCTACACTATCACGTCACAAACCACACACATTTACCTCTGGTTACCTTAATATTTTAGACGATTTGTAAACATGGCAAAACTTATGGTGCACCAGATTCTGTTGTTACGAACAGGTAACAGAATGCATGTTTGTGGAGTATCGTCGAGCGCATGGCACCACATGTTCAATATCAAGTGAAACAGTTTCTCAAGTTAGTCATTGATATTATGTTATGATCATCATTCACAGACCACATTGGTGTACCGTTAAGACGGGAAAAAAATAACTGGCCCATCTAGTTTACGGCAATTAAATAAGATCAGTATCGAAACTTCCGCGGAAGTAATCCTGTGCTGTTACACAACGACGCTCTTCCCCCCAGAATTCTGAAATGTTAGAAACATTACTTCTCTCGTATCTGTGATCGTGGAGATATTGACAATGAGACATGGAGGTCGCAAGTTGGAGGGTGACGGGTCACCAGGGTGTATACATCGTACAGCGTTCTTTCTCATGATGTATTCACTAAACAAACTGTCATTTCTATCCAGTTCCCACAGGAATGCTGCCAGTTCTTTGGGTGATTCGAAATCTTTAACATCCAGGTATGTTTTTTCTGGAAGATGCGATTTGTAATCTATACCTCCTAAGACGATAGGTATTGTACTGATCGGTTTCTGATATATTCGCCAGAGCTTTTCTGTGACATACCCTTCGCATATGCTGTTCTCAAAAGATAGGTAGAATTTGTAATCCCTGTCCAATACTGTGCGGTCACAATCAGACATATTGCCCCTTTTCCCACAAGTGTAATTTCCACACCTCCCCCATACATCCACTTGTATATACTTACCCTACTCTTGGGCATATAACTCTCGCTTTGATTGCGTGGAACAGTGGCTGACAAACCATGCAACCTGGCGTGTCTTACCTGAAGCGTAAATCCTAGGGCTAACTTTCTGGATTTTTGTTTCATCCATATGACACACTCTATGGCTTGATAACATAGGTATGTGGGAATCAATAGTAACCGTCGAAGTCAAGTTAAAAGCGTGCTGAAGTCCATCCATCAGAATATGTTTGCTCCATGTCTGTAGGGGTGCCTCAGATTCACAGAACAACCATTTTTGTCGTGGCATGTCATTGGGTCGGATATGATAGTCATGGAATAAAATGACATCACTGTGGCAATATTCATGTCCATTATATTGTAATGCGCATGAATAACCTGTGAGCTGTTTGCATTTTCCAAATGCGTACGCGCCAAGCCAGCCCGGGACATTCCCCTTTGTCCATAATAGTATCCGAATGGTTTTACGATGTGAAGTCGTTAAAATTTGTGATCGGGACGATTCCATTGAAATTTGTGAAGGGTGGAGACTGCAACACCCAGAAGATTTTGGAATTGCCTCATTCTTGCTGTGTATTCTAACCCCTGTTTTAGTAACAAGCATATTAATGCAAATCATATATATATATATATATATATATATATATATATATATATATATATATATATATATATATATATAGATATATATATATATATATATATATATATATATATATATATATATATATATATATATATATATATATATATATATATGTGTATATATATCTCTATATATATATATATATATATATATATATATATATATATATATATATATATATATATATATATATATATATATATATATATATATTCGTCAGCGAATATTGCAGCTTATCAAAAGCTGTCTAAAGGTTATTTATCGGATGTGGCGCTTCCGGATGCAGTTACTTGCACCGATGCAAAATGTTCCTCTGCTGATCATAAGGCGCAGACCGATCGTTTGTATTGCGAGATATCGAAAGCGGTACGCAAGGCCAGTACTAAATGCATTGATATATGTATATATTGATAAGTCCTGTCGCGATTTTATCGTACCTGGCTATAATGACTATGTTTAAGACCTGCTTAGCAGGCGAGGCGGGCGTATATAAGTTGGCGCAATGAGGGCAAGCCACGACATGGTCCTATAAGTGAGCTGATGAGGCTTACGAGTCTTAATTTTAAACACTCTCTCTGTCCATGGTAATACCAGGAGATGTCTGCCCGTGCAGATGCCATGGCAAACTCATTGGACGAAGGTAATAATGCCTCGTTTTGGAAAGGAGTGAAATGCGCCCAAAATTGGTCGATACCACTGGCGTCAGTAGTTAACGGCTGTACCGGGGCTGAAAACATCGCCGACATGTGGCGTGACCATTATTCCACACTCCTCAACAGTGCGAGCGAGTGTCGGGAGAAGGTCGAGGTGACGGAAACGGTGAAATGTGAAACTTACACCATTAGCACCGTTATCTCCCCTGCTCACATTCGTCGAGCATTACGGACGCTTAAACGAGGAAAATCTTGCGGGGTAGATGGTCTTGCCGCTGAACATTTTATTAATGCTGACTACAGCATATGTGTCTATGTGTCTGTCACTGCTGTTCTCATGTTTTTTAAAGCATGGGTATCTTCCAGTTTCTTTCATGAAGTCTGCCATTATACCTATAATCAGAAATAAGAATGGTGATACTAGCGATACAAATAACTACAGGCCCATTGCTCTCGTCACATTTGGTTCAAAACTTTTCGAATAAGTGCGACTGGATTTCGCAGACGGGTATCTTACTACCCGCGACAATCAATTTGGCTTTAAGGCCGGTCACTTAATGGATTTATTTATTTACACTGCCAAGAGCATAATACAATACTATAAAGATCTTGGAAGACCTGTGTACACATGGTTTTTGATGCGTAGAAGGCATTTGACAAGCACAATCATTGGTTGCTGTTTAAAAAGCTCGTCAACCGTGCCATGCCTTTGGTTTTAGTCAGAATTTTAATGTTTTGGTATCAGAAACAGTTAATCTGTTTTAAGTGGGATGGTGAATCGTCTCGATATTTTACTGTATCTAATGGCGTTCGACAAGGTAGAATTATATCCCCTAAATTATTTTATGTGTATGACGATGATCTTTCAAGTCTGTTGTTGAACTCCTGCACCAGCTGTTATATTAATGATATTTGTATCAACAATGTATTTTATGCGTACGATCTATGCATGATGTCGCCAAGTGCCAATGGACTGCAAAAACTTCTGGACCTTTGTTCTCGATTTGGAGCTCAACATGATATAGTGTTCAATCCATCAAAATCTGTTTGCATTGTGATTCAACCAAAGACCCGCAAGCTGTTCTGTCCATTGGTATCGTTGAATGATATGCAATTGCATTATGATGAACAATGGAAATATTTAGGGCTTATGGTAAATGAAAATTCCAATGATGACGATGACATGCTGAGGCAAATATGAGTTTTATATGGTCGGTCAAACAGTCTTAAACAAAATTTCTCCCAATGCTCATTGCATGTAAAACTTACAATTTGTCAAACCTACTGCAACATACTTTATTGTCTACATCTATGGGTTAATGATACACAAAAATCGCTTAATAAAGTTAGAGCTGCTTGCAATAACATGTACCGAAATATTTTGGGTGTATCAAAAAGGGACAGTGCCAGTCAAATGTTCGCCTCAAACAGTATCTCAGTATTTCAAGCATATATTAGAATATCGACCTACGCATTTATAAGGAGGATAGAACTCTCCAATAAATTATTAATAACATCTTTGAATGATTGTTACATGGTACGGTCTGGTGCCATATGGACCCATTGGTACCGTATTCTATATGCACTGCATTGAACGCTTACTTACATGCATGTCTTATTTACTATGGGCCCTGTGCCTGAAATAAACTATTATTATTATTATTATTATTATTAATACAACCACGTTTATTATAACCCACTATTGTCTCACCAAACCCTCGAGTCAATTTGTAAAAAGGTGTCAGGCAGGAGATAAAGTGGATAATAGCTAAGCATACATTTGAGTCAATTTTCATGCCATTGCATGGTTGTCATTAATGCTTCCTGAATAACATCGGCTCTATGGTATTTAAGCAATCACAAGTACCTGACCTCAAACTAAACCATTAATATGCAATACATATCTCACCTTGCGGTATTTGATTGAGGTATGTTGGACAAGTACGGGTTTGGTAATTGGGGTTTGTGCGGTGACTCGATACGTGCTGCTGGCAACATGTGAGAGGCCAGACCATACCCAGGTTCAGCTATCCACGTCGATATCTAATGTGATGACTCACTGCAGCATGCATTACTTGATACCAGATGCGTTGAAACAAAACATTCAATAGCCGTAAAGAATGCCCATTGACTCTTCTCATGGCTTTTGAAATGTTGCTGTGGTAATTTCCGAATAAACGCATATTATGTTTTGCAACTGATGCATATTCTGCACCGATATTATTAGTAAAGAGCATACTTTAGCCTGATTAAAACATTTTCGGCCAAATATAATTGGAGGGAACTCACACACAAATATTCTAACGAGCCTGTGCTGTGTCCGATCCACAATACTGTTAATTAGCAGTAGCAATATAACGATAAAATTATTTACAGAATTATATGAAGTTATTATAGTTTCTATTGTTTGCCATGGACAGCTGATCGGACACTTGTGTGCGATTGGGCCACTAATCAGCGGGGATACCATACGCATTAACATTTGCGCTTTGTCACTTGCGCTTTTGTGCTTCCGCCTTTCCGATTGCGCACTCTTAATAAAATTCAGTGGGTCACACCTTGCATTCAAAGATAAAATGTGCAAGCCAGTCATATCGCTGATGAGATGATCAACAAAACGACCGAGTTCAGAAGCAGTACCAGATGGTGACAAGTCCTTAGCCATCATACATAAAGATGACGTCACATCCGTTTTACCAGCTTAGCCCGTGTCCATGTTGCGTCATGATGTGGTCAGCATTAGAAGTCGGTGCATGGTCTGCATGTTAGAATAGCTGTCAGAGTGAGCCATTTTGGCGTGGTATGGTGTTAAGGTTAAATAATATATATATATATATATATATATATATATATATATATAGATATATATATATATATATATATATATAGAGATATATATAGATATATATATATATATATATATATAGAGATATATAGAGATATATATATATATATATATATATATATATATATATATATATATATATATATATATATATATATATATCTATATATATATATATATATCTCTATATATATATATATATATATATATATACATTTGTATATACGTCAATTACTGTCGATAACGATTCCAAGCGTTGAGCCCTGTCCAATGTACATTTGAACCAACTGTAATTTTGTCATGGTAGCAATATTGCAGTAGCATGACTTTCTTGGTAACAAATACGTATCAGTCCAAATGGATTCAAATAGATGGAAGCCCGGAAAATTGCATATTAATGGCCATGCACAAACGCATAATATCTTTGACAATCAATATTCTTTACAGCAAATTACAACGAAGACCTTATGGTGATGGGTTGCAAAAAGACCGCTTGGTCCATAGGTTTCTTGCCAATGGTCATCGGCGAACGACGCAATATGTTTATAATATTTCAGCACCATCAGATCAAACCGTTACTTAGAACCTTTGTCCTTTAAATAAACATCGATCTTGTTTTTAAAAGTATTCAATGAATTGAATGTTTAGGAATAGATAATGCTGCTATGTACAAATCGTAGTTAACAACACTATAACAAAGTACGTGTTGTCACTTGTGTTTTGGTTCTAGCCATATTACTTTCCCTATATATCGTTTTAAGAAGTCTGGCCAAATAATCGGTACTCTCGGGGTACCAGATCCATGTTTCCTCGTTTATCAATTATTACCGAACAGTTCAACGAATGTCGATATCACTATCAAGACTTTATCATCAGAACATTCCCATCAGAGTTGAAAACTTCTCGAGGAAAATAAGTAATCAGTTGTACCATTGCATAGTGATTTATTCACTGCAGTTATGCAGAAATCCATTTCTTTGCGGCTGATTTGCATTGACTTTCAAATTCAAGCTTTTCAATACGTTTTCATCACCTTGTTCACTGTGTACAATAAGCTGATTTCCATAATTCAGAGCTTTTACTCGAATGTGTACACATTGCATTGCTCAGTTACGAAACAATCAATTAATTTGGTATCCGTGCTATATTCAGCACTCACGTTAATCGCTGCATGTACGCAAATGGCAAACTCTGTGTCCCGGACGAAGTTGCTACCATGTCGTGTCTTCTAATAAGCAAATGATTGCAGTTGCAACTCATACGTCTTTGGTGAAGACTCTCTTGTTGACGTTTCATATGAAAATATTCATAAAGACTGTTTTGACAGATTATTGGTGTTAAATGAACTTCATACATAGTGTCCCGGAATATCCGGGGAAGCACTTCCATCACTAAAATATGTGTGGTAAGTGAAATTTGAGCACCGCATACGTGCGGCATAATAAAGTCAATAATGATACCTATGAGGTAATGTTACTATTGATCAATTGAAATACCCGCTGAACGTACGCGTGGTTTTATTTATCGGCCTATCAGGCAACACATGCCGGCGTAACGAAGAGCCCAATAATGACGCTGCTTTGATCAATAAATCGATGTGGGATTTTCTATTTAAATGTTTTCCTTCGCCCACTCAATCGTGGGTGCTTGCATGATAAGAACGGCATTACAATGCAAGGAAATAATTCTGTTTGATAGTATTATTGTTGTATCATTACTACAGCCGAAAACTTGTTCAACTGTTAGATTAACTGAGATCCAGAAACAAAAACACCTGTGCACTACTTTGTACATTTTGAATTACTCATGCAACCGGCGGGAAAAACAACTTACATGGTGTTCTTAGTTCCGGTAATAATCAGTAAGTAAATGTGCAGCTAGCAGGATCGTAATTATAAAAGAGAACAATTAGCAATACTTGGAAGCTTTGTCGCAACTCCTTCAATTTGATACTTTTCAGACGATATTGTTTATTGTTATGTTTTACTGATTTAACGTGTTGTGACCAACTGCTGGACGACAATGGGCCGTTTTTAATCCATGACTTTGCTAGTACCTAACCGACTGTACATTTAACAATCCACTAAATAGTGCTCACCTTGACAATCACCATTTGGAATGCTGGTTCAGTCAATATATCGATTCTGCTGGATGCTACCTTATCTGCCTGGTATTTACGTGGCGAATCAACCATCCACATTTGTGGCAATTTTAGTCGAGTTGCTTATGCTTGATATGACTCAATCAAGGGGTTACATATTATTATCACCAAGGAACCGCAACAAAGCATTTAATGAAGTCTATAGTTATGCGCAATCGCTATATATAATGATTACAACTGAATGCCGCCAGTCGTGCCTTTTGATTCGAGAATACACGACATTAACTGCCACATGTCGGCTGGCAAGGTCAAATTTACTGGAGCACGCGTGTGTGCTTTGTAATGTCACGGAAAGCATGTGAGTACGATGCCTGGCTGTTGCTGCGTTCTGTGGTAATTGTGCTTACGTTTTCACGGAAGTTCGATGTTGTTGTAATTATCTGTTGTTCTGAGTGTATATTGACTAATTCGTTGTCCTCGCAGTTTGGAGACTGGTTAAAACAACTGATCAGATTGCTAAGAAAATAGCTGTTACTCAAATTGCCTCGTGCACATCGTGACACTCGTTTCTGTGAGTGTCAGTCGAAAGTTAGCTATTCATTTCTGGACTCGGATGCTACACCCCAAAACTGGCAATGATAGATATATGGGTTTTTTTTATTTCTCCCAACACCATCATGTAGCCTGAAACCTGCCACACAGCATGATAGCTCAGATGCCGTGACCTCTAACTCCGTTTAGGTCCCCGACAACCCATCTCATTTCTTGCTTCCTACAGCGCACATTTCATGTCTTCTATATGACATCTGGAAATTACCAGGTATCATTTCTAGCGGACAGCTCAATCTCACTACTCTCGCATCTAGCCTAAGGTAGAACACAGCAATGGAGTAACCAGAATATCACAAACTTACCCCGAACCCCACAAGCCCCCCATTCCATTCCCCGTGGCTTGAAGGTGATTACCATATCACAATATAAGCTCCAGCGACTTTATTCATATATGCTGTTGAAACCACACAAAGAGGCAAGAGAGCTTACTTCAGTCTCCCGATAACAGGTACAGTGTGTACCAGATGGATGATAAAGGTAAAGATGAAAAAACTTGAGTATTTTTTCCTTGATCAGCACAGTGACAGACTCTCGATTGTTTGGTCAACGTGTACCCTGTCATTGTGGGGTTAGCATGATGTAGCAATCATTTGTATATGAAGTCGTTCCATAGTGATCTAATACAAAATTGCTGGCTACATTAAAAGGTACCATATGCATAACACAAAAACGGATGCGCCTTGCCGTAGGCGCAATTTTGGGCGGGAACATCAATATCTAAGTTTGTGCATACAGAGTGGTGCTCAGCTGATTACATGTGTAACGCATACAGAACTAAATAACTAATCTTCGCTGCCTTTTGAAAACAGCAGAATAGCAACTATTCCCCTTCATTTAAAAGTTGTTGGTCAGGAATTAACATATTTAACACTTCTCAGCGCGCAATCTTTATATAGAGTGTGCAATAAGAAGGCTATAATAATTGTATGTTGACTTTATATGGTAATGTAATATATTGCTGTATACTTGTTTTAAATTTTAGTATAACAGCCAAGTATTGATTCAGCATTGGATGATAATATAGCTTTGCCATTTTGAAGCCTTCTGGGGTAATTGTTTTTAAGCATGTGTATTTTTAGTTGTCATTTTCTCACCAACATATGCAACCAATTTATAATTTACAAGACATTACCATCAGCAAAATTTGCATAGAAATCCGTCAGTTTAAAATGATTTTACTATTTTTTCTAGGTGTTTATGCTGCGTGTGTCTGACCAACAACTGTTACCAGTAGCAGCAGCGAGAGCAACAATTGTGTAGGTCTCTGCATAACTCTTTTAGGCAAGTGAATGAAAAACTTGTGCACTTAAATTGCCTATCGCACGGTTATAGGTACTTCGCTGAAATCAATCATAATGTGATCAATTAACTCAAACCGGTCCAATAACCGTCGCATCTGATCAGTTAAGACCAAAATTTGATAAAATGTCAGTTAAAATTAGCGCGCCCGACAAAACGCTGCGGCAGCCATTATCTAGGTCAGGCCCAGGCGTGTGACGTCAGTAAAGTAATCCCGTTCTCAGAGACACAGGGAGTTCCCCTTGTCCCAGGCGCGGCAGTGACATCGCCGATGTCTTCTTTCTCTTCATCGGAGACGTCTGAATCGCTCATTTCTGGTTAGAATATGCAGGCGAAATTTGCTCTGCCGAAGCAACGCTGGTCTGCTTATGATCTGTGCCATCCCATGTCTCGTCGTCGCTCTTCTGAATTGATGAAATAGCGAAATTACCAGCAGCCCTTTTGCGCTAATCATAGCGCAGATCGCGCCTTGCAACGAAAACAATGCCGGAGCTGACGTCACGCGAAGGCGATTAAATATTCATGAGCTCGTCGTCTCGATACGCCGGACTCATCTATAAAGTCGAATTTCAATCCGAAAGCGCGCACTTTGACGACTGAAACATAGACAGAATAGGTACTTCTGGGTTATATATCCGTAATCTGGCGAAAAAAATGACATGATTTTTCGGGCGACAGGCACTTAAATAAAGGTCTTCTGATGTTGATATGACATCATGATGTATCGTTGGAGTGCGTCACAGTCTTTATAGTGTATTAGTGAAATAGTTCATTCAAATGTATATTTGCAACATTCATTCAAAGCATGAGGGTTTTGTATGCCGCATGTGAAATCGTCGTGTAAATATTTTGACATGGAAATAAAATGATTTCAATGTTTTATATTTATAGAGTTGAAGCTATAAATTTCGAGCGCTGACTTCAATATAAATCATTGGGATATGAGATACATTATGAATCTTATTCCAGCAAAATATACCACGTGTTGTTGTGTGATTCTAACAAGTTATGGAATGTATTTTTATTTTAATAGATAACCCGATATCATATTGTGCAATAGGGACGAATTATTCGGATGTAGTACTTGTCATTTGATAGGCATTTGGATTGGTGCCTTGACATTGACATGCAATGGATTCTTGTTGTTTGCACCCCCCTACAACGACCGATATGACGATCTGGTTAGACGTATCTGATTGTTGCTCTAATTGGATGTTCATATACTGATGATAATTCTATTCAATTTAATAACCCTTATAAGAGAGATAAATAAGACTTTTTTAAGGTATGCCTTTGTAAATGCTTGAATCAGGGTCTTGAAGTTACTTTGCATTCTAGGTGCTGTTTTGTAAATCGAATATTAATAATCTAAGAAAACAGTGGTAACGAAAATTCTGGACTCAAAGGCTTCTGGACACAAAAATAATGCATATAACGGAACCCCGTATATGTGCAGTAATCGAGGGCAAACAATGTGGGTATGAAATAGGATGTTTTTATCCAGTCAAATAAGATATATTGCAATGACCAAATGAAACCTTAGGTATAACCTTTATGGTTTATGAGCTTGCTGATATGGTTGTCATGTACACAGAGACGACAAATTATACAGCTAGGAGTGATGTTATGGCCAATGCTATTTTAATTTCAGGAACAAAACATGACGAAGTAGATCGATTCTAAAAGGATTGCAATCTTAGTTAGGGCGGCCAATCAATGTATGGCGTTAAAAATCGCATATGATGAAATGCATGTTTCGCTATGCTTATCTCATTGATATTAATTGGTAATAAACAGATGGAAGATATTTAGAAAATGAGGGAAGAGAATAACTTCCGAAACAATCTTTTCAGCTTTAATCCGTATGAAAACAAAATTACTTTGTACAGCATTGAATAAGTACACAGGACAAATGTTGATACGAAGAAAATAATGAAGTTATTGACAGTTGTACCATAAACGGCTACTCTCGACGGCTTGTAAATGCAGTTCCACACATTTTACCGATTTCAAATTTTCCTTTCGATGTCGGCATTATTATTGTTATCAATGTGTCCGCAACAACCATAAATATCACTACAATGCATTAACAGCCCACGCATCTGTTATTGAGCAGATGAATTTATGATACAGCGCGAGGCACAGAGATTTACAGGCCTTTCAGTGCTATTATTTCGTACTGTTAGCTAGAGCTTTTAAGGGTAGCTGTCCCATGCATCACAGTGAAGCCCACAAAGCAATGGAGCATAAACATGGCAGAAGTAAGAGACTATGCGCCATTCCGTCACCGTCATTATCATGCAGGTCGTTGTAAACCAATACTTCAACCATATGATGAATGTACTTTGTATCAAACACCTTTAAACGTACGATATTTGTTAAAGATAAGGTACCAATATGATTCACTAATAGAAAACTCGCTAAACACAAAGGAACGGTAACACTGTGCTTAACGTCTGGCAGATATATTTCCCATACAATAACAGGGATAAAGGGCCCTACAATAAAGTACATCTCCTGCTGTTTCATGACTACCTTTTCTCCAAGACTACGAATGGGACATTTAACATCATACAGGCACAGGAATATTTCATAATGTGATATGTTTTGTTGTGTAAGACAATAAACTATATGAGCAGTTATATTACACCGTATGAGATGAATAACCATGAATTATCACCAAATGTTTAATCAATACCTGGGATATAACCTTGCAACACACAGGAAGGTAAGGCCAACCATGCAGTGACAATGACAAATGTACATGAAATACATTAACTAATGTTGTGGACAGTAACCGAACAGGGTTTTTCGTTCAGCGACAGTGCGTCCCACCCGGGTCGTAATGTCGTAGCGAACTTGTAGTGTTCCACTTTTGTATATTTTTTTTCATTATAGTTTAATTCTTTTAATTCCTCCCAAATTTTAATGCCGATTTCTATCAATTTCCTTATAATTTCCTTCAAAATTTGAACTTCATTGGAATTTCCATTGAAATTGGAATGATACTCAGAATAAGAAAATTCCCACGAATGTGGGAAACACACAAATACGTATATTTATTTTCCCTCAAATAAATGAAATTTTCGTATTTATCAGAAGTCTGTTATACATTAGGGTACAGGTGGCGGTAATTGGTAGACTACTAATGACATTAACTCTCGGGTATCTTTTAATTATTATGATTATATGTGACGATTAGTAAAATGAGAAGACAAATTATCAAAATAAGAAAGAGCTGGTCAATAACCAAAACACTTAAGCATATTGAGCATATCAGATTAGCTGTGAGACATGGGCGAAGCCTCTACTGAGAGTTTTGTGTAATCTTACCATAGTGTTATTTGGTGCGGGTTTGGGACGAAACGCTAGGAGGTTATGGAAAAATAATTGATTTTGTGCCACACACATAAATCCTGAGATTGTTACATAACTAAAACGTACAGTTGGCATTAATGTACATACACAACAAAAATAATATTCTCAAAACCTTTGAAAGGTTAAGATGCTAGTTGTTGTTTTATTTCAGAATCCGAATCCGTAACCAACAATGGGCAAGGCGAACCAAAAAAGAAGAAAACGTGGTGCTGAGACGAAGCCTGATAGAAGGAAAACGATAATGTTACATAGTACTTTAAAGTGCTGAAGCCTTTTGGCCAATCACAACAGTATAAATGGTGGGCCTGGTTAAGTCATTGAACATAAAGATAAGGATGGTAAATTGGTAGCCGGATTATCAACAGCTTAAGTATCTGAATTTCCAGAGTAACTTGGTGAATACATACAGGTGCAGTTAGCTGATTGCATACTGTTTTGGAATTACCACCCCAATAAAAAAAATGACAGTTTTGTGGTAAACAGGTGCTTTATGTCATGCAAAGCGGACAATTATGTTTTCACTGTTTAGTGTGCTCTCGGCATTTTTCAGCATCATGAACACTTTTCTTTCTATTTGACATTCTCTGCAGCATTTCTCACTTACACGAATGCAGCCAGAATGATGAGATCAGAGAAAGACTACAAGTGATTGAAAGGTTTGTGGATGTGCTCAAATCTGTTAGAGGGGACTGATCTACAGAGAAGGTGATAAAGAAGCAACAAACGCACTTAACAAAGAGGTGGAACTCTTTGGAAGTTGTAGAATTACTGTGGCAGTGTTATTTCTTGCTCAGCCAATCATCTTTCTAACTTAAAGGGTTATATTGACTGAACAACTGGATGGTGGATGTAATGCTATAGATTATACAGATGCAACGGTATGACTTGCAAGCTTGTCATGTTTCAACTACAAAGAGGTTTTAATGGGCTGTATGAAATGGTTGTAGATGTTTTCAAGGAAGGACCCCTTTCCTATTCAACGGTAAATACAGACCAATCGCTTTAATGGCGCACTTTCCATAGATGAGGCTAAATCAGAATCTGACCCAGTAAAGACGTATCACATTGAAGTGTTCGAGCAAACGATGGACGGCATGTGAGCAGCATGGAGCAAGATCATCATTGTATGCTGATCTTTTGCTTCTTCAGCCGAGGAACTTCATGCAAGTGTCATCAGATGCCTTTGAATAGCTGCATAAACATTTGCCAGTTACAGCAACAATTTGATACATCTAACCATATCATGTTTGTCATCGAAGGGGTTGATGTGAACATGAATCCAATTTGAGTAATTGCCAATGTCAACGCACCAAAGCACACAATGCCTAGTACTACCCCAATTGCGAAAGGTACATATTGTGATTTGTGATATCGCCAAAGCCATTTGCAATAAAGATTCATACCATAACTTGTTAGATCCACACGACAGGACATTATGATTGAATAAGATTCATAATCCGGCTCACATCATAAAGAATTATTTTTATGCTACCGCTCGCAATTCATAGCTGCAACTCAATCAGAATAGTTGTCTCATTTTAAGTGCAAAGCATAAAATGATATTAAGACTATAATGTTGCAAAAGGGAAGGTATAGGATATAGAAGAAAACTCAAATGCATTTCATAACCCGTTTGCAGCCATTGCAACACTGGCAATAAAATATCGTATTCATTCACACATTTCACATGCAATTGAATGAAGCCTCCAAGCTCTTGTGTATTCTATTTTAGAGCAATAGCCGTTGAAAACACATATTTGGCAAATATACTTGAACGCGTTATTATTACCATTTGGTCGTTTGCACATTAATTTAATTTTCCTTTCAAATTCAAGAGCCACAATATTTCCATGAAGATTTCAAATACACGCACATGCTCCAATAGCAATGCCTAGAATGAATGCTGCAAGTAATTATTTGAATCTACTTCGTCAATAATGCATAATATGGACCGCGACAAATTCCTATAAAATATCATTATTACACATCAACATCAAATGACATTAATTAAGCTTTCTGTCACCTGCCCAAATGGTTTATGCAGAGCCATGGACTGTTCCACAGGTGAACCCCTTGTGAACAATACCAATGTGATGTCCGCTGCTTATGGTTACATTCGATGGTCAGTCACACACAGATGTAGATTTATAGAAAAAACATGTTAAACTGGCGTATTTCTATGCAAATAGTACTGATTAAAGTATAATATCTCTCAAATTGCAAATTAGATTTTCTCATTTGTGCGTTAGGAAATGACAGCTAATAATAACCCTATTTTTCAATGCGCACCATTTAAAAACCAATTACAAACTCCCACTCGTCTGTTTTAAAATGCACCCAATGTTGTATAGATACCCGGGCGTCAAACCAATAGTTGATAATACGATTTCTCTTTCCCCGTTAATATTTTCATAAGCTTAAACATTGACATGTACATTAAGACATCCCATAACTTGCTTGGCACTCAACACCGGCATTACTAGTCGAATATTATAGGTGTATGAAGCCATTTATTACACGAATGGTGACGCACTGTGTTATGAGATGGAGCTGGTGGTAATTCCATGCATTACAACCTGAAATGTCCTTTTCTGGGATGTAGGGTGTCATGTTCAAGGTTGGTGTTCAAAGCGTTGACGCTGGGCGCTGCGGTTTCAATAGTGTGGATACAATGACTTTCCCTTACTAAAAAACGAAGACGGAAACGGTCCTTACATACCCAATAATGCACATTAATGCTTACCAAGCCAAGCACCGTGATATCTGCTAGAGGATCGACAAAGCAATTTATTCATAAGATTGTAAAACTTCATATATTCGGCGTTGTTGACAGTCCATAACAAATTAAAAACGCACAACGCAGGATTGAGTGCCATGAAATATGCGATGGGTGCAGTTTACTTGGTGTGATTACTTGATTGATGGCGCACGTAATGCAGCCTCTTGGTACGTACAGATAAGACTCAAACATCGGAAACGGTCAGTCAATCATACATGAGATTTTTATAGATACATTAAACCATAACTTTTAATCATAACGTGCATCTATATTTAAGTGAGAACAGCAATATCCTGCTAATAGATATTCGATATCGCGCCCAAGGGTCTAAATTGTTTTTGATTTATATTGATACAAACGTATTCGCCAACCATTCGGCACTCATAGTTGGCACCAAAATATTCATGTATCAATAAACTGATTCACCTGTACAATAATAGTGCCATACTCAAGCTCTCGACAGTATCGTGTGCATAATGTAACATTGGGATCTTTCATAGTGCATAGTACATGTGTTTGTTAAACATTATCCTGTGCTGTTGTTGCTGGAATACACTGACAGTTGAGCAACACCCCTATTGCCAATAACCACGTCATCACCGCATATCCTGGTAAAGCTTGAAGGCAGCATGACAAATCTAATACTTGAAAGACTGACGTACGCTTTGTTGTTTTTTTTTAAAAAATTAATTCACCACTGAAATGGCATATGAAACTGTGTCTTAACTACACCAAATCATTTTACGTTGTCTCTAGTTTGATAATTTAATGTGCACTCGAAAATATTAAACATGCTGTCAATTTTCAAGATATCGAACATCGATTTGACCAGAGTAAATAAAATTGATGCCATGTGTATCTACTTATAACTCCACACAAATTCGACCTTGGTATAATAATTACTATGTATACATGTGGTTTCATCTCAATCGGGATGCTGTCATGTGATTTGAATATTTGCTTTGTGGTAAGAATAAATGACAATGATAATTATTTAAATACAATAATGGCTGCTAGTGACCAGCTTATAACGGAACCATGTTTCTGTCCGTTATAATAGAGTACAAACTGAGGGGAATTATATACATTTTCAACAGTGCGATGACGTCAAATGAGGTAGTCCTGCAACGATACAATGCTTGTTTAGTGATATTTGTCCTCCATCTTTAGTTTCCCCTTTGGTTGTTAAACGTTTTCTGCACAATATTAAACGACTCATTTTTCTTTTGTGTTGTCTCTTCTTATATTAAAAGACCCTCCTTTTGTGTAGATAAACTCAATGTATGTACTCAATCAATCAAAGAACTATACGATGTTTCGAATTGCTAGCTTGTTGAGTACGTAGTGCCATATGATTCAACAGTTAAGATCACTCAGATCTGGATATGTTACCACCATAATAGAATCTACCAGATAAAGGCAGTTTAACCCTTAACGACCTGTAATCTTGTCACCTACAGACATTTCTATGCCTGGCGTTCTGACTATTGCGGAGGTTGGAAAGCTAATATTGGCAACGCACGTGGCAATATAAGTCTGATAATCAGCAGGTAAGTATTGTCACAAGCTTGTAGTCAAATGGTGTAGATACTTCATACTTTCTTGTCACATCATAAAATGATATATTGAATCATTGTTATTCTTAACAAACTTTGGTTGTAGCCTGCACTTGGATTAGTATGTAGCAAGTGCAGGGCGAGCCAAAGTTCGGAGTCATTCGTTAACTGTATGGCAGTGATATCGATGTAAAGGTTTAAAAGAGATAGAGACAAACCGATCCGGCTACTCTTAACAACTATTATAATGAACCATTTGAAACACCCAACCATGACTTGTGACTGAGGTAACAGTAAGTTGCTTAATGGGTGGATGTCTGAAATGGCTGTAAGACGCTTTACGGAAAACCAATTCATTCAAAGGACTATCAACATGGTGTATAAAGCGCAACAATGTGTTTAAAGATGACACCCACACGGATTATTTTATAATGGTACTTATAGTATTTGCACGATTATAGTATATGACATTTTGTATATGCATGACATTTTGTTTGCATGATTGGGGTTGATGAATAAAAACGTGCATTGCTTTAAGAGTATTGTCTGTCAACATGTTCTGTTACTGAAAATAAGAGTGCTTTGTTAAGTGAGACGTTTAGTTAAATGGATGATATGCATGAATTATTAAGATTGTTTGATATTAATCTATGCCATATTCGTTACAGTGATCACCAAGCAACCAGGGGAAAAAAATTGTTTGCGGGGCTCCCTATCCTGGTTTTTTCCGAAATTGACGAGGCGGATTAGAACATTGCGGGGGCGAATTCGTCTGCCGCCCCCATGTATTTTATTTGCTGACGGTGTCATCCTGCAAAATCGATCTCTCTGCAAATAGGTGTATTGACTTAATAAGCGTTTCAAATTGGAATTGGCAAATTGAGCACTCCTTATAGGATGCTTTATGCACAATCTGATACGTAGTAGCAAACACACGTTATGAATTATAAGCGGCCACATGCTCGTCCAGTAAAATAAAACTGTAAAAATATAATATAAATAGTATCCAGATTAAAGGGGTTGCGATAAAGTTTCCAAGTATTGCTAAATATTCGCTTTTACATAAACGATGCAGTTAGTTGCACATCTTTGTACTGATTAACACTGGAACTAAGTATAATGGTTCACAATAGGTAAGTTATAATTTGTTTTTACGCAGGTTAAGTGATCAATTTGAAACATACAAAGTAGAGTATCAACGTTCTTGTTTCTAGATCTCAATTGATCGGACAGTTTTAAGACGTTATACAAAGCGCTATGGATGCATATCAAATTGCTCAGCTTTTATTATCATTGTTCATGAGATTGATCTTCAACTTTGCACCCTGTATGTAACTATTTCGAGATGGATCATTATAGCTAACATGTTGAAGTAGCATTCAATCCACTGAAGTCGATTTGTTCAATTACAAAGACATGGTGGGCGGTGGGCAACCACATGTGCCATCGGTTGGAGGGGAGTGACCACTTGTGCCACCGGTTGGAGGGGAGTATCCACATGTGCCACCGGTTGGAGGGGAGTAACCACATGTGCCACCGGTTGGAGGGGAGCAACCACATGTGCCACCATATTTCGCCCGCACGAAGAAAAAACCCCAGATTATTTTCCCTTCTTTTTTCCACACACAGACACACACATGCACACACACACACACACACACACACACACACACACACACACACACACACACACACACATACACACCCACCCACGTGCGTGGTGAGTAACTACATGTGTACGCATTCAGCAACCACATGTGCCAAGTTTGTGCCCACGCAAGTGGAGCACGTTTGGACGGCATGTATATAGTTAGTCACCTTGTCATGCAAGGATTTGCGCAGTGAGTATCCGCGTCGGGAGCACGTGCGGCGCCTGTGTAGGTTTTGATTACCCTCTTCCTATCACATCCTTAGAAGACTATCCAGACGTTCTCCAACTTGTGAGGTAGAGTGAAGTCTAATTTGTCCAGTGTCTACATCTGCTCATCCATGCGTTCGTAATTGTCCCACAGTACAGTTTCATCACACATACCACACTTACCAATCTGCTCCTCCCTAAGTTTCACCCCATCCTTCGCCTTTATGAGCACCGCCACTTATCTACTTTTGGGGGCGCAAATCTTTTTATATCTCACAAGCTTGGTTACTATATCATCGTGGTCGGGGGAGAAGGCTTAATCGGCGAGCGGGGACATCTTATGTGGAAGATCCTCGTCGGGACGACCCGGAAGTATGGTGACTCGGATCAGCTCCAAGAACTCTTCCCACTTCCGGCGTTGCTCTTCTGGTCAATCAACACAGAACGTTGTTGGAACGGAGACAGACGACCGTTTTCAACTTCTTGAGAATTGGGTCCTTGAACCTGTAGACGGGGAGGACTTCGTAATAATCTACTAGCCATTGGTGTGGTAGCTCGCACGAGATACGAGGGGGCTGTTCCTAGTCGCTGCAGCAGATAACCTGCACATCTTTCTCTCGCAGCCACTCAAGGAATACCTCAAGCTGATCCCTAGGCACTGATTCCTTTGATTCTAGTCTAAACGGACCCAGACGACCCACAGATACTAACTCCTCTCATAATTCTCACACAAAAGACAAGAGAATTGGTTTTCTCGAATGCCACTGACAGCAAGGCCATTAGCCTAGCTCAATGCAGGCGGGTGCAAGGTTCTTGAGGACATGTTCTGGAGGAGGTGGAGCTCAGAGTATCTAGCTTCCCTGCAAGTGAGACGCAAGTGGATTGACCCTCACAGAAAAGTCGAACTAGGTAACGTTGTTCTCTTAAAAAAAAGTACCTTCATCGCAACGACTGGCCAGTGGTTCTGGTCATTACAACCTTCCCGGGCAAAGACGGAATAAGTGTAAGTTGTTTTGTATTCATGACTAAATTACGATTTAGCTTCTCTGTATTACCCTGTGTTTAGAAATGTATTTGTTGGCATTAGTGCTTTAATTATCGCCCACTTACCGTATTGTGGATCCGCTAATAGTGGTTGTCTGTCAAGTTATACACCACACTCTTTGTATCTCTCATTTAATGGAGATTTTGTTTGCGGTTTTTACTCTTTTGGTCCACTAGGTGGAGAAATAAACTAGGTGGTTTCACATCTTCGGGATCAGATTTACTATCTGTCATTGTACGGTGCTCCAGGGCATGTGGAAGGCAGTACAAACCAACAAAAGAATGATAGATAATAGTTGTCAAAACAGACTATTGCATGTAATCAATATCTATCAATATTAGCGTTGTATATACGCGGTATGTGATGTGCATGTATGTCATACCAATATAATGTCCATAGTAAAACAACAGTGTTCGTTGTTGTTTACTATTCCAATATACCACATTAAACAAACTAACACCTTTCAGACCATTAGAATGGCGGTGGGACCTCATAGTTGTTTTTCTGATTTCAGGTTAGCAGCGCATGGACCCCATGTAAAATGCATTCTGGTCGCACTTGTGGTCACCTGTATGGGTGTGTTCGTTTCTGTGTCAAAGCTTACATTTAACAAACATATGAAGGTGCGCATTCAAAGTTCTGCCGCAGTTTTCGACACATACCAACGATATGAATCTTTGGAAACCAACATGTCCTCATCCACAGAAGTTGCATCTATTGATACGATTCGTATTTTACTGTGGACTTTTGACGGTACCAAACACTGGAATCTTGACCAATGCCCCAATAGCGGAGAGCAAGCATGTGAACTTCTGCATGATCGACGGGAGTACAACCGGAGTGACGTCATTTTATTCCATGGTCGGCTAATCAAAGACCATGACATGCCAATATTCCGACTACCTCGTCAAATATGGCTATTCACCGACAGTGAGGCACCTCCACAGACATGGCTTCAAACAGGTAGACAGAGGGAACCATTTGAGGGTGCTTTTAATCTAACATCGACATTTGCTATGGACTCAGACATTCCCAATTTATCTAGTCATTTTGTGTGTCACATTGATGAGACAAAAATTCAGAAAGTAAGCCATGACAATTATGCTATTGGTAAGACACACAAGGTGGCATGGTTTGTCAGCCACTGTTCCACGCAATCAAAGCGGGAGTTATATGCTCAAGAGTTGGGTAAGTATATACAAGTGGATGTATGGGGGAGGTGTGGAAACTACACTTGTGGCAAAAGGGGCAATATGTCTGATTGTGACCACACTGTACTGGACAGGGATTACAAATTCTACCTCTCTTTTGAGAACAGCATATGCGAAGGGTATGTCACAGAGAAGCTCTGGCGAATATATCGGAAACCGATCAGTACAATACCTATCGTCTTAGGAGGTATAGATTACAAATCGCATCTTCCAGAAAAAACATACTTGGATGTAAAAGATTTCAAATCACCCAAAGAACTGGCAGCATTCCTGTGGGAACTGGACAGAAATGACAGTTTGTTTAGCGAATACATCATGAGAAAGAACGCTGTACGATGTATACATCCTGGTGACCCGTCATCTTCTAACTTGCGACTTCCATGTCTCATTTGTCAATATCTCCACGATCACAGACACGAGAGAAGTAATGTTCCTAACATTTCAGAATTCTGGGGAGAAGAGCGTCGTTGTGTTACCACCCGGGATTACTTCCGCGGGAGTTTTGATGAAATACAGCTGTAAATGACGTGGATATGAGCTTAACACTATTGCGATTCTCTTGCAGAGCATAAGGAGGAAAGCAATGTGTGTTATTGATGTGTATGGATGGAACATATTTATTAGAGCTGAATACCTCTTTGTACGTTCAATAAATGGCTAAGAAGATATAGAGAAGCTTGATGTTTCTCGTTCATTCATTGTTTTACCTATCGCAAGCTCACTTGTTACGATGGCACATTGACACTGATTATTATTGGGCAGTATTGTGAGAAGCCGCTTCATTGTATGTCCAACTTATAACGGCAAATGTTATAAACTGCATGACAAGTGAAAAATATATATGAACAAATCACCGTGTTTCTAGTTTTTACAAGCAACTGCTATGCTTCTATGACTAAATGGAGTGTCATGTTAGAAAGCTCAACGATCACATTGTCATAACAACAAACGCAAACTAGATATAGCTTTGAAACATAAAAATTCGTTTGTAAGAAAAATTTCCATCACAATGTATTTTGAACAATGTATACAGCTGCAATATAACAGACTGAAAATTAAGACATCACTGCAAGTGCAAGGGATTATACCCCACACCGTGAGCATGGTATTTTTATATACATGAAATTTTGAAGAAAGTAAGGATCTTTGTCATTATATTTTTATTTAATTACTTAATAATGGTATATTTCTGGCTGGGATGTGGTCAGTAGGACATAGAGCGAATAATTTCAAGAAGAACTGCATAGTACGTCACAACAAGCTATCTTTCTGAAAGATATATGTAAATGATGGGCAGATGACCATCACTTAACGCTCGGTCTCACAGTGGTGTGAAAAATGAGCATGCAATTGTGGTGTTTCCATCTTATAATTCTTAAGGCGTGATCAGTGTAGAATGGCCTCCTTAAGAAGCAGAGCATGAATGTGCTCATTCGAATATCAGTAAAAACGCCGATTGTTAAGGCAAAACCATTTTCGTAACAGGAATTACTCATTGCAGTCAGATGTGTGATGGATGGCTTCCTGATCAAGTTACATATTATGGTTAAGCACTAAAGAAGGCATGATATAGATAACGACGGTGTTTGTAATGCCAGGAAATATTTAATGGTAGTGGCATGTTAGCTGATATTTATAAAGCATCACATGCCATACACGCTCATGTTTATGGCAATACCTTCATTTGGGGCTCTTCAAATATAAACATTCTAGGTGGATATATATGGTACTCCTTACTAAGACTAAGCGATTATGCTAACTTCTTAGGAATAATTAGATAAAAAGCACCCTGACCACCCCAAGTACTTAACAAAAATGTCAACACAGAGCTTCTCTGCTTTCAGGACACATTGTCGGGCCAACGGAATAAAACCTTTCCTGTGGTGCTTGTGTAAGCTACCTCAACCAGCCAGGTGAGCTCGAAGATGACCGCCATGGTGCGACTGACTTTGTGTGGTCCCTACAAGATTTTCGTTTTGTCACATAACCTGAAGAGCCTGTGCTAGACCATTTGTGGGGTGGACAAACACGTGCTTTAGTCCGAGACGATTTGGTTCTGGAGCGGCCTGACACCCAGCTGCCGCAAGATAGTGTTCTCACTTAGCCAATAGCACTGCATCAACTCTGTAAAGGTTGCACTCTAGACAAGTTAATCACGCGTTTTCCTGATAGTGTCCCCAGCTAATGAAACAATAATGGTTACGGAGGCTGTCATGCCCTCAGCATTAACACAGACACATACGCTCACTAGGGCCGGCCCCAAACTGACGGGCTCGCACACACACACACACACACACACACACACACACACACACACACACACACACACACACACACACACACACACACACACACACACACACACACACACACACACACACACACACACACACACACACACACACACACACACACACACACACACACACACACACATAAACACACGCGCACGCACATGCACACACACGCACAGAGAGAGAGACACGCAAATACACACATGCACACATTAACACACACGCACTACCACCCACCCATACACACACACGCACACACACACACACACACACACACACACACACACACACACACACACACACACACACACACACACACACACACACACACACACACACACATAAAGATTTGCACACGCACGCTCGCGCGCGCACATATGACTTTTACACTTAATATCCAGACGTATGTAGCTACATTTATTAAGTGATAGCAAACATTGAGGTTATTGTCTACGCATACATATGTACCATTTCAACATCCGGCTTATCACCGTTTTAAGCTGTAGCAATAATATACAGCAGTAATTTGATCAAGCAGAATACTTTTTTTCCATTATGCCGTACACATTACGGACGCACCCGGAAAAAAACATCGTAATAGAATATCCTACATCGATTTATTGATCAAAGCAGCGTTCCCCATTGGACTTGTCGTAAGGCCTGCATTTGTTGCCCGATAGGCACTAAAATGTGTACGCCACATGTAGTTCCGGCAGGTGTGCTGGCCATTACATGTAAATCAATTTCATATAATCAATAACAACTAACATTGGCTCAATGGTTTTAAGATTGCTTTCATTAAGCAGCAGCTTACCAGCATGTTCTTGGACGCTTTAAAGTTGAAGTTCTTTGTACACCAATGATTTGTAGTTACAGTCTTTAGCAATATTTCGCCTTAAAGAAAAGTAAAGAGGGATATCCTCACAAATAGCGTAAAAGTTGAAATTACAAACCATTCTCTTATTTAGATACAAGGAATATGGTATAATGTGCAAGCATCTTCTTTTGGTACACAGATGTTGCCATTTGCGTACATACAGTGATTGACGTCAGAGCCGAAAATAGTAAGGATCATCAAGTAAGTGATCCTTTTCATCTTTTGTAATTGAGCTAGGCAAAGTTTACAAATTAGTGGAACAGCTCTAAATTATGGAACTCAGGTGGTTTTACACGGTAAGCAAGATGATGAAATCGCATTGGCTAGTCTGCTAAGAAGTTCCTAGGGTATAATTATTTCCAGTCCAGCGCCTTTTAACTGCCTGAATGTCGTAAAAACCAATCTTCAGTGTCATCACATTTACTTCCAACATCAAGGTAGCAGTGATCCTGGTTATACCATTGCATAGTGGATATATAAACGCCAACTTGAAATAATGACGACGTGTGTAATTAATCAAATAGACCGATTGATCGATTATTCTATTTCAGTTAAAAGGTCTTGAATTATTCAACATAGTCATATCCTAATTAACTAGGATCTCGTATATCCTCTTCTATATGTGCTTGATGTAAATCCACGATAACAGTTTAACTCTGTGATGTAGAACCCTTTGCTTTTTTTAACGCAAAGATATAAACAGAGTAAAATTTTACTGAACGATAGTGGAAGTGATTTGAATCATAAATATTCCAGCCGTAATGTAACATATAGTTAACTTGCAAATGGGTCGAAATCAGAGGTAACCGACAAGGCATTAATGAAGAAGTCTCCATACCACACAGCCACAGTATTATCCAACGTCTAGCTTGCAGAGGTGACACCTGTGACAGAGGCATAATCCGTCATGTCATGGGCAGATTGATTTACCCCGTCTAATGAATTATAATCCTGCTGTGCGTATCCAATTGTTACAATGTTTGTTATAAAACCGAAATGGCTGTATTCATTTATTTACTCACTTACCGAACTGTTTACCTATACACATCGCCCTCCGCATCAACACAGTTAGTTCTGCAGTCCTCATTATGTATCACGACCCTATTACACTACACATTAATATGTACATGCTTATTGTAGGTTGAATGCGTTGCTAATGTTGTCATACGCATCCGTTTCAGGATGATCCTACTCAGACGACTTGCACCAGCGCGGCTGTTTATGCGTTTATTACCTAGCATTATTGTAACTTGCCTTTATGTGAACGTACTACGTGAAACAAATAACCCATGTGACAACGGAACCCCCGGAAGCCCGGCTAAAATTCCTTACCAGGATTTTGTAAAAATGGTTTACCACACCTCCTAACCTAAACTATCAGGGAATGTGATATGCATTCTTTCATGGACAAGAGAGAATGCCAGTGACTTGGAGAGTGGCGAGGACACAAGTCATTCATGCATGTTACAAGGTGATAAGGCTTGCCATCATACCGTAGATAGACAAGACTACAACAGCAGCGAGGTGATCGTCTTCCACGCTGACAACATCGATCCGACTGATTTACCTATGTTTCGATTTTCCTATCAAAAATGGGTGTTTTATGAGGATCAAGCACCCCCGCACATCTGGACAAGGAATGTATCCATGACACACATTCGGAATATGTTTAATTTAACCTCAACCATCACCAAGGACTCGAATATACCAATGATAGCAAAGCATCGAACATGATTCGTCAATTTGAGAAAGTGGGAGCATTTAAGCTCCATGGCGAGGAGTATGTGACAGAGGAGCTATGGCGTATTATGCTTAACCCAGGCAGCACCCTGCCAGTGGTAATGGGTTCCCTCGATAACAAAACTTATTTACCAGGAAAGACTTACCTCGATATAAAAGACTTTAGATCCCCTAAACAATTGGCTGCATTTTTGTGGAAACTAGACAAAAATGATGTTTTATTTAGTGCTTATATATCAAGGAAAAACGCAGTGTATTGCAAACATCCTGGCGATAAGTCGTACGACCATGTGCGCACCCGTGTGTTTTATGCAGATTCTTTCACAGCCACAGGAATCAGATTATGACAGTACCCTATGTCCTTCACTTCTGGGATGAGAAGCGGCGGTGTAGCAGCCCAGAGGATTATTACCGGGGTGTCTTTGATACATTTGGGATAATTGAGGGATAATTATCGTCTCGAATCGTCATACAATTCAGTAGGTGTGATATAAGACACCATATAGATTTGCATTTGAGTTTAGTGAATCATTGTTTGGCTTCGTACATTTTGATCCTTGAAGCTCTTTGTCACGGGACGATTGCAGATATGTGCCATATTAACAGCAACAGACGTATGCTCGTGAGTAATTGGATTCTATCGTTTTGTGCTCGGGTCCAACATCTTACAGCGGTCTCTACATGTAAAAATGAACCGCATTTCGGTAGATTATATTCAGGTTAAGATTCATTGACCACAATGGTATGGCAAATGAGTTGCACCTGTAAGCAAATTATTGGTTGCCTATATACATATATATATATATATATATATATATATATATATATATATATATATATATATATATATATATATATATATAATATATATATATATATATATATATATATATATATATATATATATATATATATATATATATATATATATATATATATATATATATATATATATATATATATATATATATATATATATATATATATATAGCCTGAGGTTACAGTAAGTTGCTTAATGGGTGGATGTCTGAAATGGCTGTAAGACGCTTTACGAAAAAAAAATTCATTCGAAATACTATCAACATGGTGTATAAAGCGCAAAAGGTGTTTAAAGATGAAACCCACTCGGATTATTTTATAATGGTACTTTTAGTATTTGCACGATTGTAGTACATGACATTATGTATATGCATGTTACTTTTGTTTGCGTGACTGGGGTTAATGAATAAAAACATGCAAGAGCATTGTCTGTCAAGTGAGACGTTTAGTTAAATGGATGATATGCATGAATTATTAGGATAGGTTTTGTGATATTAATCTATGCCATTGACGCAGGTGACGGTTTCCACAGGAACAGCTATAACTAATTATTACTCGATATTCGTTACAGTGATCACCAAGCAACCCGGAAAAAAATTGCTCCCTTTCCTGGTTGTTTCCGAAAATGACGGGGCGGATTAGAACATCGCTAGGGCGAATTCGCCCGCTCCCCACCCCCGTGTATTTTAATTGCTGCAGGTACCATACTGCAAAGTCGAACTCTCTGCAAATAGGTGAATTGACTCAACTAACGTTTCCTATTTGAATTGGTAAATTGAGCACTCCTTATGGGATGCTTTATGCACAGTCTGATACGTAGTAGCAAACACAAGTTATGGATTATAAGCGGCCACATGCTCGTCCAGTAAAATAAAACTGTAAAAATATTGTATAAATAGTATCCAGATTGAAGGAGTTGAGATAAAGTTTCCAAGTATTGCCTAATATTCGCTTTTAATTGAACGATGCAGTTAGTTGCACATCGTTGTACTGATTAACACAGGAACTAAGTATAATGGTTCACATCAGGTAAGTTATGATTTGTTTTTACGCAGGTTAAGTGATCAATTTGAAACATACAAAGTAGTGAATCAACGTTCTTGTTTCTAGATCTAACTGTTTTAAAACGTTATACAAAAATCTATGGATGCATATCTAATTGCTCAGCTGTTATTATGATTGTTCATGAGATTGATATTCAACTTTCGTCCTGTATGTAACTATCTTGAGATGGATCAATATAGCTAACATATTGAAGTAGCAGTTAATCCCCTGAAGTCAATTTGTTCACACACAAAGACATGGTGCGCGGTGAGCAACCACATGTGCCGCCGGTTGCGTGGGGAGTAACCACATGTGCCGCCGTGTGTCGCCCTCACAAAGAAAAAAGAAACGATTATTTTCCCTTTCTTTTTTTCCACACACACACACACACGCACAAACATACACACACACACACACACACACACACGCACACACACACAAACACATACACACACACCCACGTGCGTGGTGAGTAAATACATGTGTACGCATTGAGTAACCACGTGTGCCAAGTTTGTGCCCACGCTTGTGGAGCACGTCTGGACGGCATGTATATAGTTAGTAACCTTGCCATGCAAGGATTTGCGCAGTGAGTATCTGCGTCTGGAACACGCGCGGTGCCTGTGTATGTTAGACTACCCCCTCTTCCTATAACATCCGCAGCAGACTATCCCAACGTTTTCCAGCTTGCAAGGTAGACTGTAGTCTAATCTGTCCAGTGTCAACTGCTGCTCATCCATGCGTTCGTAATTGTCCCACAGTACAGATTCATCACACATACCACACTTACCATTCTACTCCTCCCAAAGTTTCATCCCATCCTTCACCTCTATGAGCACTGCCACTTATCTACTTTTGCGGGCGCAAATCTTTTTATATCTCACAAGCTTGGTTACTATATCATCGTTGTCGGAGGTGAATGTTTAATCGGCGAGCGGGGACTTATGGGGTCTTATGTGGTAGGTCCTCGTCGGGACGACCCGGAAGTATGGTGACTCGGATCAGCTGCTCCATGTATTCGACACTAGACACCATAAGATATGCAAAGTTGACCAATTTCAGGAAGTCGTCAACTATCCATACCTTTCGTGGGTTGGATATGGTGAGCCATTGACAGCTGTGTACGATATTTGCTTATCCATAACGCCACTAACTTCGACGGGCTGGGACACTGTGGCTCCAATCTCAGACAGGAGGACACCCACCACATAATTCAATACGAACACTTCACATCCACCGCCTGGGATATTGGTTGGTTCATTTTACAGGCAGATATATTTTTGGATGATAGATTAGTGGAGGGGGAAGTGCTGCTTGGGTCGATCCAGATGGATGGCAAATTCTGCTCTCTTATTTGGATTCGTCACGCAAGCACCATATGAGTCGGTTGCCATTTCTCCAAGAACTCTTCCCACTTCCGGCGTTGCTCTTCTGGTCAATCAACACAGAACGTTGTTGAAACGGAGACAGACGACCGTTTTCAACTTCTTGAGCATTGGGTCCTTGAACCTGTAGACGGTGAGGACTTCTTAGCAATCTACTAGCCATTGGTGTGGTAGCTCGCCGGAGATAGGAGGGGGCTGTTCCTGGTCGCTGCAGCCGAAATCCTGCACATCTTTCTCTCGCAGCCACTCAAGGAATATCTCAAGCTGATCCCTAGGCACTGACTCCTTTGATTCCCGTCTAAACGGACCCAGACGACCCGCAGATACTAACTCCTCTCATAATTCTTACACAAAAAAACAAGAGAAGTTGTTTTCTCGAATGTCACTGACAGCAAGGACATCAGCCTAGCTCAATGCAGGCGGGTGCAAGGTTTTTGAGGACATGTTCTAGAGGAGGTGGAGCTCAGAGTATCTAACTTCCCTGCAAGAGAGACGCAAGTGGATTGACCCTGACAGAAAAGTCGAACTAGGTAACGTTGTTCTCTTAAAAGAAAAGGACCTTCATCGCAACGACTGGCCAGTGGTTCTGTTCATAACAACCTTCCTGGGCAAAGACGGAATAACCCGGCAAGTAAAACGCTGATAATAACAGTGTAAGTTATTTCAGTTGTTTTTTGTTTTGTATTCATGAATAAAATACGATTTAGCTTCTATGTATTACCCAGTGTTTAGAAATGTATTCGTTGGCATTAGTGCTTTAATTATCGCCCACTTACCGTATTGCGGATCCGCTAATTGTGGTTGTTTGTCATTTATATACCACACTCTTGTTTGTTTTTTTTTACTCTTTTGGTCCACGAGGTGGAGAAATAAAAAAGGTGGTTTTACATCTTCGGGATCAGATTTACTATCTGTAATTGCACGGTGCTCCAGGGCATGTGGAAGGCAGTAAAAACCAACAAAATAATAGATAATAGTTGTCACAAAAGACTATTGCATGTAATCAATATCTATCAATATTAGCGTTGTATACGCGGTATGTGATGTGCATGTATGTCATACCAATATAACGTCCACAGTAAAACAACAGTGTTCGTTGTTGTTTACTATTCCAATATACCACATTAAACAAACTAACGCCTTTCAAACCATTAGAATGGCGGTGGGACCTCATAGTTGTTTTTCTGGTTTCAGGTTAACAGCGGATGGACCCCATGTAAAATGCATTCTGGTCGCACTTGTGGTCACCTGTATGGGTGTGTTCGTTTCTGTGCCAAAGCTTACATTTAACAAACATATGAAGGTGCGCATTGAAAATTCGTCCGCAGTTTTCGACACATACCATCGATATGAATCTTTGGAAACCAACAGGTCCTCATTCACAGAAGTTGCATCTAATGATACGATTCGTATCTTACCGTGGACTTTTGACGGTACCAAACACTGGAATCTTGACCAATGCCCCAATAGCGGAGAGCAAGCATGTGAACTTCTGTATGATCGACAGGAGTACAACCGGAGTGACGTCATTTTATTCCATGGTCGGCTAATCAAAGGCCATGACATGCCAATATTCCGACTACCTCGTCAAATATGGCTATTCCTAGACATTGAGGCACCTCCACAGACACGGTTTCAAACGAGTAGACAGAGGAAACCATTTGAGGGTGCTTTTAATCTAACATCGACATTTGCTATGGACTCCGACATTCCCATTTTATCTAGTCTTTATGTGTGTCACATTGATGAGACAAAAATTCAGAAAGTAAGTCATGACAATTATGCTATCGGTAAGACACACAAGGTAGCATGGTTTGTCAGCCACTGTTCCACGCAATCAAAGCGGGAGTTATATGCTCAAGAGTTGGGTAAGTATATACAAGTGGATGTATGGGGGAGTTGTGGAAACCACACTTGTGGCAAAAGGGGCAATATGTCTGATTGTGACCACACTGTACTGGACAGGGATTACAAATTCTACCTCTCTTTTGAGAACAGCATATGCGAAGGGTATGTCACAGAGAAGCTCTGGCGAATATATCAGAAACCGATCAGTACAATACCTATCGTCTTAGGAGGTATAGATTACAAATCGCATCTTCCAGAAAAAACATACTTGGATGTAAAAGATTTCAAATCACCCAAAGAACTGGCAGCATTCCTGTGGGAACTGGACAGAAATGACAGTTTGTTTAGCGAATACATCATGAGAAAGAACGCTGTACGATGTATACATCCTGGTGACCCGTCATCTTCTAACTTGCGACCTCCATGTCTCATTTGTCAATATCTCCACGATCACAGACACGAGAGAAGTAATGTTCCTAACATTTCCGAATTCTGGGGCGAAGAGCGTCGTTGTGTTACACCCCGGGATTACTTCCGCGGGAGTTTTGATGGAATACAGCTGTAAATGACGTGGATATGCGATTAACACTATTGCGATTCTCTTGCAGAGCATAAGGAGGAAAGCAATGTGTGTTATTGATGTGCAGTGGATGGAACATATTTATTAGAGCTGAATACCTCTTTGTATGTTCAATAAATGGCTAAGAAGTGTAGAATGGCCTCCTTAAGAAGCAGAGCATGAATGTGCTCATTCGAATGTCAGTAAAAACGCCGATTGTTAAGGTAAAACCATTTTCGTAACAGGAATTACTCATTGCAGTCAGATGTGTGATGGATGGCTTCCTGATCAAGTTACATATTATGGTTAAGCACTAAAGAAGGTATGATATAGATAATGACGGTGTTTGTAATGCCAGGAAATATTTAATGGTAGTGGCATGTTAGCTGATATTTATAAAGCATCACATGCCATACACGCTCATGTTTATGGCAATACCTTCATTATTGGGGCTCTTCAAATATAAACATTCTAGGTGGATATATATGGTACTCCTTACTAAGACTAAGCGATTATGCTAACTTCTTAGGAATAATTAGATAAAAAGCACCCTGACCACCCCAAGTACTTAACAAAAATGTCAACACACAGCATCGTAGGCAGTTGAGCAAAATCTTCTCTGCTTTCAGGACACATTGTCGGGCCAACGGAATAAAACCTTTCCTGTGGTGCTTGTGTAAGCTACCTCAACCAGCCAGGTGAGCTCGAAGGTGACCGCCATCGTGCGACTGATTTGTGTGGTCCCTACATGATTATCGTTTTGTCACATAACCTGAAGAGCCTGTGCAAGACCACTTGTGGGGTGGACAAACACGTGCTTTAGTCCGAGACGATTTGGTTCTGGAGCGGCCTGACACCCAGCTGCCGCAAGATAGTGTTCTCACTTAGCCAATAGCACTGCGTCATCTCTGTTACGGTTGCACTCTAGACAAGTCAATCACACGTTTTTCTGATAGTGTCCCCAGCTAATGAAACTATAATGGTTACGGAGGCTGTCATGCCCTCAGCATTAACACAGACACATACACTCACTAGCGCCGGCCCCAAACAGACGGGCTCGCACACACACACGCACACGCACACACACACACACACACACACACACACACACACACACACACACACACACACACACACACACACACACACACACATAAACACGCGCGCACGCACATGCACACACACACACAGAGAGAGACACGCAAATACACACATGCACACATTAACACACACGCACTACCACCCACCCACACACACACACACACACACACACACACACACACACACACACACACACACACACACACACACACACATAAAGATACGCACACGCACGCTCGCGCGCGCACATATGACTTTTACACTTAATATCCAGACGTATGTAGTTACATTAATTAAGTGATAGCAAACATTGAGGTTATTGCCTACGCATACATATGTACCATTTCAACATCCGGCTTATCACCGTTTTAAGCTGTAGCAATAATATACAGCAGTTATTTGATCAAGCAGAATACTTTTTTCCCATAATGCCGTACACATTACGGACGCACCCGGAAAAAAACATCGTAATAGAATATCCTACATCGATTTATTGATCAAAGCAGCGTTCCCCATTGGACTTGTCGTAAGGCCTGCATTTGTTGCCCGATAGGCAGTAAAATGTGTACGCCACATGTAGTTCCGGCAGGTGTGCTGGCCATTACATGTAAATCAATTTCATATAATCAATAACAACTAACATTGGCTCAATGGTTTTAAGATTGCTTTCATTAAGCAGCAGCTTACCAGCATGTTCTTGGACGCTTTAAAGTTGAAGTTCTTTGTACACCAATAATTTGTAGTTACAGTCTTTAGCAATATTTCGCCTTTAAGGAAAAGTAAAGAGGGATATCCTCACTAATAGCGTAAAAGTTGAAATTACAAACCATTCTCTTATTTAGATACAAGGAATATGGTATAATGTGCAAGCATCTTCTTTCGGGACACAGATGATGCCATTTGCGTACTTACAGTGATTGACGTCAGAGCCGAAAATAGTAAGGATCATTAAGTAAGTGATCCTTTTCCTCTTTTGTAATTGAGCTAGGCAAAGTTTACAAATTAGTGGAACAGCTCTAAATTATGGAACTCAGGTGGTTTTACATGGTAAGCAAGATGATGAAATCGCATTGGCTAGTCAGCTAAGACTTTCCTAGGGTATAATTATTTCCAGCCCTGCGCCTTTTAACTGCCTGTATGTCGTAAAAACCAATCTTCAGTGTCATCACATTTACTTCCAGCATCAAGGTAGCAGTGATCCTGGTTATACCATTGCATAGTGGATATATAAACGCCAACTTGAAATAATGACGACGTGTGTAATTAATCAAATAGACCGATTGATCGATTATTCTATTTCAGTTAAAAGGTCTTGAATTATTCAACATAGTCATATCCTAATAAACTAGGATCTCGTATATCCTCTTCTATATGTGCTTGATGTAAATCCACGATAACCAACCGAAACAGTTTAACTCTGTGATGTAGAACCCTTTTGCTTTTTTTAACGCAAAGATATAAACAGAGTTAAATTTTACTGAACGATAGTGGAAGTGATGTGAATCATAAATATTCCAGCCGTAATGTAACATATAGTTAATTTGCAAATGGGTCGAAATCAGAGGTAACCGACAAGGCATTAATGAAGAAGTCTCCATACCACACAGCCACAGTATTATCCAACGTCTAGCTTGCAGAGGTGACACCTGGGAGAGAGGCATAATTATAATCCTGCTGTGCGTATCCAATTGTTACAATGTTTGTTATAAAACCGAAATGGCTGTATTCATTTATTTACTCACTTACCAAACTGTGTATCACGACCCTATTACACTACACGTTAATATGTACATGCTTATTGTAGGTTGAATGCGTTGCTAATGTTGTCATACGCGTCAGTTTCAGGATGATCCTACTCAGACGACTTGCACCAGCGCGGCTGTTTATGCGTTTATTACCTAGCATTATTGTAACTTGCCTTTATGTGAACGTACTACGTGAAACAAATAACCCATGTGACAGCGGAACCCCCGGAAGCCCGGCTAAAATTCATTACCAGGATTTTGTAAAAATGGTTTACCACACCTCCTAACCTAAACTATCAGGGAATGTGATATGCATTCTATCATGGACAAGAGAGAATGCCAGTGACTTGGAGAGTGGCGAGGACACAAGTCATTCATGCATGTTACAAGGTGATAAGGCTTGCCACCATACCGTAGATAGACAAGACTCCAACAGCAGCGAGGTGATCGTCTTCCACGCTGACAACATCGATCCGACTGATTTACCTATGTTTCGATTTTCCTATCAAAAGTGGGTGTTTTATGAGGATCAAGCACCCCCGCACATCTGGACAAGGAATGTATCCATGACACACATTCGCAATATGTTTAATTTAACCTCAACCATCACCAAGGACTCGAATATACCAATGATAGCAAAGCATCGAACATGATTCGTCAATTTGAGAAAGTGGGAGCATTTAAGCTCCATGACGAGGAGTATGTGACAGAGAAGCTATGGCGTATTATGCTTAACCCAGGCAGCACCCTGCCAGTGGTAATGGGTTCCCTCGATAACAAAACTTATTTACCAGGAAAGACTTACCTCGATATAAAAGACTTTAGATCCCCTAAACAATTGGCTGCATTTTTGTGGAAACTAGACAAAAATGATGTGTTATTTAGTGCTTATATATCAAGGAAAAACGCAGTGTATTGCAAACATCCTGGTGATAAGTCGTACGACCATGTGCGCACCCGTGTGTTTTATGCAGATTCTTTCACAGCCACAGGAATCAGATTATGACAGTACCCGATGTCCTTCACTTCTGGGATGAGAAGCGGCGGTGTAGCAGCCCAGAGGATTATTACCGGGGTGTCTTTGATACATTTGGGATAATTGAGGGATAATTATCGTCTCGAATCGTCATACAATTCAGTAGGTGTGATATAAGACACCATATAGATTTGCATTTGAGTTTAGTGAATCATTGTTTGGCTTCGTACATTTTGATCCTTGAAGCTCTTTGTCACGGGACGATTGCAGATATGTGCCATATTAACAGCAACAGACGTATGCTCGTGAGTAATTGGATTCTATCGTTTTGTGCTCGGGTCCAACATCTTACAGCGGTCTCTACATGTAAAAATTAACCGCATTTCGGTAGATTATATTCAGGTTAAGATTCATTGACCACAATGGTATAGCAAATGAGTTGCACCTGTAAGCAAATTATTGGTTGCCTATATATATATATATATATATATATATATATATATATATATATATATATATATATATATATATATATATATATATATATATATATATATATATATATATATATATATATATATATATATATATATATATATAGATATATATCTATATATATATATATATATATATATATATATCTATATATATATCTATATATATATATATATATATATATATATATATATATATATATATATATATATATAGCCTGAGGTTACAGTAAGTTGCTTAATGGGTGGATGTCTGAAATGGCTGTAAGACGCTTTACGAAGAAAAAATTCATTCGAAATACTATCAACATGGTGTATAAAGCGCAAAAGGTGTTTAAAGATGAAACCCACTCGGATTATTTTATAATGGTACTTTTAGTATTTGCACGATTGTAGTACATGACATTATGTATATGCATGTTACTTTTGTTTGCGTGACTGGGGTAAATGAATAAAAACATGCAAGAGCATTGTCTGTCAAGTGAGACGTTTAGTTAAATGGATGATATGCATGAATTATTAAGATAGGTTTTGTGATATTAATCTATGCCATTGACGCAGGTGACGGTTTCCACAGGAACAGCTATAACTAATTATTACTCGATATTCGTTACAGTGATCAACAAGCAACCCGGGTAAATATTGCTCCCTTTCCTGGTTTTTGTTTCCGAAAATGACGGGGCGGATTAGAACACCGCTAGGGCGAATTCGCCCGTTCCCCCCCCCCCGTGTATTTTATTTGCTGCAGGTACCATCCTGCAAAGTCGAACTCTCTGCAAATAGGTGAATTGACTCAAATAACGTTTCCTATTTGAATTGGCAAATTGAGCACTCCTTATGGGATGCTTTATGCACAGTCTGATACGTAGTAGCAAACACAAGTTATGGATTATAAGCGGCCACATGCTCGTCCAGTAAAATAAAACTGTAAAAATATAGTATAAATAGTATCCAGATTGAAGGAGTTGCGATAAAGTTTCCAAGTATTGCTAAATATTCGCTTTTAATTGAACGATGCAGTTAGTTGCACATCTTTGTACTGATTAACACAGGAACTAAGTATAATGGTTCACATCAGGTAAGTTATGATTTGTTTTTACGCAGGTTAAGTGATCAATTTGAAACATACATAGTAGAGTATCGACGTTCTTGTTTCTAGATCTAACTGTTTTAAAACGTTATACAAAAATCTATGGATGCATATCTAATTGCTCAGCTGTTATTATGATTGTTCATGAGATTGATATTCAACTTTGCAACCCTGTATGTAACTATCTTGAGATGGATCAATATAGCTAACATATTGAAGTAGCAGTTAATCCCCTGAAGTCGATTTGTTCACACACAAAGACATGGTGCGCGGTGAGCAACCACATGTGCCGCCGGTTGCGCGGGGAGTAACCACATGTGCCGCCGTGTGTCGCCCTCACAAAGAAAAAAGAAACGATTATTTTCCCTTCTTTTTTCCACACACAGACACGCACAAACACACACACACACGCACACACACACACGCACACACACACAAACACATACACACACACCCACGTGCGTGGTGAGTAAATACATGTGTACGCATTGAGTAACCACGTGTGCCAAGTTTGTGCCCACGCTTGTGGAGCACGTCTGGACGGCATGTATATAGTTAGTAACCTTGCCATGCAAGGATTTGCGCAGTGAGTATCTGCGTCTGGAACACGCGCGGTGCCTGTGTATGTTAGACTACCCCCTCTTCCTATAACATCCGCAGCAGACTATCCCAACGTTTTCCAGCTTGCAAGGTAGACTGTAGTCTAATCTGTCCAGTGTCAACTGCTGCTCATCAATGCGTTCGTAATTGTCCCACAGTACAGATTCATCACACATACCACACTTACCATTCTACTCCTCCCAAAGTTTCACCCCATCCTTCACCTGTATGAGCACTGCCACTTATCTACTTTTGCGGGCGTAAATCTTTTTATATCTCACAAGCTTGGTTACTATATCATCGTTGTCGGAGGTGAATGTTTAATCGGCGAGCGGGGACGTCTTATGTGGTAGGTCCTCGTCGGGACGACCCGGAAGTATGGTGACTCGGATCAGCTGCTCCATGTATTCGACACTAGACACCATAAGATATGCAAAGTTGACCAATTTCAGGAAGTCGTCAACTATCCATACCTTTCGTGGGTTGGATATGGTGAGCCATTGACAGCTGTGTACGATATTTGCTTATCCATAACGCCACTAACTTCGACGGGCAGGGACACTGTGGCTCCAATCTCAGACAGGAGGACACCCACCACATAATTCAATACGAACACTTCACATCCACCGCCTGGGATATTGGTTGGTTCATTTTACAGGCAGATATATTTTTGGATGATAGATTAGTGGAGGGGGAAGTGCTGCTTGGGTCGATCCAGATGGATGGCAAATTCTGGTCTCTTATTTGGATTCGTCACGCAAGCACCATATGAGTCGGTTGCCATTTCTCCAAGAACTCTTCCCACTTCCGGCGTTGCTCTTCTGGTCAATTAACACAGAACGTTGTTGAAACGGAGACAGACGACCGTTTTCAACTTCTTGAGCATTGGGTCCTTGAACCTGTAGACGGTGAGGACTTCTTAGCAATCTACTAGCCATTGGTGTGGTAGCTCGCCGGAGATAGGAGGGGGCTGTTCCTGGTCGCTGCAGCCGAAATCCTGCACATCTTTCTCTCGCAGCCACTCAAGGAATACCTCAAGCTGATCCCTAGGCATTGACTCTTTTGATTCCAGTCTAAACGGACCCAGACGACCCGCAGATACTAACTCCTCTCATAATTCTTACACAAAAAAACAAGAGAAGTTGTTTTCTCGAATGTCACTGACAGCAAGGACATCAGCCTAGCTCAATGCAGGCGGGTGCAAGGTTCTTGAGGACATGTTCTAGAGGAGGTGGAGCTCAGAGTATCTAACTTCCCTGCAAGAGAGACGCAAGTGGATTGACCCTGACAGAAAAGTCGAACTAGGTAACGTTGTTCTCTTAAAAGAAAAGGACCTTCATCGCAACGACTGGCCAGTGGTTCTGTTCATAACAACCTTCCTGGGCAAAGACGGAATAACCCGGCAAGTAAAACGCTGATAATAACAGTGTAAGTTATTTCAGTTATACGATTTAGCTTCTATGTATTACCCAGTGTTTAGAAATGTATTCGTTGGCATTAGTGCTTTAATTATCGCCCACTTACCGTATTGTGGATCCGCTAATTGTGGTTGTTTGTCAATTTATATACCACACTCTTGTTTGCGGTTTTTACTCTTTTGGTCCACGAGGTGGAGAAATAAATAAGGTGGTTTTACATCTTCGGGATCAGATTTACTATCTGTAATTGCACGGTGCTCCAGGGCATGTGGAAGGCAACAAAATAATAGATAATAGTTGTCACAAAAGACTATTGCATGTAATCAATATCTATCAATATTAGCGTTGTATACGCGGTATGTGATGTGCATGTATGTCATACGAATATAACGTCCATAGTAAAACAACAGTGTTCGTTGTTGTTTACTATTCCAATATACCACATTAAACAAACTAACGCCTTTCAAACCATTAGAATGGCGGTGGGACCTCATAGTTGTTTTTCTGGTTTCAGGTTAACAGCGGATGGACCCCATGTAAAATGCATTCTGGTCGCACTTGTGGTCACCTGTATGGGTGTGTTCGTTTCTGTGCCAAAGCTTACATTTAACAAACATATGAAGGTGCGCATTGAAAATTCGTCCGCAGTTTTTTCGACACATACCATCGATATGAATCTTTGGAAACCAACAGGTCCTCATTCACAGAAGTTGCATCTAATGATACGATTCGTATCTTACCGTGGACTTTTGACGGTACCAAACACTGGAATCTTGACCAATGCCCCAATAGCGGAGAGCAAGCATGTGAACTTCTGTATGATCGACAGGAGTACAACCGGAGTGACGTCACGTCATTTTATTCCATGGTCGGCTAATCAAAGGCCATGACATGCCAATATTCCGACTACCTCGTCAAATATGGCTATTCCTAGACATTGAGGCACCTCCACAGACACGGTTTCAAACGAGTAGACAGAGGAAACCATTTGAGGGTGCTTTTAATCTAACATCGACATTTGCTATGGACTCCGACATTCCCATTTTATCTAGTCTTTATGTGTGTCACATTGATGAGACAAAAATTCAGAAAGTAAGTCATGACAATTATGCTATCGGTAAGACACACAAGGTAGCATGGTTTGTCAGCCACTGTTCCACGCAATCAAAGCGGGAGTTATATGCTCAAGAGTTGGGTAAGTATATACAAGTGGATGTATGGGGGAGTTGTGGAAACCACACTTGTGGCAAAAGGGGCAATATGTCTGATTGTGACCACACTGTACTGGACAGGGATTACAAATTCTACCTCTCTTTTGAGAACAGCATATGCGAAGGGTATGTCACAGAGAAGCTCTGGCGAATATATCAGAAACCGATCAGTACAATACCTATCGTCTTAGGAGGTATAGATTACAAATCGCATCTTCCAGAAAAAACATACTTGGATGTAAAAGATTTCAAATCACCCAAAGAACTGGCAGCATTCCTGTGGGAACTGGACAGAAATGACAGTTTGTTTAGCGAATACATCATGAGAAAGAACGCTGTACGATGTATACACCCTGGTGACCCGTCATCTTCTAACTTGCGACCTCCATGTCTCATTTGTCAATATCTCCACGATCACAGACACGAGAGAAGTAATGTTCCTAACATTTCCGAATTCTGGGGCGAAGAGCGTCGTTGTGTGTTACACCCCGGGGATTACTTCCGCGGGAGTTTTGATGGAATACAGCTGTAAATGACGTGGATATGAGATTAACACTATTGCGATTCTCTTGCAGAGCATAAGGAGGAAAACAATGTGTGTTATTGCTGTGTAGTGGATGGAACATATTTATTAGAGCTGAATACCTCTTTGTATGTTCAATAAATGGCTAAGAAGATATAGAGAAGCTTGATTTTTCTCGTTCATTCATTGTTTTACCTATCGCAAGCTCACTTGTTACGATGGCACATTGACACTGATTATTATTGGGCAGAATTGTGAGAGAAGCCGCTCATTGTATGTCCAACGGCAAATGTTATAAAACTGCATGACAAGTGAAAATATATATGAACAAATCACCGTGTTTCTAGTTTTTACAAGCAACTGGCTATGCTTCTATGACTAAATGGAGAAGAGTGTCATGTTAGAAAGCTCAACGATCACATTGTCATAACAACAAACGCAAACTAGATATAGCTTTGAAACATAAAAATTCGTTTGTAAGAAAAATTTCCATCACAATGAATTTTGAACAATGTATACAGCTGCAATATAACAGACTGAAAATTAAGACATCACTGCAAGTGCAAGGGATTTATACCCCAAACCGTGAGCATGGTATTTTTATATACATGAAAATTTTGAATAAAGTAAGGATCTTTGTGGATAATTCATTTAATTACGTAATAATGGTATATTTTCTGGCTGGGATGTGGTCAGTATGACAAAGAGAATAATTTCAAGAAGAACTGCATTGTACGTCACAACAAGTTATCTTTCTGAATTCTATTGTAAATGATGGGCAGATGACCATCAATAACGCTCGATCTCACAGTGGTGTGAAAAATGAGCATGCAAATGTGGTGTTTCCATCTAATAATTCTTAAGGCGTGATCAGTGTAGAATGGCCTCCTTAAGAAGCAGAGCATGGATGTGCTCATTCGAAAGTCAGCAAAAACGCCGATTGTTAAGGTAAAACCATTTTCGTAACAGGAATTACTCATTGCAGTCAGATGTGTGATGGATGGCTTGCTGATCAAGTTACATATTATGGTTAAGCACTAAAGAAGGTATGATATAGATAATGACGGTGTTTGTAATGCCAGGAAATATTTAATGGTAGTGGCATGTTAGCTGATATTTATAAAGCATCACATGCCATACACGCTCATGTTTATGGCAATACCTTCATTATTGGGGCTCTTCAAATATAAACATTCTAGGTGGATATATATGGTACTCCTTACTAAGACTAAGCGATTATGCTAACTTCTTAGGAATAATTAGATAAAAAGCACCCTGACCACCCCAACAAAAACTTAACAAAAATGTCAACACAGAGCTTCTCTGCTTTCAGGACACATTGTCGGGCCAACGGAATAAAACCTTTCCTGTGGTGCTTGTGTAAGCTACCTCAACCAGCCAGGTGAGCTCGAAGATGACCGCCATGGTGCGACTGACTTTGTGTGGTCCCTACAAGATTTTCGTTTTGTCACATAACCTGAAGAGCCTGTGCTAGACCATTTGTGGGGTGGACAAACACGTGCTTTAGTCCGAGACGATTTGGTTCTGGAGCGGCCTGACACCCAGCTGCCGCAAGATAGTGTTCTCACTTAGCCAATAGCACTGCATCAACTCTGTAACGGTTGCACTCTAGACAAGTCAATCACACGTTTTCCTGATAGTGTCCCCAGCTAATGAAACAATAATGGTTACGGAGGCTGTCATGCCCTCAGCATTAACACAGACACATACACTCACTAGGGCCGGCCCCAAACTGACGGGCTCGCACACACACACGCACACGCACACACACACACACACACACACACACACACACACACACACACACACACACACACACACACACACACACACACACACACACACACACACACACACACACACACACACACATAAACACGCGCGCACGCACATGCACACACACACACACAGAGAGAGACACGCAAATACACACATGCACACATTAACACACACGCATTACACACACACACACACGCACCACCCACACACACACACACACACACACACACACACACACACACACACACACACACACACACACACACACACACACACACACACACACACATAAAGATTTGCACACGCACGCTCGCGCGCGCACATATGACTTTTACACTTAATATCCAGACGTATGTAGCTACATTAATTAAGTGATAGCAAACATTGAGGTTATTGCCTACGCATACATATGTACCATTTCAACATCCGGCTTATCACCGTTTTAAGCTGTAGCAATAATATACAGCAGTTATTTGATCAAGCAGAATACTTTTTTTCCCATTATGCCGTACACATTACGGACTACATCGATTTATTGATCAAAGCAGCGTTCCCCATTGGACTTGTCGTAAGGCCTGCATTTGTTGCCCGATAGGCACTAAAATGTGTACGCCACATGTAGTTCCGGCAGGTGTGCTGGCCATTACATGTAAATCAATTTCATATAATCAATAACAACTAACATTGGCTCAATGGTTTTAAGATTGCTTTCATTAAGCAGCAGCTTACCAGCATGTTCTTGGACGCTTTAAAGTTGAAGTTCTTTGTACACCAATGATTTGTAGTTACAGTCTTTAGCAATATTTCGCCTTTAAGGAAAAGTAAAGAGGGATATCCTCACTAATAGCGTAAAAGTTGAAATTACAAACCATTCTCTTATTTAGATACAAGGAATATGGTATAATGTGCAAGCATCTTCTTTCGGGACACAGATGTTGCCATTTGCGTACATACAGTGATTGACGTCAGAGCCGAAAATAGTAAGGATCATCAAGTAAGTGATCCTTTTCCTCTTTTGTAATTGAGCTAGGCAAAGTTTACAAATTAGTGGAACAGCTCTAAATTATGGAACTCAGGTGGTTTTACACGGTAAGCAAGAAGATGAAATCGCACTGGCTAGTCAGCTAAGACGTTCCTAGGGTATAATTATTTCCAGCCCTGCGCCTTTTAACTGCCTGAATGTCGTAAAAACCAATCTTCAGTGTCATCACATTTACTTCCAACATCAAGGTAGCAGTGATCCTGGTTATACCATTGCATAGTGGATATATAAACGCCAACTTGAAATAATGACGACGTGTGTAATTAATCAAATAGACCGATTGATCGATTATTCTATTTCAGTTAAAAGGTCTTGAATTATTCAACATAGTCATATCCTAATTAACTAGGATCTCGTATATCCTCTTCTATATGTGCTTGATGTAAATCCACAATAACCAACCGAAACAGTTTAGCTCTGTGATGTAGAACCCTTTGCTTTTTTTAACGCAAAGATATAAACAGAGTAAAATTTTACTGAACGATAGTGGAAGTGATGTGAATCATAAATATTCCATCCGTAATGTAACATATAGTTAACTTGCAAATGGGTCGAAATCAGAGGTAACCGACTAGGCATTAATGAAGAAGTCTCCATACCACACAGCCACAGTATTATCCAACGTCTAGCTTGCAGAGGTGACACCTGGGAGAGAGGCATAATCCGTCATGGCATGGGCAGATTGATTTACCCCGTCTAATGAATTATAATCCTGCTGTGCGTATCCAATTGTTACAATGTTTGTTATTAAACCGAAATGGCTGTATTCATTTATTTACTCGCTTACCGAACTGTTTACCTATACACATCGCCCTCCGCATCAACACAGTTAGTTCTGCAGTCCTCATTATGTATCACGACCCTATTACACTACACATTAATATGTACATGCTTATTGTAGGTTGAATGCGTTGCTAATGTTGTCATACGCATCCGTTTCAGGATGATCCTACTCAGACGACTTGCACCAGCGCGGCTGTTTATGCGTTTATTACCTGGCATTATTGTAACTTGCCTTTATGTGAACGTCTTACGTGAAACAAATAACCCATGTGACAACGGAACCCCCGGAAGCCCGGCTAAAATTCATTACCAGGATTTTGTAAAAATGGTTTACCACACCTCCTAACCTAAACTATCAGGGAATGTGATATGCATTCTATCATGGACAAGAGGGAATGCCAGTGACTTGGAGAGTGGCGAGGACACATCTCATTCATGCATGTTACAAGGTGATAAGGCTTGCCATCATACCGTAGATAGGCAAGACTACAACAGCAGCGAGGTGATCGTCTTCCACGCTGACAACATCGATCCGACTGATTTACCTATGTTTCGATTTTCCTATCAAAAATGGGTGTTTTATGAGGATCAAGCACCCCCGCACACCTGGACAAGGAATGTATCCATGACACACATTCGCAATATGTTTAATTTAACCTCAACCATCACCAAGGACTCGAATATACCAATGATAGCAAAGCATCGAACATGATTCGTCAATTTGAGAAAGTGGGAGCATTTAAGCTCCATGGCGAGGCGTATGTGACAGAGGAGCTATGGCGTATTATGCTTAACCCAGGCAGCACCCTGCCAGTGGTAATGGGTTCCCTCGATAACAAAACTTATTTACCAGGAAAGACTTACCTCGATATAAAAGACTTTGGATCCCCTAAACAATTGGCTGCATTTTTGTGGAAACTAGACAAAAATGATGTGTTATTTAGTGCTTATATATCAAGGAAAAACGCAGTGTATTGCAAACATCCTGGTGATAAGTCGTACGACCATGTGCGCACCCGTGTGTTTTATGCAGATTCTTTCACAGCCACAACAATCAGATTATGACAGTACCCTATGTCCTTCACTTCTGGGATGAAGAAGCGGCGGTGTAGCAGCCCAGAGGATTATTACCGGGGTGTCTTTGATACATTTGGGAGTGGTTGAGGGATAATTATCGTCTCGAATCGTCATACAATTCAGTAGGTGTGATATAAGACACCATATAGATTTGCATTTGAGTTTAGTGAATCATTGTTTGGCTTCGTACATTTTGATCCTTGAAGCTCTTTGTCACGGGACGATTGCAGATATGTGCCATATTAACAGCAACAGACGTATGCTCGTGAGTAATTGGATTCTATCGTTTTGTGCTCGGGTCCAACATCTTACAGCGGTCTCTACATGTAAAAATTAACCGCATTTCGGTAGATTATATTCAGGTTAAGATTCATTGATCACAATGGTATAGCAAATGAGTTGCACCTGTAAGCAAATTATTGGTTGCCTATATATATATATATATATATATATATATATATATATATATATATATATATATATATATATATATATATATATATATATATATATATATATATATATATATATATATATATATATATATATATATATATATATATATATATATCTCTATATATATATATATATATATATATATATATATATATATATATATATATATATATATATATATATATATATATATATATATATAGCCTGAGGTTACAGTAAGTTGCTTAATGGGTGGATGTCTGAAATGGCTGTAAGACGCTTTACGAAGAAAAAATTCATTCGAAATACTATCAACATGGTGTATAAAGCGCAAAAGGTGTTTAAAGATGAAACCCACTCGGATTATTTTATAATGGTAATTTTAGTATTTGCACGATTGTAGTACATGACATTATGTATATGCATGTTACTTTTGTTTGCGTGACTGGGGTAAATGAATAAAAACATGCAAGAGCATTGTCTGTCAAGTGAGACGTTTAGTTAAATGGATGATATGCATGAATTATTAAGATAGGTTTTGTGATATTAATCTATGCCATTGACGCAGGTGACGGTTTCCACAGGAACAGCTATAACTAATTATTACTCGATATTCGTTACAGTGATCAACAAGCAACCCGGGAAAAAATTGCTAACTTTCCTGGTTGTTTCCGAAAATGACGGGGCGGATTAGAACATTGCTAGGGCGAATTCGCCCGCTTCCCCACCCGTGTATTTTATTTGCTGCAGGTACCATCCTGCAAAGTCGAACTCTCTGCAAATAGGTGAATTGACTCAACTAACGTTTCCTATTTGAATTGGCAAATTGAGCACTCCTTATGGGATGCTTTATGCACAGTCTGATACGTAGTAGCAAACACAAGTTATGGATTATAAGCGGCCACATGCTCGTCCAGTAAAATAAAACTGTAAAAATATAGTATAAATAGTATCCAGATTGAAGGGGTTGCGATAAAGTTTCCAAGTATTGCTAAATATTCTTTTTTACATAAACGATGCAGTTAGTTGCACATCTTTGTACTGATTAACACCGGAACTAAGTATAATGGTTCACATCAGGTAAGTTATAATTTGTTTTTACGCAGGTTAAGTGATCAATTTGAAACATACAAAGTAGAGTATCGACGTTCTTGTTTCTAGATCTAACAGTTTTAAAACGTTATACAAAAATCTATGGATGCATATCTAATTGCTCAGCTGTTATTATGATTGTTCATGAGATTGATATTCAACTTTCGTCCTGTATGTAACTATCTTGAGATGGATCAATATAGCTAACATATTGAAGTAGCAGTTAATCCCCTGAAGTCGATTTGTTCACACACAAAGACATGGTGCGCGGTGAGCAACCACATGTGCCGCCGGTTGCGCGGGGAGTAACCACATGTGCCGCCGTGTGTCGCCCTCACAAAGAAAAAAGAAACGATTATTTTCCCTTCTTTTTTCCACACACAGACACGCACAAACATACACACACACACACACACACACACACACACACACACACAAACACATACACACACACCCACGTGCGTGGTGAGTAAATACATGTGTACGCATTGAGTAACCACGTGTGCCAAGTTTGTGCCCACGCTTGTGGAGCACGTCTGGACGGCATGTATATAGTTAGTAACCTTGCCATGCAAGGATTTGCGCAGTGAGTATCTGCGTCTGGAACACGCGCGGTGCCTGTGTATGTTAGACTACCCCCTCTTCATATTACATCCGCAGCAGACTATCCCAACGTTTTCCAGCTTGCGAGGTAGACTGTAGTCTAATCTGTCCAGTGTCAACTGCTGCTCATCCATGCGTTCGTAAATGTCCCACAGTACAGATTCATCACACATACCACACTTACCATTCTACTCCTCCCCAAGTTTCATCCCGTCCTTCACCACTATGAGCACTGCCACTTATCTACTTTTTGTATCTTACAAGCTTGGTTACTATATCATCGTTGTCGGAGGTGAATGTTTAATCGGCGAGCGGGGACTTATGGGGTCTTATGTGGTAGGTCCTCGTCGGGACGACCCGGAAGTATGGTGACTCGGATCAGCTGCTCCATGTATTCGACACTAGACACCATAAGATATGCAAAGTTGACCAATTTCAGGAAGTCGTCAACTATCCATACCTTTCGTGGGTTGGATATGGTGAGCCATTGACAGCTGTGTACCATATTTGCTTATCCATAACGCCACTAACTTCGACGGGCTGGGACACTGTGGCTCCAATCTCAGACAGGAGGACACCCACCACATAATTCAATACGAACACTTCACATCCACCGCCTGGGATATTGGTTGGTTCATTTTACAGGCAGATATATTTTTGGATGATAGATTAGTGGAGGGGGAAGTGCTGCTTGGGTCGATCCAGATGGATGGCAAATTCTGGTCTCTTATTTGGATTCGTCACGCAAGCACCATATGAGTCGGTTGCCATTTCTCCAAGAACTCTTCCCACTTCCGGCGTTGCTCTTCTGGTCAATCAACACAGAACGTTGTTGAAACGGAGACAGACGACCGTTTTCAACTTCTTGAGCATTGGGTCCTTGAACCTGTAGACGGGGAGGACTTCTTAGCAATCTACTAGCCATTGGTGTGGTAGCTCGCCGGAGATAGGAGGGTGCTGTTCCTGGTCGCTGCAGCCGAAATCCTGCACATCTTTCTCTCGCAGCCACTCAAGGAATATCTCAAGCTGATCCCTAGGCACTGATTCCTTTGATTCCAGTCTAAACGGACCCAGACGACCCGCAGATACTAACTCCTCTCATAATTCTTACACAAAAAAAAGAGAGAAGTTGTTTTCTCGAATGTCACTGACAGCAAGGACATCAGCCTAGCTCAATGCAGGCGGGTGCAAGGTTCTTGAGGACATGTTCTACAGGAGGTGGAGCTCAGAGTATCTAACGTCCCTGCAAGAGAGACGCAAGTGGATTGACCCTGACAGAAAAGTCGAACTAGGTAACGTTGTTCTCTTAAAAGAAAAGGACCTTCATCGCAACGACTGGCCAGTGGTTCTGTTCATAACAACCTTCCTGGGCAAAGACGGAATAACCTGGCAAGTAAAACGCTGATAATAACAGTGTAAGTTATTTTTGTTTTGTATTCATGAATAAAATACGATTTAGCTTCTATGTTTAGAAATGTATTCGTTGGCATTAGTGCTTTAATTATCGCCCACTTACCGTATTGCGGATCCGCTAATTGTGGTTGTTTGTCAATTTATAAACCACACTCTTGTTTGCGGTTTTTACTCTTTTGGTCCACAAGGTGGAGAAATAAATAAGGTGGTTTTACATCTTCGGGATCAGATTTACTATCTGTAATTGCACGGTGCTCCAGGGCATGTGGAAGGCAGTAAAAACCAACAAAATAATAGATAACAGTTGTCACAAAAGACTATTGCATGTAATCAATATCTATCAATATTAGCGTTGTATACGCGGTATGTGATGTGCATGTATGTCATACCAATATAACGTCCACAGTAAAACAACAGTGTTCGTTGTTGTTTAATATTCCAATATACCACATTAAACAAGCAAACGCCTTTCAAACCATTAGAATGGCGGTGGGACCTCATAGTTGTTTTTCTGGTTTCAGGTTAACAGCAGATGGACCCTATGTAAAATGCATTCTGGTCGCACTTGTGGTCACCTGTATGGGTGTGTTCGTTTCTGTGCCAAAGCTTACATTTAACAAACATATGAAGGTGCGCATTGAAAATTCGTCCGCAGTTTTCGACACATACCATCGATATGAATCTTTGGAAACCAACAGGTCCTCATTCACAGAAGTTGCATCTAATGATACGATTCGTATCTTACCGTGGACTTTTGACGGTACCAAACACTGGAATCTTGACCAATGCCCCAATAGCGGAGAGCAAGCATGTGAACTTCTGTATGATCGACAGGAGTACAACCGGAGTGACGTCATTTTATTCCATGGTCGGCTAATCAAAGGCCATGACATGCCAATATTCCGACTACCTCGTCAAATATGGCTATTCCTAGACATTGAGGCACCTCCACAGACACGGTTTCAAACGAGTAGACAGAGGAAACCATTTGAGGGTGCTTTTAATCTAACATCGACATTTGCTATGGACTCCGACATTCCCATTTTATCTAGTCTTTATGTGTGTCACATTGATGAGACAAAAATTCAGAAAGTAAGTCATGACAATTATGCTATCGGTAAGACACACAAGGTAGCATGGTTTGTCAGCCACTGTTCCACGCAATCAAAGCGGGAGTTATATGCTCAAGAGTTGGGTAAGTATATACAAGTGGATGTATGGGGGAGTTGTGGAAACCACACTTGTGGCAAAAGGGGCAATATGTCTGATTGTGACCACACTGTACTGGACAGGGATTACAAATTCTAACTCTCTTTTGAGAACAGCATATGCGAAGGGTATGTCACAGAGAAGCTCTGGCGAATATATCAGAAACCGATCAGTACAATACCTATCGTCTTAGGAGGTATAGATTACAAATCGCATCTTCCAGAAAAAAACATACTTGGATGTAAAAGATTTCAAATCACCCAAAGAACTGGCAGCATTCCTGTGGGAACTGGACAGAAATGACAGTTTGTTTAGCGAATACATCATGAGAAAGAACGCTGTACGATGTATACACCCTTGTGACCCGTCATCTTCTAACTTGCGACCTCCATGTCTCATTTGTCAATATCTCCACGATCACAGACACGAGAGAAGTAATGTTCCTAACATTTCCGAATTCTGGGGCGAAGAGCGTCGTTGTGTTACACCCCGGGATTACTTCCGCGGGAGTTTTGATGGAATACAGCTGTAAATGACGTGGATATGCGATTAACACTATTGCGATTCTCTTGCAGAGTATAAGGAGGAAAGCAATGTGTGTTATTGATGTGTAGTGGATGGAACAAATTTATTAGAGCTGAATACCTCTTTGTATGTTCAATAAATGGCTAAGAAGTGTAGTAGAATGGCCTCCTAAGTGTAGAATGGCCTCCTTAAGAAGCAGAGCATGAATGTGCTCATTCGAATGTCAGTAAAAACGCCGATTGTTAAGGTAAAACCATTTTCGTAACAGGAATTACTCATTGCAGTCAGATGTGTGATGGATGGCTTCCTGATCAAGTTACATATTATGATATAGATAATGCTTCCTGATCAAGTTACATATTATGGTTAAGCACTGAAGAAGGTATATATATAGATAATGACGGTGTTTGTAATGCCAGGAAATATTTAATGGTAGTGGCATGTTAGCTGATATTTATAAAGCATCACATGCCATACACGCTCATGTTTATGGCAATACCTTCATTATTGGGGCTCTTCAAATATAAACATTCTAGGTGGATATATATGGTACTCCTTACTAAGACTAAGCGATTATGCTAACTTCGTAGGAATAATTAGATAAAAAGCACCCTGACCACCCCAAGTACTTAACACAAATGGCAACACACAGCACACATACACACACATACACACACACATAAACACGCGCGCACGCACATGCACACACACGCACAGAGAGAGACACGCAAATACACACATGCACACATTAACACACACGCACTACCACCAACCCATACACACACACACACACACACACACACACACACACACACACACACACACACACACACACAGATAAAGATACGCACACGCACGCTCGCGCGCACACATATGACTTTTACACTTAATATCCAGACGTATGTAGTTACATTAATTAAGTGATAGCAAACATTGAGGTTATTGCCTACGCATACATATGTACCATTTCAACATCCGGCTTATCACCGTTTTAAGCTGTAGCAATAATATACAGCAGTAATTTGATCAAGCAGAATACATTTTTTCCAATAATGCCGTACACATTACGGACGCACCCGGAAAAAACATCGTAATACAATATCCTACATCGATTTATTGATCAAAGCAGCGTTCCCCATTGGGCTTGTCTTAAGACCTGCATTTGTTGCCCGATAGGCACTAAAATGTGTGCGCCACATGTAGTTCCGGCAGGTGTGCTGGCCATTACATGTAAATCAATTTCATATAATCAATAACAACTAACATTGGCTCAATGGTTTTAAGATTGCTTTCATTAAGCAGCAGCTTACCAGCATGTTCTTGGACGCTTTAAAGTTGAAGTTCTTTGTACACCAATGATTTGTAGTTACAGTCTTTGGCAATATTTCGCCTTTGAGGAAAAGTAAAGAGGGATATCCTCACTAATAGCGTAAAAGTTGAAATTACAAACCATTCTCTTATTTAGATACAAGGAATATGGTATAATGTACAAGCATCTTCTTTTGGTACACAGATGTTGCCATTTGCGTACATGCAGTGATTGATGTCAGAGCCGAAAAAAGTAAGGATAATCAAGTAAGTGATCCTTTTCATCTTTTGTAATTGAGCTAGGCAAAGTTTACAAATTAGTGGAACAGCTCAAAATTATGGAACTCAGGTGGTTTTACATGGTAAGCAAGATGATGAAATCGCATTGGCTAGTCAGCTAAGACTTTCCTAGGGTATAATTATTTCCAGCTCTGCGCGTTTTAACTGCCTGTATGTCGTAAAAACCAATCTTCAGTGTTATCACATTTACTTCCAACTTCGAGGTAGCAGTGATCCTGGTTATACCATTGCATTGTGGATATATAAACGCCAACTTGAAATAATGACGACGTGTGTAATTAATCAAATAGACAGATGGATCGATTATTCTATTTCAGTTAAAAGGTCTTGAATTATTCAACATAGTCATATCCTAATTAACTAGGATCTCGTATATCCTCTTCTATATGTGCTTGATGTAAATCCACGATAACCAACCGAAACAGTTTAGCTCTGTGATGTAGAACCCTTTGCTTTTTTTAACACAAAGATATAAACAGAGTAAATTTTTACTGAACGATAGTGGAAGTGATGTGAATCATAAATATTCCAGCTGTAATGTAACATATAGTTAGCTTGCAAATGGGTCGAAATCAGAGGTAACCGACTAGGCATTAATGAAGAAGTCTCCATACCACACAGCCACAGTATTATCCAACGGCTAGCTTGCAGACACCTGTGAGAGAGGCATAATCCGTCATGGCATGGGCAGATTGATTTACCCCGTCTAATGAATTATAATCCTGCTGTGCGTATCCAATTGTTACAATGTTTGTTATAAAACCGAAATGGCTGTATTCATTTATTTACTCGCTTACCGAACTGTTTACCTATACACATCGCCCTCCGCATCAACACAGTTAGTTCTGCAGTCCTCATTATGTATCACGACCCTATTACACTACACATTAATATGTACATGCTTATTGTAGGTTTAATGCGTTGCTAATGTTGTCATACGCATCCGTTTCAGGATGATCCTACTCAGACGACTTGCACCAGCGCGGCTGTTTATGCGTTTATTACCTGGCATTATTGTAACTTGCCTTTATGTGAACGTACTACGTGAAACAAATAACCCATGTGACAACGGAACCCCCGGAAGCCCGGCTAAAATTCCTTACCAGGATTTTGTAAAAATGGTTTACCACACCTACTAACCTAAGCTATCAGGGAATGTGATATGCATTCTATCATGGATAAGAGGGAATGCCAGTGACTTGGAGAGTGGCGAGGACACAAGTCATTCATGCATGTTACAAGGTGATAAGGCTTGCCATCATACCGTAGATAGATAAGACTACAACAGCAGCGAGGTGATCGTCTTCCACGCTGACAACATCGATCCGACTGATTTACCTATGTTTCGATTTTCCTATCAAAAATGGGTGTTTTATGAGGATCAAGCACCCCCGCACATCTGGACAAGGAATGTATCCATGACACACATTCGGAATATGTTTAATTTAACCTCAACCATCACCAAGGACTCGAATATACCAATGATAGCAAAGCATCGAACATGATTCGTCAATTTGAGAAAGTGGGAGCATTTAAGCTCCATGGCGAGGAGTATGTGACAGAGGAGCTATGGCGTATTATGCTTAACCCAGGCAGCACCCAGCCAGTGGTAATGGGTTCCCTCGATAACAAAACTTATTTACCAGGAAAGACTTACCTCGATATAAAAGACTTTAGATCCCCTAAACAATTGGCTGCATTTTTGTGGAAACTAGACAAAAATGATGTGTTATTTAGTGCTTATATATCAAGGAAAAACGCAGTGTATTGCAAACATCCTGGTGATAAGTCGTACGACCATGTGCGCACCCGTGTGTTTTATGCAGATTCTTTCACAGCCACAAGAATCAGATTATGACAGTACCCTATGTCCTTCACTTCTGGGATGAGAAGCGGCGGTGTAGCAGCCCAGAGGATTATTACCGGGGTGTCTTTGATACATTTGGGAGTGGTTGAGGGATAATTATCGTCTCGAATCGTCATACAATTCAGTAGGTGTGATATAAGACACCATATAGATTTGCATTTGAGTTTAGTGAATCATTGTTTGGCTTCGTACATTTTGATCCTTGAAGCTCTTTGTCACGGGACGATTGCAGATATGTGCCATATTAACAGCAACAGACGTATGCTCGTGAGTAATTGGATTCTATCGTTTTGTGCTCGGGTCCAACATCTTACAGCGGTCTCTACATGTAAAAATGGACCGGTATATTATATTCAGGTTACGATTCATTGACCACAATGGTATAGCAAATGAGTTGCACCTGTAAGCAAATTATTGGTTGCCTATATACATATATATATATATATATATATATATATATATATATATATATATATATATATATATATATATATATATATATATATATATATATATATATATATATATATATATATATATATATATATATATATATATATATATATATATATATATATATATATATATATATATATAGCCTGATGTTACAGCAAGTTGCTTAATGGATGGATGTCTGAAATGGCTTTAAGACGCTTTACGAAAAAAAAATTCATTCGAAATACTATCAACATGGCGTATAAAGCGCAAGAGGTGTTTAAAGATGAAACCCACTCTGATTATTTTATAATGGTACTTTTAGTATTTGCACGATTGTAGTACATGAAATTATGTATATGCATGTTACTTTTGTTTGCGTGACTGGGGTTAATGAATAAAAACATGCAAGAGCATTGTCTGTCAAGTGAGACGTCTAGTTAAATGGATGATATGCATGAATTATTAAGATAGGTTTTGTGATATTAATCTATGCCATTGACGCAGGTGACGGTTTCCGCAGGAACAGCTATAACTAAATATTACTCGATATTCGTTACAGTGATCAACAAGCAACCCGGGTAAATATTGCTCCCTTTCCTGGTTTTGTTTCCGAAAATGACGGGGCGGATTAGAACATCGCTAGGGCGAATTCGCCCGTTCTCCCCCCCCCGCCCCCCCGTGTATTTATTTTGCTGCAGGTACCATCCTGCAAAGTCGAACTCTCTGCAAATAGGTGAATTGACTCAAATAACGTTTCCTATTTGAATTGGCAAATTGAGCACTCCTTATGGGAAGCTTTATGCACAGTCTGATACGTAGTAGCAAACACAAGTTATGGATTATAAGCGGCCACATGCTCGTCCAGTAAAATAAAACTGTAAAAATATAGTATAAATAGTATCCAGAGTTGAGATAAAGTTTCCAAGTATTGCTAAATATTTGCTTTTAATTGAACGATGCAGTTAGTTGCACATCGTTGTACTGATTAACACAGGAACTAAGTATAATGGTTCACATCAGGTAAGTTATAATTTGTTTTTACGCAGGTTAAGTGATCAAGTTTCTAGATCTAACTGTTTTAAAACGTTATACAAAAATCTATGGATGCATATCTAATTGCTCAGCTGTTATTATGATTGTTCATGAGATTGATATTCAACTTTGCACCCTGTATGTAACTATCTTGAGATGGATCAATATAGCTAACATATTGAAGTAGCAGTTAATCCCCTGAAGTCGATTTGTTCACACACAAAGACATGGTGCGCGGGGAGTAACCACATGTGCCGCCGTGTGTCGCCCTCACAAAGAAAAAAGAAGCGATTATTTTCCCTTCTTTTTTCCACACACAGACACGCACAAACATACACACACACACACACACACACACACACACGCACACACACACACAAACACATACACACACACCCACGTGCGTGGTGAGTAAATACATGTGTACGCATTGAGTAACCACGTGTGCCAAGTTTGGGCCCACGCTTGTGGAGCACGTCTGGACGGCATGTATATAGTTAGTAACCTTGCCATGCAAGGATTTGCGCAGTGAGTATCTGCGTCTGGAACACGCGCGGTGCCTGTGTATGTTAGACAACCCCCTCTTCCTATAACATCCGCAGCAGACTATCCCAACGTTTTCCAGCTTGCAAGGTAGACTGTAGTCTAATCTGTCCAGTGTCAACTGCTGCTCATCAATGCGTTCGTAATTGTCCCACAGTACAGATTCATCACACATACCACACTTACCATTCTACTCCTCCCAAAGTTTCACCCCATCCTTCACCTGTATGAGCACTGCCACTTATCTACTTTTGCGGGCGTAAATCTTTTTATATCTCACAAGCTTGGTTACTATATCATCGTTGTCGGAGGTGAATGTTTAATCGGCGAGCGGGGACGTCTTATGTGGTAGGTCCTCGTCGGGACGACCCGGAAGTATGGTGACTCGGATCAGCTGCTCCATGTATTCGACACTAGACACCATAAGATATGCAAAGTTGACCAATTTCAGGAAGTCGTCAACTATCCATACTTTTCGTGGGTTGGATATGGTGAGCCATTGACAGCTGTGTACGATATTTGCTTATCCATAACGCCACTAACTTCGACGGGCAGGGACACTGTGGCTCCAATCTCAGACAGGAGGACACCCACCACATAATTCAATACGAACACTTCACATCCACCGCCTGGGATATTGGTTGGTTCATTTTACAGGCAGATATATTTTTGGATGATAGATTAGTGGAGGGGGAAGTGCTGCTTGGGTCGATCCAGATGGATGGCAAATTCTGGTCTCTTATTTGGATTCGTCACGCAAGCAAGCACCATATGAGTCGGTTGCCATTTCTCCAAGAACTCTTCCCACTTCCGGCGTTGCTCTTCTGGTCAATTAACACAGAACGTTGTTGAAACGGAGACAGACGACCGTTTTCAAACTTCTTGAGCATTGGGTCCTTGAACCTGTAGACGGTGAGGACTTCTTAGCAATCTACTAGCCATTGGTGTGGTAGCTCGCCGGAGATAGGAGGGGGCTGTTCCTGGTCGCTGCAGCCGAAATCCTGCACATCTTTCTCTCGCAGCCACTCAAGGAATACCTCAAGCTGATCCCTAGGCATTGACTCTTTTGATTCCAGTCTAAACGGACCCAGACGACCCGCAGATACTAACTCCTCTCATAATTCTTACACAAAAAAAACAAGAGAAGTTGTTTTCTCGAATGTCACTGACAGCAAGGACATCAGCCTAGCTCAATGCAGGCGGGTGCAAGGTTCTTGAGGACATATTCTAGAGGAGGTGGAGCTCAGAGTATCTAACTTCCCTGCAAGAGAGACGCAAGTGGATTGACCCTGACAGAAAAGTCGAACTAGGTAACGTTGTTCTCTTAAAAGAAAAGGACCTTCATCGCAACGACTGGCCAGTGGTTCTGTTCATAACAACCTTCCTGGGCAAAGACGGAATAACCCGGCAAGTAAAACGCTGATAATAACAGTGTAAGTTATTTCAGTTGTTTTGTTTTGTATTCATGAATAAAATACGATTTAGCTTCTATGTATTACCCAGTGTTTAGAAATGTATTCGTTGGCATTAGTGCTTTAATTATCGCCCACTTACCGTATTGCGGATCCGCTAATTGTGGTTGTTTGTCAATTTATATACCACACTCTTGTTTGCGGTTTTTACTCTTTTGGTCCACGAGGTGGAGAAATAAATAAGGTGGTTTTACATCTTCGGGATCAGATTTACTATCTGTAATTGCACGGTGCTCCAGGGCATGTGGAAGGCAGTAAAAACCAACAAAATAATAGATAATAGTTGTCACAAAAGACTATTGCATGTAATCAATATCTATCAATATTAGCGTTGTATACGCGGTATGTGATGTGCATGTATGTCATACCAATATAACGTCCACAGTAAAACAACAGTGTTCGTTGTTGTTTACTATTCCAATATACCACATTAAACAAACTAACGCCTTTCAAACCATTAGAATGGCGGTGGGACCTCATAGTTGTTTTTCTGGTTTCAAGTTAACAGCGGATGGACCCCATGTAAAATGCATTCTGGTCGCACTTGTGGTCACCTGTATGGGTGTGTTCGTTTCTGTGCCAAAGCTTACATTTAACAAACATATGAAGGTGCGCATTCAAAATTCGGCCGCAGTTTTCGACACATACCATCGATATGAATCTTTGGAAACCAACAGGTCCTCATTCACAGAAGTTGCATCTAATGATACGATTCGTATCTTACCGTGGACTTTTGACGGTACCAAACACTGGAATCTTGACCAATGCCCCAATAGAGGAGAGCAAGCATGTGAACTTCTGTATGATCGACAGGAGTACAACCGGAGTGACGTCATTTTATTCCATGGTCGGCTAATCAAAGGCCATGACATGCCAATATTCCGACTACCTCGTCAAATATGGCTATTCCTAGACATTGAGGCACCTCCACAGACACGGTTTCAAACGAGTAGACAGAGGAAACCATTTGAGGGTGCTTTTAATCTAACATCGACATTTGCTATGGACTCAAGACATTCCTATTTTATCTAGTCATTATGTGTGTCACATTGATGAGACAAAAATTCAGAAAGTAAGTCATGATAATTATGCTATCGGTAAGACACACAAGGTAGCATGGTTTGTCAGCCACTGTTCCACGCAATCAAAGCGGGAGTTATATGCTCAAGAGTTGGGTAAGTATATACAAGTGGATGTATGGGGGAGTTGTGGAAACCACACTTGTGGCAAAAGGGGCAATATGTCTGATTGTGACCACACTGTACTGGACAGGGATTACAAATTCTACCTCTCTTTTGAGAACAGCATATGCGAAGGGTATGTCACAGAGAAGCTCTGGCGAATATATCAGAAACCGATCAGTACAATACCTATCGTCTTAGGAGGTATAGATTACAAATCGCATCTTCCAGAAAAAACATACTTGGATGTAAAAGATTTCAAATCACCCAAAGAACTGGCAGCATTCCTGTGGGAACTGGACAGAAATGACAGTTTGTTTAGCGAATACATCATGAGAAAGAACGCTGTACGATGTATACATCCTGGTGACCCGTCATCTTCTAACTTGCGACCTCCATGTCTCATTTGTCAATATCTCCACGATCACAGACACGAGAGAAGTAATGTTCCTAACATTTCCGAATTCTGGGGCGAAGAGCGTCGTTGTGTTACACCCCGGGATTACTTCCGCGGGAGTTTTGATGGAATACAGCTGTAAATGACGTGGATATGCGATTAACACTATTGCGATTCTCTTGCAGAGCATAAGGAGGAAAGCAATGTGTGTTATTGATGTGTAGTGGATGGAACATATTTATTAGAGCTGAATACCTCTTTGTATGTTCAATAAATGGCTAAGAAGTGTAGAATGGCCTCCTTAAGTGTAGAATGGCCTCCTTAAGAAGCAGAGCATGAATGTGCTCATTCGAATGTCAGTAAAAACGCCGATTGTTAAGGTAAAACCATTTTCGTAACAGGAATTACTCATTGCAGTCAGATGTGTGATGGATGGCTTCCTGATCAAGTTACATATTATGGTTAAGCACTAAAGAAGGTATGATATAGATAATGACGGTGTTTGTAATGCCAGGAAATATTTAATGGTAGTGGCATGTTAGCTGATATTTATAAAGCATCACATGCCATACACGCTCATGTTTATGGCAATACCTTCATTATTGGGGCTCTTCAAATATAAACATTCTAGGTGGATATATATGGTACTCCTTACTAAGACTAAGCGATTATGCTAACTTCTTAGGAATAATTAGATAAAAAGCACCCTGACCACCCCAAGTACTTAACAAAAATGTCAACACACAGCTTCTCTGCTTTCAGGACACATTGTCGGGCCAACGGAATAAAACCTTTCCTGTGGTGCTTGTGTAAGCTACCTCAACCAGCCAGGTGAGCTCGAAGGTGACCGCCATCGTGCGACTGACTTTGTGTGGTCCCTACAAGATTATCGTTTTGTCACATAACCTGAAGAGCCTGTGCTAGACCATTTGTGGGGTGGACAAACACGTGCTTTAGTCCGAGACGATTTGGTTCTGGAGCGGCCTGACACCCAGCTGCCGCAAGATAGTGTTCTCACTTAGCCAATAGCACTGCATCATCTCTGTAACGGTTGCACTCTAGACAAGTCAATCACACGTTTTCCTGATAGTGTCCCCAGCTAATGAAACAATAATGGTTACGGAGGCTGTCATGCCCTCAGCATTAACACAGACACATACACTCACTAGCGCCGGCCCCAAACTGACGGGCTCGCACACACACACACACACGCACACACACACACACACACACACACACACACACACACACACACACACACACACACACACACACACACACACACACACACACATAACACACACACGCGCACGCACATGCACACACACGCACAGAGAGAGAGACACGCAAATACACACATGCACACATTAACACACACGCACTACCACCCACCCATACACACACACACACACACACACACACACACACACACACACACACACACACACACACACACACACACACACACACACACACACATAAAGATATGCACACGCACGCTCGCGCGCACACATATGACTTTTACACTTAATATCCAGACGTATGTAGCTACATTAATTAAGTGATAGCAAACATTGAGGTTATTGCCTACGCATACATATGTACCATTTCAACATCCGGCTTATCACCGTTTTAAGCTGTAGCAATAATATACAGCAGTAATTTGATCAAGCAGAATACTTTTTTCCCATTATGCCGTACACATTACGGACGCACCCGGAAAAAAACATCGTAATAGAATATCCTACATCGATTTATTGATCAAAGCAGCGTTCCCCATTGGACTTGTCGTAAGACCTGCATTTGTTGCCCGATAGGCACTAAAATGTGTACGCCACATGTAGTTCCGGCAGGTGTGCTGGCCATTACATGTAAATCAATTTCATATAATCAATAACAACTAACATTGGCTCAATGGTTTTAAGATTGCTTTCATTAAGCAGCAGCTTACCAGCATGTTCTTGGACGCTTTAAAGTTGAAGTTCTTTGTACACCAATGATTTGTAGTTACAGTCTTTAGCAATATTTCGCCTTTAAGGAAAAGTAAAGAGGGATATCCTCACTAAGAGCGTAAAAGTTGAAATTACAAACCATTCTCTTATTTAGATACACGGAATATGGTATAATGTGCAAGCATCTTCTTTCGGGACACAGATGTTGCCATTTGCGTACATACAGTGATTGACGTCAGAGCCGAAAATAGTAAGGATCATCAAGTAAGTGATCCTTTTCCTCTTTTGTAATTGAGACTAGGCAAAGTTTACAAATTAGTGGAACAGCTCTAAATTATGGAACTCAGGTGGTTTTACATGGTAAGCAAGATGATGAAATCGCATTGGCTAGTCAGCTAAGACGTTCCTAGGGTATAATTATTTCCAGCCCTGCGCCTTTTAACTGCCTGTATGTCGTAAAAACCAATCTTCAGTGTCATCACATTTACTTCCAACATCAAGGTAGCAGTGATCCTGGTTATACCATTGCATAGTGGATATATAAACGCCAACTTGAAATAATGACGACGTGTGTAATTAATCAAATAGACCGATTGATCGATTATTCTATTTCAGTTAAAAGGTCTTGAATTATTCAACATAGTCATATCCTAATTAACTAGGATCTCGTATATCCTCTTCTATATGTGCTAGATGTAAATCCACGATAACCAACCGAAACAGTTTCGCTCTGTGATGTAGAACCCTTTGCTTTTTTTAACACAAAGATATAAACAGAGTAAATTTTTACTGAACGATAGTGGAAGTGATGTGAATCATAAATATTCCAGCCGTAATGTGACATATAGTTAGCTTGCAAATGGGTCGAAATCAGAGGTAACCGACTAGGCATTAATGAAGAAGTCTCCATACCACACAGCCACAGTATTATCCAACGTCTAGCTTGCAGACACCTGTGAGAGAGGCATAATCCGTCATGGCATGGGCAGATTGATTTACCCCGTCTAATGAATTATAATCCTGCTGTGCGTATCCAATTGTTACAATGTTTGTTATAAAACCGAAATGGCTGTATTCATTTATTTACTCGCTTACCGAACTGTTTACCTATACACATCGCCCTCCGCATCAACACAGTTAGTTCTGCAGTCCTCATTATGTATCACGACCCTATTGCACTACACATTAATATGTACATGCTTATTGTAGGTTGAATGCGTTGCTAATGTTGTCATACGCGTCAGTTTCAGGATGATCCTACTCAGACGACTTGCACCAGCGCGGCTGTTTATGCGTATTACCTAGCATTATTGTAACTTGCCTTTATGTGAACGTACTACGTGAAACAAATAACCCATGTGACAACGGAACCCCCGGAAGCCCGGCTAAAATTCCTTACCAGGATTTTGTGTAAATGGTTTACCACACCTCCTAACCTAAACTATCAGGGAATGTGATACGCATTCTATCATGGACAAGAGAGAATGTCAGTGATTTGGAGAGTGGCGAGGACACAAGTCATTCATGCATGTTACAAGGTGATAAGGCTTGCCATCATACAGTAGATAGACAAGACTACAACAGCAGCGAGGTGATCGTCTTCCACGCTGACAACATTGATTCGACTGATTTACCTATGTTTCGATTTTCCTATCAAAAGTGGGTGTTTTATGAGGATCAAGCACCCGCACACCTGGACAAGGAATGTATCCATGACACACATTCGCAATATGTTTAATTTAACCTCGACCATCAAAGCATCGAACAGGATTCGTCAATTTGACAAAGTGGGAGCATTTAGGCTCCATAAATTATGCCACCGGTATAAAAAGGCAAGTTGCTTGGTTTGTCAGCCAATGCAACACCCAATCAAAACGAGAATCGTATGTCGAGGAGCTCGCCAAGTACATCTCTGTGGATATCTGGGGGCCATGTGGCAACTATTCATGTCAAGATGCACTCTGAAAAGTGCAATTCTGGATAAAGATTATAAATTTTACCTGTCGTTTGAAAATAGCTTATGCGAGGAGTATGTGACAGAGGAGCTATGGCGTATTATGCTGAACCCAGGCAGCACCCTGCCAGTGGTAATGGGTTCCCTCGATTACAAAACTTATTTACCAGGAAAGACTTACCTCGATACAAAAGTCTTTAGATCCCCTAAACAATTGGCTGCATTTTTGTGGAAACTAGACAATAATGATGAGTTATTTAGTGCTTATATCAAGGAAAAACGCAGTGTATTGCAAACATCCATGTGCGCACTCGTGTGTTTTATGCAGATTCTTTCACAGCCACAGGAATCAGATTATGACAGTACCCGATGTCCTTCACTTCTGGGATGAGAAGCGGCGGTGCAGCAGCCCAGAGGATTATTACCGGGGTGTCTTTGATAGATTTGGGAGTGGTTGAGGGATAATTATCGTCTCGAATCGTCATACAATTCAGTTGGTGTGATATAAGACACCATATAGATTTGCATTTGAGTTAAGTGAATCATATTTTGGATTCGTACACTTTGATCCTTGAAGCTCTTTGTCACGGACCGAATGCAGATATGTGCCATATTAACAGCAACAGATGTATGCTCGTGAATAATTGGATTCTATCGTTTTGTGCTCGAGTCCAACATCTTACAGCAGTCTCTGCATGTAAAAATGAACCGCATTTCGGTAGATTATATTCAGGTTAAGATTCATTGACCACAATGGTATGGCAAATGAGGGTGCACCTGTAAGCAAATTATTGGTTGCCTATATATATATAGATACCGCATATATATATATATATATATATAGATATATATATATATATATATATATATATATATATATATATATATGTATATATATATATAAAAATATATATATATATATATATACGTATATATATATATATATATATATATATATGTATATATATATATATATATATATATATATATATATATATATATATATATATATATATATATATATATATATATATGCATATACTGATTCACCTGTACACATAATAGTGCCATCCTCAAGCTATCGACACTATTGTGTGCATAATATAACATTGGGATATCAATCATAGTGCATATTACATGTATTTGTTAAACATTACCCTTTTTGCTGAAAAACACTGACAGTTGAGCAACACCCCTCTTACCAAAAATCACGTCATCATCGCATATCCTGGTAAAGCTTGAATGCAGCATGACAAATATAATGCTTAAAAGACTGACATACGCTTTGTTGGTTTTTTAAAAACTAATTCACCACTGAAATGGCATATAAAACTGTGTCTTAACTACACCAAATCATTTTACGTTTTCTCTAATTTGATAAATTTAATGTGCACTCGAAAATGTTAAACATGCTGTCAATTTTAAAGATATCGAACATCGATGTGACAAGGACTTATTCTCTTATACCAGATCGACATATACTGTGGGTCAGGGTAAATAAAATTGATGCCTTGTGTATCTACTTATAAGCATAAATTCCACACAACACTCGACCTTGGTATAATAATTACTATGTATGCATGTGGTTTCATCTCAATCGGGATGCTGTCATGTGATTTGAATATTTGCTTTTTGATAAGAATAAATGACAATGATAATTATTTATGTACAATAATGGCTGCTAGTGACCAACTTATAACGGAACCTTGTTTCTGTCCGTTATAATAGAGTACAAACTGAGGGGAATTATATACATTTCCAACAGTGCGATGGCGCCAAAAGAGGTAGTCCTGCAACGATACAATGCTTGTTTAGTGATATTTGTCCTCCATCTTTAGTTTCCTATTTTGTTTTTAAACGTTTTCTGCACAATATCAAACGACTTATTTTTCTTTTGTGTTGTCTCTTCACATATTAAAAGTCCCTCCTTTTTGTGTAGATAAACACAATGTATGTACTCAATCAATCAAGAACTATACGATGTTTTTATACAGAAATTTCTATGCCTGGCGTTTTGACTATTGCGGATGTTGGAAAGCTAATATTGGCAACGCACGTGGCAATATAAGTCTGATAATTATCACGTAAATATCGTCACAAGCTTGTAGTCAAATGATGTAGATACTTCATACTTGCTTATAACATCATAAAATGATATATTGAATCATTGTTATTCTTAACAAACTTTGGTTGTAGCCTGCACTTGGATTAGTATGTAGCAAGTGCAGGGCGAGCCAAAGTTCGGAGTCATTCGTTAACTGTCTGACAGTGATATCGATGTAAAGTTTTAGTAGAGATAGAGACAAACCGATCCGGCTACTCTTAACAACTATTTCAATTTACCTTTTGAAACACCCAACCTTGACTTGTGACTGAGGTTACAGTAAGTTGCTTAATGGGTGGATGTCTGAAATGGCTGTAAGACGCTTTACGGAAAAAACAATTCATTTGAAGGACTATCAACATGGTGTATAAAGCGCTAAAAGGTGTTTGCAGTACATGACATTTTGTATATGCATGTTACTTTTGTTTGCGTGACTGGGGTTGATGAATAAAAACATGCAATGCTTTAAGAGCATTGTCTGTCAACATGTTCTGTTACTGAAAATAAGAGTGCTTTGTAAAGTGAGACGTTTAGTTAAATTTATGATATGCATGAATTATTAAGATAGGTTTTTTGATATTAATCTATGCCATTGACGCAGTTGACGGTGTCCACAGGAACATCTAAAACTAAATATTACTCGATATTCGTTACAGTGATCACCAAGCAACCAGGGAAAAAGAATTGTTTGGAGATCTTTTTTTTCCTGTTTTTTTCCGGGTCGGAGTACAATATTGCGGGGGCGAATTTGTCTGCCACCCCCGTGTATTTTATTTGCTGCAGGTACCATCCTGCAAAATCGATCTCTTTGCAAATAGGTGTATTGACTTAATAAGCGTTTCAAATGGGAATTGGCAAATTGAGCACTCCTTATGGGATGTTTTTTGCACAGTCTGATATGTAGTAGCAAACACAAGTTATAGATTAAATGCGGCCACATGCTCGTCCAGTAAAATAAAACTTTATAAATATAGTATAAAAAGTATCCAAATTGAAGGAGTTGCGATAAAGTTTCCAAGTATTGCTAAATATTCGCTTTTACTTGGACGATGCAGTTAGTTGCACATCTTTGTACTGATTAACACAGGAACTAAGTATAATGGTTCACATCAGGTAAGTTATGATTTGCTTTTACGAAGGTTAAGTGATCAATTTGAAACATACAAAGTAGTGTATCAATGTTCTTGTTTCTAGATCTCAGTTGATCTAACAATTTTAAGACGTTATACAAATCGCTATGGATGCATATCAAATTGCTCAGCTTTTATTATCATTGTTCATGAGATTGATCTTCAACTTTGCTCCCTGTAAGTAACTATCTCGAGATGGATCATTAAAGCTAACATTTTGAAGAAGCAGTCATTCCACTGAAGTCGCTTTGTTCAAACACAAAGACATGGTGCGCGGTGAGCAACCACATGTGCCACTGGTTGGAGGGGAGTAACCACATGTGCCACAGTTGGAGGGGAGTAACCACATGTGCCGCCATGTGTCGCCTATATGAAGAAAATAACCCAGATTATTTTCCCTTCTTTTTTTCACACACAGACACACACTCACATACATACACACACACGCACACAGACACAAACACATACACACACACCAACGTGCGTAGTGAGTAAATACATGTGTACGCATTGAGTAACCACATGTGCCAAGTTTGTGCCCACGCTTGTGGAGCACGTCTGGACGGCATGTATATAGTTAGTAACCGTGCCATGCAAGGATTTGCGCAGTGAGTATCCGCGTCGGGAGCACGCGCGGCGCTTGTGTAGGTTTTGATTACCCTCTTCCTATCACATCTGCAGAATACTATCCAGACGTTCCCCAACTTGTGAGGTAGAGTGTAGTCTAATTTGTCCAGTGTCTACATCTGCTCATCCATGCGTTCGTAATTGTCCCACAGTACAGTTTCATCACACATATCACACTTACCATTCTGCTCCTCCCTAAGTTTCACCCCATCCTTCGCCTTTATGAGCACCGCCACTGATCTACTTTTGCGGGCGCAAATCGTTTTATATCTCACATCCTTGGTTACTATATCATCGTGGTCGGGGGTGAATGCTTAATCGGCGAGCGGGGACATCTCATGTGGAAGATCCTCGTCGGGACGACCCTGAAGTATGGTGACCTGGATCAGCTGCTCCTTGCATTCGACACTAGACACCATAAGATATGCAAAGTTGACCCATTTCAGGAAGTCGTCAACTATCCATGCCTTTCGTGGGTTGGATATGGTGAGCCATTGACAGCTGTGTACGATATTTGCTTATCCATAACACAACTAACTTTGACGGGCAGGGACACTGTGGCTCCAATCTCAGACAGGAGGACACCCACCACATAATTCAATACGAACACTTCACGTCCACCGCCTGGGATATTGGTTGGTTCATTTTGCACGCGGATATGTTTCGGATGATAGATTAGTGGTGGGAGAAGTGCTGCTCAGTTCGATCCTGAATGAAGGCAAATTCGGGTCTCTTATTTTGATTCGTCACGCAAGCAGCATTTGATTCGGTTGCCATTTCTCCAAGAACTCTTCCCACTTCTGGCGTTGCTCTTCTGGTCAATCAACACAGAACGTTGTTGGAACGGAGACAGACGACCGTTTTCAACTTCTTGAGCATTGGGTCCTTGAACCTGTAGACGGTGAGGACTTCTTAGTAATCTACTAGCCATTGGTGTGGTAGCTCGCCAGAGATAGGAGGGAGCTGTTCCTGGTCGCTGCAGCAGATAACCTGCACATCTTTCTCTCACAGCCACTCAAGGAAAACCTCAAGCTGATCCCTAAGGACTGATTCCTTTGATTCCAATCTAAACGGACCCAGACGACCCACAGATACTAACTCCTGTCATAATTCTCACACAAAAGACAAGAGAAGTTGTTTTCTCGAATGTCACTGACAGCAAGGACATTAGCCTAGCTCAATGCAGGCGGGTGCAAGGTTCTTGAGGACATGTTCTGGAGGAGGTGGAGCTCAGAGTATCTAGCTTCCCTGCAAGGGAGACGCAAGTGGATTGACCCTCAATGAAACGTCGAAGTAGGTAACGTTGTTCTCTTAAAAGAAAAGGACCTTCATCGCAACGACTGGCCAGTGGTTCTGTTCATAACAACCTTCCTGGGCAAAGACAGAACCCGGCAAGTAAAACGCAGATAATAACAGTGTAAGTTATTTCAGTTGTTATGTTTTGTATTCATGAATAAAATACGATTTAGCTTCTCTGTATTACCCAGTGTTTAGAAATGTATTCGTTGGCATTAGTGCTTTAATTATCGCCCACTTACCGTATTGCGGATCCGCTAATTGTGGTTGTTTGTCAATTTATATACCACACTCTTGTTTGCGGTTTTTACTCTTTTGGTCCACGAGGTGGAGAAATAAATAAGGTGGTTTTACATCTTCGGGATCAGATTTACTATCTGTAATTGCACGGTGATCCAGGGCATGTGGAAGGCAGTAAAAACCAACACAATAATAGATAATAGTTGTCACAAAAGACTATTGCATGTTATCAATATCTATCAATATTAGCGTTGTATACGCGGTATGTGATGTGCATGTATGTCATACCAATATAACGTCCACAGTAAAACAACAGTGTTCGTTGTTGTTTACTATTCCAATATACCACATTAAACAAACTAACGCCTTTCAAACCATTAGAATGGCGGTGGAACCTCATAGTTGTTTTTCTGGTTTCAGGTTAACAGCGCATGGACCCCATGTAAAATGCATTCTGGTCGCACTTGTGGTCACCTGTATGGGTGTGTTCGTTTCTGTGCCAAAGCTTACGTTTAACAAACATATGAAGGTGCGCATTCAAAATTCGTCCGCAGTTTTCGACACATACCATCGATATGAATCTTTGGAAACCAACAGGTCCTCATTCACAGAAGTTGCATCTAATGATACGATTCGTATCTTACTGTGGACTTTTGACGGTACCAAACACTGGAATCTTGACCGATGCCCCAATAGCGGAGAGCAAGCATGTGAACTTCTGTATGATCGATGGGAGTACAACCGGAGTGACGTCATTTTATTCCATGGTCGGCGAATCAAAGGCCATGACATGCCAATATTCCGACTACCTCGTCAAATATGGCTATTCCTAGACATTGAGGCACCTCCACAGACATGGTTTCAAACGAGTAGACAGAGGAAACCATTTGAGGGTGCTTTTAATCTAACATCGACATTTGCTATGGACTCCGATATTCCCATTTTATCTAGTCATTTAGTGTCACATTGATGAGACAAAAATTCAGAAAGTAAGTCATGACAATTATGCTATCGGTAAGACACACAAGGTAGCATGGTTTGTCAGCCACTGTTCCACGCAATCAAAGCGGGAGTTATATGCCCAAGAGTTGGGTAAGTATATACAAGTGGATGTATGGGGGAGGTGTGGAAACTACACTTGTGGAAAAAGGGGCAATATGTCTGATTGTGACCACACTGTACTGGACAGGGATTACAAATTCTACCTCTCTTTTGAGAACAGTATATGCGAAGGGTATGTCACAGAGAAGCTCTGGCGAATATATCAGAAACCGATCAGTACAATACCTATCGTCTTAGGAGGTATAGATTACAAATCGCATCTTCCAGAAAAAACATACTTGGATGTAAAAGATTTCAAATCACCCAAAGAACTGGCAGCATTCCTGTGGGAACTGGACAGAAATGACAGTTTGTTTAGCGAATACATCATGAGAAAGAAAGCTGTAAGATGTATACACCCTGGTGACCCGTCATCTTCTAACTTGCGACCTCCATGTCTCATTTGTAAATATCTCCACGATCACAGACACGAGAGAAGTAATGTTCCTAACATTTCAGAATTCTGGGGCAAAGAGCGTCGTTGTGTTACACCCCGGGATTACTTCCGCGGGAGTTTTGATGGAATACAGCTGTAAATGACGTGGATATGCGCTTAACACTATTGCGATTCTCTTGCAGAGCATAAGGAGGAAAGCAATGTGTATTATTGATGTGTAGTGGATGGAACATATTTATTAGAGCTGAATACCTCTTTGTATGTTCAATAAATGGCTAAGAAGTGTAGAATGGCCTTCTTAAGTGTAGAATGGCCTCCTTAAGAAGCAGAGCATGAATGTGCTCATTCGAATGTCAGTAAAAACGCCGATTGTTAAGGTAAAACCATTTTCGTAACAGGAATTACTCATTGCAGTCAGATGTGTGATGGATGGCTTCCTGATCAAGTTACATATTATGGTTAAGCACTAAAGAAGGTATGATATAGATAATGACGGTGTTTGTAATGCCAGGAAATATTTAATGGTAGTGGCATGTAAGCTGATATTTATAAAGCATCACATGCCATACACGCTCATGTTTATGGCAATACCTTCATTATTGGGGCTCTTCAAATATAAACATTCTAGGTGGATATATATGGTACTCCTTACTAAGACTAAGCGATTATGCTAACTTCTTAGGAATAATTAGATAAAAAGCACCCTGACCACCCCAAGTACTTAACAAAAATGTCAACACACAGCATCGTAGGCAGTTGCGCAAAATCTTCTCTGCTTTCAGGACACATTGTCGGGCCAACGGTAAAAATGCTTTCCTGTGGTGCTGGTGTAAGCTACCTCAACCAGCCAGGTGAGCTCGAAGGTGACCGCCATCGTGCGACTGACTTTGTGTGGTCCCTACAAGATTATCGTTTTGTCACATAACCTGAAGAGCCTGTGCTAGACCATTTGTGGGGTGGACAAACACGTGCTTTAGTCCGAGACGATTTGGTTCTGGAGCGGCCTGACACCCAGCTGCCGCAAGAGAGTGTTCTCACTTAGCCAATAGCACTGCATCATCTCTGTAACGGTTGCACTCTAGACAAGTCAATCACACGTTTTCCTGATAGTGTCCCCAGCTAATGAAACTAAAATGGTTATGGAGGCTGTCATGCCCTCAGCATTAACACAGACACATACGCTCACTAGCGCCGGCCCAAAACTGACGGGCTCGCACACACACACGCACACGCACACACACACACATACACATACACATAAACAAGCGCGCACGCACATGCACACACACGCACACAGAGAGAGACACGCAAATACACACATGCACACATTAACACACACGCACTACCACCCACCCATACACACACACACACTAATAAAGATAAGCACACGCACGCTCGCGCGCACACATATGACTTTTACACTTAGTATCCAGACGTATGTAGCTACATTAATTAAGTGATAGCAAACATTGAGGTTATTGCCTACGCATACATATGTACCATTTCAACATCAGGCTTATCACCGTTTTAAGCTGTAGCAATAATATACAACAGTAATTTATTCAAGCAGAATACTTTTTTCCCATTATGCGTACACATTACGGGCGCACCCGGAACAAAAACATCGTAATAGAATATCCTACATCGATTTATTGATCAAAGCAGCGTTCCCCATTGGACTTGTCGTAAGGCCTGCATTTGTTGCCCGATAGGCACTAAAATGTGTGCGCCACATGTAGTTCCGGCAAGTGTGCTGGCCATTACATGTAAATCAATTTCATATAATCAATAACAACTAACATTGGCTCAATGGTTTTATGATTGCTTTCATTAAGCAGCAGCTTACCAGCATGTTCTTGGACGCTTTAAAGTTGAAGTTCTTTGTACACCAATGATTTGTAGTTACAGTCTTAGCAATATTTCGCCTTTAAGAAAATGTAAAGAGGAATATCTTCACTAAGAGCGTAAAAGTTGAAATTACTAACCATACTCTTATTTAGATACACGGAATATGGTATAATGTGCAATCATCTTCTTTTGGTACACAGATGTTGCCATTTGCGTACATACAGTGATTGACGTCAGAGCCGAAAAAAGTAAGGATAATCAAGTACGTGATCCTTTTCATCTTTTGTAATTGAGCTAGGCAAAGTGTACAAATTAGTGGAACAGCTCTAAATGATGGAACTCAGGTGGTTTTACATGGTAAGCAAGATGATGAAATCGCATTGACTAGTCAGCTAAGACTTTCCTAGGGTATAATTATTTCCAGCCCTGCGCCTTTTAACTGCCTGTTTGTCGTAAAAACCAATCTTCAGTGTTATCACATTTACTTCCAGCATCAAGGTAGCAGTCATCCTGGTTATAGCATTGCATAGTGGATATATAAACGCCAACTTGAAATAATGACGACGTGTGTAATTAATCAAATAGACAGATGGATCGATTATTCTATTTCAGTTAAAACGTCTTGAATTATTCAACATAGTCATATCCTAATTAACTAGGATCTCGTATATCCTCTTCTATATGTGCTTGGTGTAAATCCACGATAACCAACCGAAACAGTTTCGCTCTGTGATGTAGAACCCTTTGCTTTTTTTAACACAAAGATATAAACAGAGTAATTTTTTACTGAACGATAGTGGAAGTGATGTGAATCATAAATATTCCAGCCGTAATGTAACATATAGTTAGCTTGCAAATGGGTCGAAATCAGAGGTAACCGACTAGGCATTAATTAAGAAGTCTCCATACCACACAGCCACAGTATTATCCAACGTCTAGCTTGCGGACACCTGTGAGAGAGGCATAATCCGTCATGGCATGGGCAGATTGATTTACCCCGTCTAATGAATTATAATCCTTCTGTGCGTATCCAATTGTTACAATGTTTGTTATAAAACCGAAATGGCTGTATTCATTTATTTACTCGCTTACCGAACTGTTTACCTATACACATCGCCCTCCGCATCAACACAGTTAGTTCTGCAGTCCTCATTATGTATCACGACCCTATTACGCTACACATTAATATGTACCTGCTTATTGTAGGTTGAATGCGTAGCTAATGTTGTCATACGCGTCAGTTTCAGGATGATCCTACTCAGACGACTTGCACCAGCGCGGCTGTTTATGCGTTTATTACCTGGCATTATTGTAACTTGCCTCTATGTGAACGTACTACGTGAAACAAATAACCCATGTGACAACGGAACCCCCGGAAGCCCGGCTAAAATTCCTTACCAGGATTTTGTGTAAATGGTTTACCACACCTCCTAACCTACACTATCAGGGAATGTTATACGCATTCTATCATGAGAGAATGCCAGTGATTTGGAGAGTGGCGAGGACACAAGTCATTCATGCATGTTACCAGGTGTTAAGGCTTGCCATCATACCGTAGATAGGCGAGACTACAACAGCAGCGAGGTGATCCTCTTCTACGGTCACAACATCGATCCGACTGATTTACCTGTGTTTCGATTTTCCTATCAAAAGTGGGTGTTTTATGATGATCAAGCACCCCCGCACACCTTGATAAAGAATGTACCCATGACGCGCATTCGCAATATGTTTAATTTAACCTCGACCATCACCATGGACTCAAATATACCAATAATAGCAAAGCATCGAACAGGATTCGTCAATTTGACAAAGTGGGAGCATTTAAGCTCAATAAATTAAGCCACCGGTAAAAAAGACAAGTTGCTTGGTTTGCCAGCCAATGCAACACCCAATCAAAAAGAGAATCGTATGTCGAGGAGCTCGCCAAGTACATCTCTGTGGATATCTAGGGGCCATGTGGCAACTATTCATGTCAGGATGCACTCTGTAAAGTGCAGTTCTGGATAAAGAATTTAAATTTTATCTGTCGTTTGAAAATAGCTTATGCGAGGAGTATGTGACAGAAGAGCTATGGCGTATTATGCTTAACCAAGGCAGCACCCTGCCATTGGTAATGGGTTCCCTCGATTACAAAACTTATTTACCAGAAAAGACTTACCTCGATATAAAAGACTTTGGATCCCCTAAACAATCGGCTGCATTATTGTGGAAACTAGATGAAAATGATGCGTAATTTAGTTCTTACATATCAAGGAAAAACGCAGTGTATTGCAAACATCCTGGTGATAAGTCCTACGACCAAGTGCGGCACCCGTGTGTTTTATGCAGATTCTTTCACAACCACAGGAGTCAGATGATGACAGTACCCGATGTCCTACACTTCTGGGATGAGAAGCGGCGGTGAAACTGCCCAGCGGATTATTACCGGGGTGTCTTTGATAGATTTGTGACTGGTTGATGGATAATTATCGTCTCAACTCGGTAGGTCGTGAAATAGGATACCGTATCGATATGCATTAGGTTTTGGCTGCGTTCATATATATATATATATATATATATATATATATATATATATATATATATATATATATATATATATATATATATATATATATATATATATATATATATATATATATATATATATATATATATATATATATATATATATATATATATCTCTATATATATCTCTATATATATATATATATATATATATATATATATATATATATATATATATATATATATATATATATACAGTACGCAGATGTGTGCTCGTGAGTAATTGGATTCTATCGCTTTGTGCACGTGTCCGACATCATACACAACTGCCTGGTGACCACTACCGGAATAGTTTGCAGATCATTTAGTATTAAAATGAGCAATTATCTAGTTATGTACATTGATAGGAATGTCAGCGCTGGCGCTGTACAGCTTGCAGTCTCTTGAAATGGCTGTCATGTTTATAACTGGAGATCGTCAGCGGGCGGGACGGGATGTCAATGGCTTCCAAGCCTTTGAATTAATGCTGAGAAATGAATATTTGACGACTCATCATCTTTATTAGTTAGGCTGGTAAAGCCATATGCTGACCAATGGCGTATTTCGTATTGAATTATTCATATATCCTGCGCAGAACAATGTGTAGAAATGTAGATTTTACAGCTCCCCTGCCAATGTCTGAACCACAACACAATTTGAATCATGTTCGTTGCCGATAACATCACGCACAACGCTTTGCATGATCACAGCTAGATGTATTCTGTCCCAGGCTTCCACAATGAAGACCATGGTACACTTCTAAACTGCATGTTTATCTCTCGCTGATACCTGTTGGACTTTATGCAGCGCATTGACTCAAGATCAAGAATACGACACCCTAACCGCGTATAAAACATTGCATTTGGTGTATTCTAAAAACTATTCTTCTGTTTGAACCAAAACGGCTAGCACACAATCGGACAAGAGCGACATTCACCAGAGCGGTCTCTGCATGTAAATATATATATATATATATATATATATATATATATATATAGATATATATATATATATATATATATATATATATATAAATAAAGCGTAACTATCACTGAATCAGGTATTTGAAAGTGATTATGAGATTCTGCTAATCACAGCGCCTACCGGAATACACCCACACTCGCTGACTCAGCACATTATTGTAGTTCTTAATGCATGGAGAAGAACGAGCTGTTGTTAAAACAGATCATATAAATCACATGTGCCATGAGTCTATAACCTCCGACATCCAACAATTAAGTACCCTCTATGCGCCATTTGGACCGCTCCTTACGAAATACCATGAGCTGTGTCCATCGACTAACCACTTTCAATGAAATTGTATTAGCAAATTGTATCCCTCCTGCTAATTATCAAAGATTTTTTCAGGCTTTACGTTTACATTGATTTACATCTTAAAAAATCAAATAATTGATTATTCGACTTCCTACTACTAAACAATTTGCCATAAACGCCAAAACGCGACCGATATGCGCAAATAGGTGTTATCCGACTGTGTTCCCCTGTCATCAGCAGTCCTCTATATAACAGAGAGCTTTGTTGGATTGTAAACGATGTAATGTTGTATTACAGGAGTCGTATGCAGTCTGGTCAGCGGCAAACTCTACATTATGTTGGGCTGCATATGCATGCTTAGTCACATGATGGATGGGGGTAAATTTATAATGGGTTTTATGCCCCCGTCCACAAGATGAAGACTTAATGTCCAAGGCATACATCGACCAGAGACGCTAAAACCCACATAAACCAAAACTATATGTAAGTTTGGTACACGGTAAATCTATCACTTATATTTTGTACTGGTTGACGTTGTCAAGTATCGGCCATAAGCCAGCAACACTCCATAAACCTGGTCATGTTAAGGTTCCGTGCTTTGTGATCTTCACTGTTGAACATGAGATTGCAACCCTTAAAGGCAACAAGATAACAATGTCATACTAGAACAAAACAATCCGACAGAGCTTTGTGACTGATGTTGCTGCATTAAATCTTCGTTTGAATGGCAGAAGCGTGGGCTTGTACGGTCATTCACTCTTCCTACAGACGCATAGAAAAACATTAATGAAGCCAATACAGAGAGGAGAGGTTACACCAGACAAGGAAATATTAGATATTTAGTATTCGCACTTTTTGATGTTTTCGGTCTAATGGAGATCATATCCATCTGTATATATCATATCCGAATCTCGCTCGTGTAACGCTATGTAACGGCAAATTGTGTAATTATTTTGGTTGAACGTCAAAAGTGACCATTTTTCTTGTTCATAATGTTGTCTTATCCATATGTGTATCATAAATTTGACCACATAAGTGCAAATCTATTCCAGATGATTTCTTTCATGTTAGACTCGTAGTCTTATGCTACTTCCTGAATACCGCACCAACTACAATCACATTGCATATAACAAAACATCTTATTCACAGCATTGTGTTAAATTTTCTAATATCATTTGGACCTCAATTACTTGTATTGTTCAATATATATGCTTTTCCATTCAGCTAATGCTATCACCATATCATTAATGATAACCGTGCAGAGATTGCTTTAGGTGGGACGTTTAGGGAACATCTGTTTTCAATATTGTTCTATTTAGCAGTTCAGTTCTTTTGTTGGTGGCGATATTTGAATCACAATAATCTGCTATTGATCACTTGATATGCCTGGATATGAATTCATGAACACGCCCAAGACGACTATTTGACTAAGATTGCAAGCATACCAGGCCAATTCGGGCTTGTCCATCTATTTGATTGTGATCCTTTTTAGTGATCTAAAATTAAATAAATTATCAGTTCATGAATGAGCGCATGTGCTCCAACTGTGTATCAAATCTTTATCAGATAATATCAGATTACCGTAACGATATCACAACTGTCGGAACAGTTGTATGTCACGGAAATATATCACCTTCCCCCGACTTGCATGCTGGTGGAAATTGACAAACAGAAATAATTATAGGTTTCAAAAAAAGAATGTTGCAAGATATAATTAATAGGAAAAAACCATCATTATTGTCATATCTACTCGAATAAGGAGCGACCTGACGTCACCAGCCCACAAGCGAACAACGTGAAACTGCCTCTGCCCATGCAAATGATATTTCCATGTAATAGGAAGTCTTTCTGTTATAGCAGCGCCGTGCTTACATAAAGCGCTGAAAATATAACCATCAATATGCATTTAAAACAACGAATGATGTGAGGAAGTTGAGAAAAACTTCCACATCACCAAATTTGGTGGTTATAGTAAGACGGTTAAACGCGACTTGTGTCTAGAAAATAACAATGAGTCCTGAACATTACCGTGGCATTAGCTAATAGAAAATGTTCTAATAATCTATGGCTGTTGTATGAGACAATTAGGGCCAATTACGCGTCCCTTATTGTCATAAGCAGCATGCAAAGCTCATCATTCACACTATCTAATGAACCGTTTGCCACATATTTACATTCATGATTGGTTTCTAATAGCACTGCAAATTTCCTTAAAATATGCTGTAGTTCCAAGAATATTATATTTGCATGCATATATCATCGTTAATTTGTGGTTAAACCCATACATCTCCTTATTCTGGATTTACCCTGCAAATATTCTCCTTACTGCACGCGATACATATCAGTATATATATATATATATATATATATAGATATATATATATATATATATATATATATATATATATATATATATATATATATATATATATATATATATATATATATATATATATATATATATATATTATATATATATATATATATGGATATATATACTATATTATATATATATATATATATATATATATATAATTGTATATGAAGATATATATGGATATATATACATATATGTATGTACATATATATATTTAATACATTTAATATATATTTATATATACATATATATATATTTACATCCATATATATATATATATAAATATATATATATATCTTTATATATAATATATATATATATATATATATATATATTATATATATATATATATATATATATGCTATCTAATATAATACGTATACTGCCTAAATTGCCTGCCATAGGTAAAACTTTGCTTCTATATCGTTTATTTCTGGGCTATTGCTAAAAAATAATATTAACTACGGCGTACGTGACAGCCATCCAAAGAGTGACGAAATTTCCATCAATTAGTCTCGCTCTGGCTCGAGTCATAACGTACCACATATTGCAAAGATGGAGAACTGTGGTTGTTGGTTTTCGGATGAACTGTTTAACTAAAGAATGTTGTTGCGGTGGAAATGATTACGCAAGTGAGTCTTGACTTTGCCTCTTATGTCATGTTGACATAGGTGGTCAGCATCACACAGAGACTAGGTATATCGTTTTTACTTGATAAAATCATCAAACATAAACAATAAATGTCATACTAATAACCAAAGATATATCTCTCAAACGTAAGTAGGAGGTATAAATGTTCTCAATTGTTTAAATGCTCACATTGGTCCTGATTAAGTGAGACATAATATGACAAAACAATGCTATGTGAGTAAGGATTTACCCAAAACCATAATCCACAATATTGTGTATAATGGAGGGAACAATGCAATGTATAGATGGTGATATTTCTCCTAGTGATATATGATAATGATAAAATGATATGCAGTGAGTAAATGTTAGGGGAATGACTGAGCGACGTCATTGTCATTGCAGCAACCCACAAGACAAGGATGTCATCACATTGCCAACAAGCACCATCCACTGTTTTTTTTTATCTAGAGCCAAAAACAGTTGACCTACTTTTCTGGTACCTTATCTATCCCGAGAGTTCTGATACTCCCATCAAAGACCTAACATTTATTCTGACAGACTTGTATCTAAAAATTGAAGATGCTACAATACCCGTATACTTTGTTACACCTGGCTATTTGATTTTCTTGCCGTTAGAATAACAAGTACGGTGCTATCATAGCTGATGGTTTCCTATCGTTCGCATCTGCAGTTTCACCCGATGCGTCTGTGGGGTAGTTGTGTAAGGTCATGCCAGTTCAAATGACGAAAATAGCTCCTCCTTATTTATTGACGTCATGAGACAATGCTCTTTCGGTGCTTATAGTTAACTAGTTTCAAAAACATGTCGATGGTATTAATTCGTCATCACAGCTATTTGGACACAGTAGTTGGTGAACAATGTGTCTTTACCATTCAAATGCGTTTCATATTCGTTTCGTGATGCTTCATTGGGTAGATGACTTATAGATTACGAAGTTGCTTTATAATGAATGCATACTAATGACTCAATATGCAAATAAAGTTTTCTTGGTTTCAAATCATTACCATCAGCTAATAAATATAGCCTGTGGGAATAGTTTAGAGAGACTCTTCCATCTTATGAAAAGTTGATTGTATATCGCACTTTCACCCTATGATAACAAAATAGTAACGCTGCTCATATTTTGATCAATTCAATTGCGACCTCATGGAATACTATAGCGAAGCAGATTAAATATGAGGGTCATATCAACCTCACCAAAAGTCAACTATACGTGATTGAGATTCAGTTAAAATATTTTCACAATACAAAACCCATATTTCCATTCAGACTGACCCATGTACTGTGTATGTTATTGGGATGACGTTTACCGATGAACTAATGATGCATCGTTAGTAACAAAGCTTTGATGGGTCTATATGCTCTAGATTCAAAGTGTAAGCTTCGAGCATCTAAGGGTGGCGGTCTCGTGTACAGCAGTGAAAATCACAGCACATGGGACCATTGTTCGGCTTACCGCGGAAGCATGGTGTATGTTCACGGTGTTAAATTGCAACTGCGACTGTAATTAAGAGTTAAGTGAAGCAAATAATTCTTGGCGAATTGTTATTTTGCTAAAACACCGGGCTGTATTGTTTTTCATCTCATTCTCGCCCACATTATCGGGCTATTGTCAAGACGCTTACAATGACCAATTGGTCGTAATGTCGAAGGCGAATATGCTGATGTCACAACTTTGTATCTGCTGTGTTATTATTTATAACACACCCTTTTAAGAATGATCCGTAATGTTTTACGGCTCTTTGTTAGGGTACTTATCAATATATCCTTCAATTGCTCCTGTGACTCCTGGAGCAAAGTCTTGTAGGCCACCTCTAATGGGACAATCAATGTTGCGTTGTATCAAGTTTGTTAATGATTATCGCATCTGTGAAAAGTTACCAAATCTCGAGGGAACATTGCTATTCTACATTTATTTGTACGCTATGATTGCACTTCAAATGTTGGTCGATTTCGATCAATTGTATCTCGATGCTATTTCTATAATCCATATCAAAAGAAGGTAATTATGAATTTTGTGAGTATTATGTATTACTCATCCTGGCACAGCAAAAAGAACAGCAAGATATATGCAGCACCTCATTAAAACTGCTGTTCACATGGTCGTCCAGTCTTGCTATGTCTAAAAACAAATTAAAAAACTGTGTTTGAAGACAAATACTACTTAACAAACAATTTACCTTCGTAATGTTGCAAATGCATTAATATCTGTAATGTAACTTTTAAGCTTTGGTTTAGTTTCTCAGAAACATGATTCCTTAGTCAGCATTAAAAGAAGCTGGTCTCCTGATGCCACATATGACATAATGACAAAGTCTTAAAAGAGAAAGAACCGTAGGGCATCATTTTCACAGAAGCATCCAGTGAAGCCGTATTCGAACGACTACATTTAAAAACCCCTACAAACCCTGTGATTATCCCATTTACTATGATTTATTGGGCAATACTCAACACATTACCAGTCACGCTCGCGAATAGTCTCACTGAACTGCACTTGGTGCACTCATGATATCTGTTATTTGGAAACCCATTGCCATGTAACATAAATTTAGCGCTCAACACGTTTTTGTTTGAAGTCATTGCCAAGCACGTCATAAATATTTAGTATGAGCGCTTGCAAGTTCAGCCTCTACAAAGGCATGTCACATTTGATAGTACTAGAACAACGGAGATGTATAGGATGATAATAATATCTCGTCGTTAATTCCAATGCTTCCTTGGCTTAAAAGCATTGAATAAGAACTCATGAATGTTTGACGACTCATTGTCGTTCGGTGTTACGCTTACAGTGCAATATATAAATCAATGAGTTATTTCTATATTATCATTCATATATCTATATCACAACACTGATAAAAAATGTATATAAGTTATAGTATATTACAGGTAAACATAAAAAAATATTTGGCATATACATTTTTGAATCAATATCATACTAATCCTCTTTTCAGTAAATACCTGAAGCACAACACTATTATTATCTTTATATTGGTTGGTCATATAGTAAATACTAAAGCGTGTTAAGAGTTAAGTGATAGTTCAATACCAAACCTTTTGCAGCAACTTTGCTGAGAAAACCGGGCTAGTTAATTTAAACCAAGTGCATACAACAAATGATAGTACCAGGTTACATCCCACGTAGCAAAGGTGTGGTGAGGGGGGGGGGGGGGGGGGGGGGGAGAGGGGGGCAATTTATCCGAACCTGCACAGTTTGTAGCTTAAACTGAATACAGCATGATAGATTTAGACGGGAGGGTGGGATAGGGAAATTAGAATCCTGTGCGGAAGATGCCGTCTAGCCGAATAACCGACTTTCCAGGCGTCCAATAACATGACACGTACGCGCCACGTTGACACGTGTTACATCAAAACCTATTCACGAAGAATGTTGATAAATATAGCTACCAAAGTTTGAATGCGCAGTTGGAATAACTGGCAAATTCAGAGTTCCATCTAAACGAGTGATATAGGGAGGGTATTTGGATCCTTGATCACAATAGGGGCTACAAACCACTCGTTCAGCAGGTCATCCATCAAACATTCGACCCGCCTTGGCACACACTGCTCCGCGGGTAAATTGAGAGCCAAACATGACGAGAATAAGCGCCGCCAACAGGACAATGATATCATTTACGGTATCATGTTACCCGTGCAGAGAACAATGGCTCGTCAAAAGATTTAAATAAAACCGTGCATGGCGAAATGCTAGTGCTTATTTTGTTTAAAAATTACTGTACACAATTCTACTAGAGTATACTGGATCTTATGATAGTCATCCCTTTCACTGGCGTACGATATGGTGCTTAACACAGACAGCATCACAGCCGCTGGTTACCAACTACAGCACAACCTTTTGTTTACCATCAATCTTAAGTGGCTTATAAACAATTTGTTCCAAACAATCTAAGAGTTAATTCTTATAATCACATCCATGATCGCCATTGTATTGATGCGACAAAGCGCTCTGCGGGAAGCATTGGCGAGGCATTTGTTGTTAGCGGGATGCTGGAACTAGGCGGGCATTCGTTGCATCTTGCCCCTCCAGAGATCTAAATATAGCTAGGTTCATTCACACATACAGTGATCACCTCTGCCGCTCAATGCAAAATGACCTCTCTTTTGTTGGAAGATTTTCCATATTTTGTGACATGACCTCACACAATTGGTGACATGACCTATCAACCGTATTCATAATCTTTTTAATGTTGACAACATCCCATTAAGTAATATTAGTGTAAATGAATCTCGCAATGTGATCCCTATCATTTCATAATTGTAAGCGTGTTTGCTGTCCAGCAAGCAGTATGTGATTTCAATATTTATTCCCAATACCGGCTTCAAAAATATTCCTTACGATTTAAAAACTTTTGGCTTGCAAATAATTTGCTCTTTGTATGTGTTCAGGCCCTCTAGCAAATTCATCTAACTGCAAATGGTTATAACGTTGCTGTTATACAGGCGTCGTTTTGGATGTAAGTTTCCCAAGTTCTTCACTTGACCAAAGGCAACAATCACAATCATTCCATGGTGAGGTCATTGACCAATTAGAGACCCTCCCCATTCCCACACCAATCCTCTTTCCAGCGTCCCCCTTCTCCAAACATTCCTAGCCTAAATGCTCAGGCAATCCGACAGGCTATAAAAACAGCGCTGTGGCTTACAGTCGTCAAGCCGGCTTGATGCTGTACAGCCCGCCGAGCGAGTAATCGCCCAAGATATGCGGGTTGGCGTATTACACTATAAATGTACGCACATCTCATTGCAGACCTTGCATTACAAATGAGCACCAGAAACTGATATGTAAAATAAAATGAACTATGTAAAATACGGCTCTGCTGTCCGCCATTGGGAGGTGCGACGCATTGGACCCCAGAGCTTACTGGGTGATCAAAGCAATCTGATAATATTAAATCGGAAAAAATCTCAAAAGTGAAAACTCATAAAGAGGAGGGGGCGTGAGGGGCTAATTGCACAATGCTCACTTGACCTGCTTTTGTGTCTGCTGAGAGTTGAGCTACCTTCGTGTTTCCTGAGCGTGATGTTAAGTTTCACATTACTAATAGGTAGTCGAGTCATGATAAGAATATTACAACATTGAGATATAGTTTTGAATGAATTAGTGTAATCATAATCATGTTATCATCTTACTGCGATGATTTAACTTTAGAAACGCATGTTTGCGACCACGCTAAATTACCTAGATTTCCGTTATTGCATTGTAAAACAAGAATGTCCCTCAATAAAGGTGTGTTGATTTAATTCTGATTTTTAGGTAAGGTTGTTTTTCAATTACCTAATTCAAACACCTCTTATGTGTCAATATATTTTATTCTTTGGATTATGTCCCACTTTTGTACAATCGTTAGTACTCACACTTTTTTGTAGTGAACTTATACGGTCTAGTATTCTAGATGATGTGCCAGAGGAAAGGGATTTAGGTGTGATAATTGATCAGTCATTTAAATGCGCCAAACAATGCAATGCAGCAACAGTAAAGACACGCATCATTAACAGATGGGATGTCTTTGTTAGTTTACGTGCAAGATAGGAAAATAATAAACTGTTGATAACATTGGCAGGGCCCATATAGACCAAACATTTTTACCAATCGACAATAAGCTATTGTGTGTCCAACATTGTGATTGTCGACTATGATGGTAAAATAATCCGTCAAATCGGCTTTTATTTGTGGTGGGTGGAGCGAGTAGTACTATTCCGCAATTACATTGTGCTATCTCTTTGAAACACAGCTATGTCAACAACTTACTATTATTTAACGTATTGTTGCATTCCCTGGTTCATATAGTTATTAGGATGATGATCGACGAAAGTTCTGTGATGCATATAAGGAATCCTATATAGTAGAGAGCATCTGATAAGTATTATTGATTGTGAGCAATGGACACGTTAATTCTATGTTCAAGTGGATAAGGAAAATAAAACGTCATTCACTTTAATTCTAAAAGTCTTCTCAGCTACTCAGAAAACAGCATTCACGGGGATCGTGTTTTCGGATGCATCATCTAATGGTAAAACATTAACATTAATGTGTGTCATATGCTTCGCCAACAATGAGTCTTTATATATCACATGACCACAAGTGGCATTGTGGTAAAGGTAGATCAGTTCCTCTATGCAAATTATTCATTTCTTAGTACCCACAAATCAGGGATGCTTATCCACATTTCCAATTAAGTTGTTGAAATAGTTTTCTGATATGTATGTTGCCGCTAATGCTGATTCCTTCAGTAGTAGTCGTTTTAGAGTTAGTGAGTGATGTATTTGTGTGTATATCACCCAGTCAACTGCATATTTTTCCAATGGAGTCACTACCAGTTCCATCTCATAAAACAGGCGTCACCATTCGTGTAATAAATGGCTTCATACACCGAAACTATTCGACTAGTAATGCATGTGTTGAGTGCCAAGCGAATAATGGGGAAGCCTTAATGTGCATGGTAATGTGTAAGCTAATGAAAATATTTTCGCAACATGGTGGGCAAATATCAACGGGGATAGAGAAATCGTCTAATCAAGCATTGGTTTGACGCCCGGGTATTGGTTATAAAATGGTGCGCACTGAAAAATCGGGTTAAGGTATGTTTATTATTAGTTGTCATTTCCAAAGGTACAGATTAGAAATACTAATTTACAATTTGAGAGATATCATACTTCAATCAGCACTATTTGCATAGAAATATGTCAGCTTAAAATGTTTTTGTTTTGAAATGTACATCTTTAACCAGAAGCAGCAGACATCGCAGTGGAATTTTTCACCAAGGGGTTTAATTATGTAATAGTCCATGGCTCCGCATAAACCATTTGGGCAGGTGACAGAAAGTCAACGCACTTTATTAAGGTAATATGATGTTGATATGTAAAGATGATATATCATCGGAATTTGTCGCGGTCCATATTACGCATTATTAACGAAGTAGATTCAAATAATTACTTTCAGCATTCATTTTAGACATTGCTATTGGACTATGTGCGTGGTGTATTTGAAATCGTCATGGAAATATTGTGGCTCTTGAGTTTGAAGGGAAAATTTAATTACGTTGCAAACGACCAAATGGTCATAATAACGCGTTCAAGTATATTTGCTAATTATGTGTTTTCAACGGCTATTGCTGTAATATATAATATACGAGGGCTTGGACGCTCCATTCAATTGCATGTGAAATGTGTGGTTGATTAGGATATGTTATTGCCAGTGTTGCAATGGCTACAAACGGGTTATCAAATGTATGTGAGTTATCTTCCTTACCCTATACCTTCCCTTGTTTAACATTACAGTGTTATTTTTATTTGATGTTCTGCACTAAAAATGTGACAACTATTCTGATAGAGTTGCAGCTATAAATTGCTAGTGGCAGCATAGAAAATAATCTTTATGATGCGAGCCGGATCATTAATCTTATTCCATCATAATGTCCTGTCGTGTGGATCTAACAAGTTATGGAATGCATCTTTATTGCCAATGGCTTTGGCAATATCAGATATCACAATATGTACCTTGCGCAATTGGGGTAGCATTAGGCAGTGTGTGCTTTGGTGCGTTGACATTGGCATGTAATCAAATTGGATTCACATTCGCAACAACCCCTTTGATGACAAACATGACGATATGGTTATATGTACCCAATTGTTGCTATAGGGTTATCAAATTTAATGGAAATATCATCAGTATATAAACATAGGCATTGTGTTTAACCCATTGGAGCGCACAATAAACACGCTGAACGGAGCAAAGTGATCCTCTGTTACAAGACAAGTCGTCAATGAGCACGTGGGACATGAACAGCTGTACCCGGAATGTTAGCAGGCACTACTAGAGGACAGGAAGTTGATACTGAAGATTCGGTATTAGCTTTGAATCATGCAACATTTTTTGAAGCAATGTTTACTTATGATCAGGGGAAATGTAATTAAATAAGTAAATAAATGGTATAATCCATTCCCCTGCTTCTAGCATTTATTCACTCTAATGAAAACCCGAACACAGCTCAAGCTATCACTCAAGCAGGTCAGCCCCAATGCGAAGTGTCCTACCCCCAGGTAAAGCATGTCCATTCCTCCGTTATATCTATCACTTCTGCAGCACACACACTCTCTGGCTGTTTTCGTTGAGATGAAGTGTTGACACCTGCACCTTAGTTAGAGGAATAATTAAGGATATGACTATCATCATTATTTTATATTCGTAGAACAATGAAATGGATGTAAAAGGGAAATACTTTGTGTGCTATATGCAAACATTTGTCCACATCATTAAATGTGCTCAGAGTACAATGATAAAACCACATTAACTAGCAAAATTATGGTTTTTGTTTATTCATCTTTACATTTATCTTCCATCTGGTACACACTGTACCTGTTATCGGGAGACTGAAGTAAGCTCTCTTGACTCTTTGTATGGTTTCAACAGCATATATGAATAAAGTCACTTGAAATTTTATTGTAATATGGTAATCACCTTCAAGCCACGGGGAATAGAATGAGGGGGTAGGGGCTTGTGGGGATCGGGGTTAGTTTGTGATATTCTGGTTATTCCATTGCTGTGTTCTACCTTAGGCTAGATGCGAGAGTAGTGAGATTGAGCTGTCCGCTAGAAATGATGCATGGACATTTCCAGAGGTCATACAAAAGAAAAGAAATGTGCTTTGTAGTAATTGAGATGGGTGACCAGAACGGGATGAGAGGTCACGGTATCTGAGCTATCGTGCTGTGTGACAGGTTTCAGACTATATGATGGTGTTGGGAGTAATAAAAAAGGTTCGGGGCGTAGCCAGTCTATCGATTTAAAGTATATAGCTTCCGAGTCCAGAAATGAATAGCTAACTTTCGACTGACGCTCACAGAAACGAGTGTCACGATGTGCACGTGGCAATTTGAGTACCAGCTATTTTCTTAGTAATCTGATCAGTTGTTTTAACCAGTCTCCAAACTGCGAGGCCTACGAATTAGTCAATATACACTCAGAACAACCGATAATTACAACAACATCAAATTGTCGTGTAAATGTAATCACAATTACCACATGACGCAGCAACATCCAGGCATCGTATTCACGTGCTTTCCGTGACATTACAAATCACACGCGCGTGCTCTAGTAACTTTGACCTTACCAGCTGACATGTGGCAGTTCATGTCACATATTCTCGAATCAAAAGACACGACTGGCGGTCATTCAGTTGTAATCATTATATATAGCGATTGCGCATAACTATGAACTTCATTTAATGCTTTGTTGCGGTTCCTTGGTGATAATAATATGTAACCCCTTGATTGAGTCATATCAAGCATAAGCAACTCGACTAAAATTGCCACAAATGTGGATGGTTGATTCGCCACGTAAATACCAGGCAGATGAGGTAGCATCCATAAGAATCGATATATTGACTGAAACAGCATACCCAATGGGGATTGTCAAGGTGAGCACTATTTAGTGGGTTGTTAAATGTACAGTCGGTTTGGTACTAGCACAGTCATGGATTATAAACGCCATATTGTCGCCCAACAGTTGCTTATAACACGTTAAATCAGTAAAATATAACTTTAAAACACATCGTCTGAAAAGTATCAATATTGAAGGAGTTGCGACAAATGTTCCAAGTATCGCTTATTATTCTCTTTTATATTTACGATGCAGCATGCTGCATATCTACTTACTGATTAGCAACGGAACTAAGCACACCACGTAAGTTGTTTTTCCCGCAGGTTGAATGAGTAATTCAAAATTTACAAAGTAGTGCACAGGTGTTTTTGTTTCTGGATCTCAGTTAATCTAACAGTTTAAAACAGTTGTCAGCTGTAGTAATGATACAACAATAATCCTATCAAGCGGAATTCTTACCTTGTATTGTAATGCCGTCTTATCATGCACGCACCCACGAATAAGTAGGTGATGACAAACATTTTAATAGAAAATTCCATATCGATTTATTGATCAAAGCAGCGTCTCTATTGAACTCTTCGTAGCGCCGGCATGTGTGGCCTGATGGGCACATAGAATAAACCACGTGTACGTTCAGCGGGTATTTCAAATAATGAATAGTAACATTACCTCATAGGTATCAATATTGACTTTATTAAGTAGCAACTTCCTCGGATATTCCGGGACACTATATATGAAGTTCGTTTAACACCAACAATCTCTCAGAATATTTCCCCTTTAATGAAACTTAAATAGGAGAGTCTTCACCAAGGACGTAAGAGTTGCAACTGCAATCATTCGCTTATTAGATTACATGACATGTGGTTTTGACGTGGTAGCAGCTTCGTCAGGGACACAGAGTTTAATATTTGCGTACATGCAGCGATTAACGTGAGTGCTGAATATAGCACGGATACCACAGTAATTGATTGTTTTTCGCTTTCGTAACTGGGCAATGCAATGTGTACACATTGGAGTAAAAGCTATGAATGATGGGAACTCAGCTTATTGTACAAGATGATGAAATTGTATTGATGAGTCAGCTTGAATTTGAAACTCAATGCGAATCAGCCGCATAGAGACTGAATGGATTTCTACAAAACTGCAATGAATAAATCACTATGCAATGGTACAACCGATTACTTATTTGCTTGAGAAGTATTTAACTTTGATTGGAATGCTCTGATGATGTAGTCTTGTCAGTGATATTGACATTCGTTGAACTGTTCGGTAATATTTGATAAACCAGGAAACAATGATTTAGTACCCCGAGAGCACTGATTATTCGTCAGACTTCTTAGAAGATATAACATTTCGCAATAAACGAAACGATGTATAGGAATAGTAATATGGCTAGGACCAAAACACAAGATACCAACACATACCTTGTTATAGTGTTGTTAACTACGATTAGTACATAGCAACATTATCTATTCATAAATGATATAGCTTATGTACTGTTTGCAATACAACAAGTGAGTTATTTTCAGGGTTTCGTTTCGTTGCTGCCAATCCAACTTTGGTCAGCGATGATGTTAGAACTTAGTTGTCAAGCAGTTATGTTTGCTTTCTTGGATGGGGAAGTACCACATCTAGTATATCTATGACGATTTTATGGAAGTCTTTTTATCACTCAAACAATGTTCATAAGTAATAAGGCGTTTGTTTCTTACAGGAAGATATCTGCTTAGGACTTGCAACTTTAAGCAGAAAGCTATGAGCACTATTCTAGTTTCATCGAAGTGACTTCAGTTATCCTTTTGTTATTTGTTATATATCTATAAGGATTTTATGGAAGAGTTTTTATCACTCAAACAATGTTCATACGTAATGGGGCGGGGTTTTTTTTACAGAAAGATATCTGCTTGGGACTTGCAACTATAAGCAGAAAGGCTATGAGCACTATTCAAGTTTCATCGAAGTGAATTCAGTTATCCTTTTGTTATATGGTCTGAAATAATCACTTGTGGATACTACGGAAAGCATATAGAAGAAAGCATTAAATGTTATACAGATAGTATGTCTGCAGTTGCTATATCTGAGGTCTGAAAATATGAGAATATTGAAGATGCTGACAACACACTTGTTGATATGTAAGACAAACAGGATACTAAGGATGGCAAAGGAGGGGGAATAGTCATTGACGTAAGGGGAATCTTTTAGAGCCAGATCATGCGTAATACTTGATGCGTGTTGTGACTTAGCATTGCACCTGTGGTGTTAAATCGGAATATGGTAGGAATATTCCAGTGATCATGTTGGTATATGTCAATTCATTTGTCTGGATATTTCTGTGAAATATAACTTTCATGCGGTTTGTAATAAAAACTAGCCAAGCCTGTGTTTATTCATTAATCTAGCAGATGTCCAACAAGAAGAAGCAAACGGAAGTTTTTTATGATTAACCAAAAAGTCGGGATCAAATTGCAGCATAGTTAGGTTGAAGATTATGATAGTTATTCATAAGATACTTTATGAGAATAATATTGAAAGATATGATGACAGAATAAAAAATGATATTATTTTTTTAAAAAACCCATAAATCGTCAAGCAAACAAGTCAGGTTGTTTAAACGAATATCCTGGAAAGACAAAGTAAACCTTAACAGGAGGATATTATTCAAAGAACACGTCCGCTCCGTGAGAATAACGAACAGATTACAAAATGTGATCATATATCATTAGTGATTACTTGTTTTTTCAGCTTTACTGTGCTGCGAACTCCAAACCCCGGTGACATTCGTGGACCTTCGCTAAGCATATGACTGGGAGTTTTCAATCGAGTTGTGACCTCGTACCGACCAAGATAGTTTCATCCAAATAATTGAATACTTTTAAAAACAAGCTCGATGTTGCCCTTACTCATTAGCATGTTGGAAGTATGGAAATTCTGCCCCTGTAGCAGCACTGAACGACCATAGAGCGACTGACCTAACTAACTTTATCATGTGCTTTTTGAAAGAACTGAGTAAAACCATTGCCTTTCAGAAATGTGCATAAGAAATCTGGTGTTTAAATAATAAAATATTAGAAAGAAAAATTATATTTTATACACACCGATAAACTTAGTTGATGATTTCCTGGGGCTTGGTTTAGTTTTCGGAAAGCACCAAACTATTTTTCAAGGCTTCTTGACCTCATGCTTAGCCGCATGTATTTAAACTTAGCACCATACCACGACTGAATGGCTCACCCTGACAGCTATTCTTACATGCAGACCATGCACCGACTTCTCATGCTGACCACAGCATGACACAACATGGACACGGGCTGAGTTGGTGAAACGGATGTGACGTCATCTATATTGTATGATGGCTAAGGATTTGTCACCATCTGGTACTGCTTCTGAACTCGGTCGTGTTGTTGACCATCTCATTAGCGATATGACTGGCTTGCACATTTTATCTTTGAATGCAAGGTGTGACCCATTGCATGTGATGAAGGGTGCGCAATCGAAAAGGCGGAAGCAAAAAAGCGCAAGTGACAAAGCACAAATGTTAATGCGTATGGTATCCCCGCTGATTAGTGGCCCAATCGCCCACAAGTGTCCGATCAGCTGTTCATGGCAAACAATAGAAACTATGATAACTTCATTTACTTCTGTGAAGAATTTTACCGTTATACTGCAACTGCTAACTAACAGTATTGCGGATCGGACACAGCACTTGATCAGGCTCGTCAGAATATTTGTGTGTAAGTTCCCTCCAATTATATATATATATATATATATATATATATATATATATATATATATATATATATATATATATATATATATATATATATATATATATATATATATATATATATATATGCTTGTAATATATTCGTATAATTATAGTACCCGTTTTTTGAGTCCAATTAAGGTTTTTCTCATTTCAGGATGATCTTACAGTGGCGAGTCGCCTCTGTGCGCCGGAGAAAGCTGTTCCTGATAGTAGCTGTGCTGATTTGCATTTATATGCTTGTTACTAAAACAGGGGTTCGAATACACAACAGCAAAAATGAGGCAATTCCAAAATATTCTGGGTGTTGCAGTCTCCTCCCTCGCCAAATCTCAATGGAATCGTTCACACCAATTTCAACGACTTCACATCGTAAAACCATTCGGATACTATTATGGACAAAGGGGAATGTCCCGGGCTGGAGACTTGGCACAGACGCATTCGAAAAATGCAAGCAGCTCAAAGGTTATTCATGCGCATTACGATATAATAGACATGAATATGCCCATAGTGATGTCATTTTATTCCATGGCCATCATATCCAACCCAATGACATGCCGACGTTTCGGCTGCCACATCAAAAATGGTTGTTCATTGAATCTGAGGTACCCCCACAGACATGGAGCAAACATTTTCAGATGGATGGACTTCAGGACGCTTTTAACTTGACTTCGACTATAACTATGGATTCCCACATACCTATGTTATCAAGCCATAGAGTGTGTCATATGGATGAAGCAAAAATGCAGAAAATTAGCCCTAGGAATTACGCTTCAGGTAAGACACGCCAGGTTGCATGGTTTGTCAGCCACTGCCGCACGCAATCAAAGCGAGAGTTATATGCCCAAGAGTTGGGTAAGTATATACAAGTGGATGTATGGGGGATTTGTGGAAACTACACTTGTGGGAAAAGGGGCAATATGTCTGATTGTGACCACACAGTATTGGACAGGGATTACAAATTCTATCTATCTTTTGAGAACAGCATATGCGAAGGGTATGTCACAGAAAAGCTCTGGCGAATATATCTGAAACCGATCAGTACAATACCTATCGTCTTAGGAGGTATAGATTACAAATCGCATCTTCCAGAAAAAACATACTTGGATGTTAAAGATTTCAAATCGCCCAAAAAACTGGCAGCATTCCTGTGGGAACTGGATAGAAATGACAGTTTGTTTAGTGAATACATCATGAGAAAGAATGCTGTACGATGTATACACCCTGGTGACCCGTCACCCTCCAACTTGCGACCTCCATGTCTCATTTGTCAATATCTCCACGATCACAGACGCGAGAGAAGTAATGTTCCTAACATTTCAGAATTCTGGGGGGAAGAGCGTCGTTGTGTAACAGCACAGGATTACTTCCGCGGAAGTTTCGATACTGATCTTATCTAGTTGCCGTGAACTAGATGGACCAATTATTTTTTTCCCGACTTAACGGTTCACCTATGTGGTCTGTGAATGATGATCATAACATAATATCAATGACCATGAGAAACTGATTCAGTTGATATTGAACATGTGGTGCTATGCGCTCGACTACACTCCACAAACGTGCATTCTGCTACCTGTCCTTTAACAACAGAATCTGGTGCACCATAAGTTTTGACATGCTTACAAAACGTGTAAAATATTTGGGTTTCCTGAGTGTAATGTGTGTGGTTTGTGACGTGCTAGTGTAGGCATTAACAAAATGTATGTTTTGACCTTTGCATCAGGAAATCTCCCGTGGTAGTTATTATTTGTTTTATTCGCCAGATATACCTAGTTATGTGGAGCAAAATGTTAACAAATTCGATTTGATTAAGGTGTTGTTGTCACTCTAAAGAGTGTAAATAGCCTGATAAGCTTGAGACAGCAGTTGAAATCGATGAATAGCGTGTCAGATGTAACTTTTTCGGCCTGTCATTGCCTTCGTTAGGACTACGACCTGCTCAAGAGGAATGTTGCAGAATCTCATTCAACATCTAAGCATAGCATGGTCAGTAATGTCAACCATGGGGGTCCAGTGACCAAGTAAATCTAAGGATTGGTTTTATTTTTAAGGTGACTAAGAGAGTTTGGATGATATTCTGGAAGTACAATGAGTACATGTATAGGGAACTGCCTTTACATAAAACAATGATATGTACATATCATTTAGAAAACACTGTTGTATACATAGATGGCTCAATATTGGTCAATGAATGCTAGCAAACAGATTAAACTAGCTGTTGCTAAAGTTAAAGAGAACAAGACAAAGTGACGATCTGGTATTATTCAGCGAACATCAACGTATAAGTACAATGGAAAGCACTGGTTATGTATAAATGTATGGATCAGTAAGAGAAAGAAAAGATTGATTATAAATGACATCCAATTAGAGTAGACGGGATATTAGTAGTGTTCCAAAAGGATCTGTCTTGGGACCCGTTCTATTCTCAACTCACATAACGCGTTAGACTATGAATACGACTGGCCAATGCCTTTTAACCTATAAAGTACTGTATGAAGCATGTGTAATCGCAAAGGCTATTAACAATGTTAACATTGACTACGTTGTATATACTATTACATTTAAGAATAATCATTAACTGAGGCGATGCCATTTCATCTATGTAATGTGATGCAAGACAGAAAAACATATAGTTATTGCGCGTATGTAACCTACTGTGTAAAATTAAATGAATAAATAAAAGGTCATGGGTAGGGCTTTGTTTCAAATGTTTCTTCGCTTTATGGCGCAAACATAAGGCTCGTACTCTCCTGCCTTTCACCGCTTGTCAAGCGGCGTCCGGAATGTCTTCTTGCAAACAGGGTGCATCGCGCTGGTTTAGGTTGATGGAAGCATACGTCGATCGGAGGGTGCTTCATTCGAAGTCCAAGGAGACGATGACGCTGTATGTGTCATTTTCTTAGTGAGAATAAAAATGATTCGTTGTGATAGGGAGCTCACTTTGATCTGCAGAACGATTCACTTAAGTCGATGCGAGTACTAAGTAAAAGGAAACAGAAAGAAGAGCAAGAACATAAAATGTCGAAATAATGCACAAACTCAATCATTTTTACTGAGGTTACTAGAAAAAATCAATAACCTTTCAACAATTTCACGTTAATAAATTTCATCTAGAAGATTTTGTAGAGAGAGTATGGCAGCACTATATTTCGGGGCTTTGGTGCACAATTTGTAAGGTAGCGCTCACATAAAACAATGCAGTTTCTCTGTTAAGGTATTAACGCCTCGTAGCAATTGATGAAAAATCAATATCCAGCAATCATCGATCCACACTTTTTCTGTCGACTTTTTCAAATACCAGAAGTTCGTTTGATATCAAAACCTTTCATTACTCTGACAACCTGCTGTTTATATACGAATTCAAATGTGCTTCCTTAATAGTTAACTGATTTTTGAAGTGTTGCATCGTAATTCATATCGCATCTCATAGAATCTAAGCAAAGGTTTCCATGTTGAATAACCATCCTGCATAATGTACGACGTTCAAAAGTCATATTGACATTAAAATGGCGCCATATTAAAGATACGAATATGCAGGGTATACAAAACACATTATTTATATGATATGTACCGGGGAAATACACCCACGGGCTTATCTCATCTCATGTGAGTGCTAGTGTATTTGCATTAATGACAATCATTTTTGCTCTGAGTTCAATTTGCCACAACGTTAAGTACGGTCCACGGCAAAATCACTCCAAGGTGTGTCCTGAGCCACGCGGGTTCCCTCCCTGAATGTGTAGGAACGCACACAGGCACATTTAAAAGCAATGGTCGAGTCAATAAATCCACCTTGAGGTGAGAATCTATTCTTACCAGTATTGAAGGTTGTATGTGTTATCACACGCCCCACTCGGTCATGCTACCTTTGTCCTGAGTATATTTGTACGCCACATTAATCTCCTCATAAATGTAAGGCACAATTTTGTGAAATATTCATTTCTTTAATACAAATTGATATTGGTTGCATACTTAATCAATACACAGTTTCATTTAAAATGCAGCTCGATAAGGCCTGCCGGTAGAGCTATTGTAAAAGTACGCTCGGGGATTTTTATATGGCTCTGGTTATAAACCGATGGTTTAAGCAAAGTCTGTGATGACATGAAGTTGACGTGATAACATAAATAAGGGTTGGTGTATGGAGTGTGCAGACAGTTTGTCAAAGCATAAATTACCTTTACTGGTCAATGCTAATATCGTTGCGATATTTGGCGAATCGCACTGAGGAAAACGAAAAATTTCAGCCATTCGCATTTCTATTAATGTGTGATTACATCGGTTCGATCTCGGGTTAACCCACCAGGTATTTTTATTTAGAATAATTCTAGACTTTGGATAGACCTGGGCGGACGTACCATTTCATTATAACGTCCTCCAGCGTCACTGTCAGCAATTAATGGCACATTTGTCATATCAGGTTTTGAAGTAACCCATCTATTTAGCATCCACCAAAGTCATAAGTTCAAATCTTATCAAAAAATATATTAGAACCGCGCAAAAAGTGTACGCCTGATTAGTACGGTTCTATTCAAAATATATCTATTTCCGAAAAAAGGGATACGATGACTACCATTATGGTAATTATGAAGGCGCATGGCTTTTGTTACCTGTCCGTTCGCTAGGTGTTCATGTAGTTGGTTCTACTCGCCGTCTCTGGGTGCCGTCACACCATCAGTTTGTGACGTGGAAAGTATTAATTCAAACTAGATAAGCGCTGTATATTCTACGCATTCTCTGGAAACCAAGATTTCAAAACATTAGACCAAATCAATTCGCAATACTGCATTGCCATATAACTTGATATTACATTGCTTAATCTAATACGGTTTGTATGAATTAAATATCACCGATTGGACCAATGTTGTAAGAATAGTTCAACTTCCAATACGACCCATAATCGTGTTATACGATAAGCATCACGACTTCTTCTTCGACGTTGATAACTACGTAAGTAGAACAAATTATAATAATATACTGAAAGTTTATCAAATGTGCGGAATTATGAATGCGTTAACCATTAATATGGGCATTGTGGAAGCGCATCAAGAGAAAATTCACATAATTTCTGGCATTCCTGGTTATCTCAGTTTAATGGCGGCCATATATTTACACGATATATATTCATATATATATATATATATAATATATATATATATATATATATATATATATATATATATATATATATATATATAGAGAGATATATATATATATGTATATATATATATACACACACACACACATACATATATATATATATATATATATATATATATATATATATATATATATATATATATATATATATATATATATATATATATATATATATATATATATATATATATATATATATATGTGCATATGTGCATACATATATACATGAGGCATTATTACTGATATCAATACTCCACAGGGAATGTCACCATCTCCTACAATTGCATCACTGATATATGATGTACAATAAACATTGAAACTACCATAGTGACAGCGAATTGGTTGTCATATTCTTATGACGCTTTTGAGTCTCGTTTTATGGATTGTTAGACACTATTTCACAAATTAAACTACGTGAACTAGCATTATCACATAAGTACATGGCGTTTCTGCAGAACGTGGCTTTAAGAGAATTGTTTGAAATTTTGTTATCATGCCAATGGTGCGCTTTGTATAAAGATAGTGTTAATAATGCTATTTCTGCATAGAGATGTATTACATATTTCAATGAGTTCAAATAAGTCTTTTTTAGTTACACTCACTTGACCTTTTCTCTTTGACAGCAACTTACGGCAATATTGAAATTTTTGTCAACTTTTATAATGGTGCCCTCGGACAATTTCGGCGAAGCGAATGAATTCTAGATATGGCTAATTACTGCCTTGTGCAAACTGCAGCGACAGTCCATGAAACAGAGCCTTACATGCATTGTGACATATATTTTAGTTTTATAAACACCATAAATATAGGCTCTATAGTGAGCTCGCTAATCAAACAATTAATACACTATTGTACTTAACTGAACGTGAACAATGTAGTGCCTATAACATTCAAAAGTGCCATATATACGTGCGATTCATACACAGTTGCCGTTATTGTTGATGACTAATGGCGAACAATTCCGATATTGTTTTACAATACCACATGCCTTCATCAGCGTCAACGCTGTGGCGTAACCCTAGTAGCGAAAAAAGTAGGTAAGTTTTGTTCATTATTTTGGTGCAAGAAATGAAAATACTCATTTTGTTTTTTTAGATGTATTAGTATGTCAACATAAATGATGCAATGGCGATGCAAACTAATAATTATATACACACTTTAACATGAACCCTTATTTTACAAATACAGCAATATTGCGCGACGTTTTCGAGCTCCATCGTGACCTCTACCGTATATATTACTACATATAATGCTATAACGAACCATACGTAGGACACACTTTCTTGGCACATACCGGTAATAATTTCCATATCAAGTCATCTCTCATTTACGCGGCGAATAAAATTAAATAAGATTATACATTTGGTGCTCGATTTACTTCAAGAATTCCGTACGACAATAAGGCAGTTCATATTGTCCACTCATCTACTGATATAACCAACCATACACCTGCAATTGAAAATAGTTTGTTTGGCTGCAGTGTGCAGGGGTCCACTTCAGAAAGAATTATAAATAAACTGAGAATGCAGAAGGCATTTGTTTTCAATATTTAAAGAACTAGACAGCCGATCTGACACTACCACCGCATAATGAGGAGATGGAAACTGCGTTGTGAAAATCGACGCTTGCTGTTAGTTCATTTATTTTGGCTGCATACACTTAGTGCGATACAGCCCAATAAGCGAAGAAACCATTCGTCATATTCTACTCATACAATTATACATCACACACAAAGGTAAGGGTTATGTTGCCTCGTAAACCAGCATTCATGTCAGGGAAACGACCATGCTGTATGTAACTGTATCTAAGACCATGCACTGCACAATCAATCATGTTGATCATTTCGAGCTGTCTAGTGATGCAGCTTAAAATCACCCAGGCACAACTAGGTATCGTAATGAGTTTCTCATTGCTTTTCTACGTATGATCACAAACACACCGGTGTCATTGTTTGGCCAATGCAAAGTTTGATATATCGTTTATTTAGATGCTAGTCACGACTGCCATAATTGACTGCAACACCGCTACGTTATTTGGTATTTGCCTTTTACTGTTTATGAAGACGTCGATACCGTTCCATATAAGACGTGCATTTCATTTCTAAAATCAAACAGCGCAAAGTGACCACTACGACAGTGCTGCGCGAACATTAAAACATTTATGATTGTATGCGGCTTGCTCCGCCACTATTTATTCTCTGATACTCGGAGGTTTTAGAATCACCATGACTTCCTAGAAGCATTAGATACAAGAGCTGTAGGTGAAATAAGTTGTTTATATCACTTCCAGCACAAGGAAGTATAAATGTCAACTATATAGTTTACATTCGAACATCGTTAATACTTAAATTGTATTAAAAAACTAGGGTCGAAACATGCTCAATTTCGGATGCTTTATGCTTAATGTCGGATGGTTTAAGTTACGATAAGTCAATTTTGTACTGAGAAGTTGTCAATACAATATCGACTGTAAACAAATCCACGATACTTGTGGCATTCTTTAACAACGAGGTATGTGAATATCTTTCTAGCTAAGTATTTCATTAGACAAGTCTTGTTGCATCGTGAATTGATTCGTTTCCTATTAAAATCTCCAGTGAGATTCATGCTACTCTGGAATCAATACAAATATATCGCAACAACAAATACCCATACCAATGAGAATTGGTATGCGAATAAACCGCATCATGTCGACCTCATCTGTATTGTAAATATCCTCAGAGTTGTCATATCATATACACCAAAAGAATTACCATTCCCGTATTTATCATAATTCTCACTATTGTCCTTTTATTGGGGAAACGATAACATTCGACGCCAGTAAACTAAGCCGCCAGAGACATGCGTGATGTAGGATAAGCAACACATGAATTGCTAATGAATAGCATGGTTGCACTATCTAAATAATTTTTATCGCAAGAACTTTCAATTGTAGCTGTAATAGTTTTCAAACTTTATTAAACGTTCCCACTCCAGTGTTCCCAGGTCTCGATATTTGATCAAATTGACTAATGGGAACACGATAATATTGATCAACCACAGGCGTTAAAATCACTCCCTGCTCTTGGCGGTATATTGGTTAGCGTCGCAATACACTTATATGATTTTACAATATGATTTAGATGTCAAATTGAAATATATTGACTTTTAACGAATATGGCTCTACCGTCTACAGTAGTAGCCTCTGTCATGTCTACAGAGGGTACTACCCTAGTCTTAGATCTTTATTAAATGATGGTCATGTTATCGAGCTTTGTGAAAGGCACATCCGGTAACACATAACAAATGTCTTGACCTAGATAACACATGTCTTATTTGAGAACACATGGCTTTGTTAGGCAAGACAGCACGACTTTAACGGCTCAAATGAGCCGACAGGAACATCAAAATTGACCAATGGACCCATCGTGGTCTATAATACGTCTCGTTTCTTGCGGTGAAAATTATGACTGTGCTACATGGCAGTTTTGCTGTTGTCAGGTGTCTTCTTTATATGGGAGATTGGTAACAATAGCAAATATTCCGTTATAAAATTAAATTAGGATCGGTCATTGGAATACAAACAAAATGTCTGAAGCGGTAATCGTACATACGTAAAGATTAGAACTTGTATCAAATTTAGCTACAGTTTGATATAGAATTATTTACTGGAAAATGACAAGGAAGGTTGTATGCTTCCACCAAGACTTTCCCAGTGCACCGCGTATGCTTCGTCAGAGTATTCATGGTAGCAATATAGGGTAGAGGTCATGATAACGCTAGAAAATGTCGCGGAACAGTGCTGTATTTGTAAATTAAGGGATGCAAATAATTATTATTTAATGGGTAAATAAACATCAGTTAACAACGCTATTAACTTTACATCAGATGTCGATTTCACTTGTTCGCCATAGTCATCTACTATAACAGCAAATGTGTATCATCCCACCGTACATATGAGCAGTTCACCCCTTGATTTGCCCACGATAAATGGATGATTGCTTTTATTCATTTACACCAAACTCTGTCACCGTTCACCCATAGCCTATATCGAAGTATTATTTGCTTTACGTGAATTGCTCAGAGAGAACCACGAAATTGTTGAATACAGTGGAATCTAAGGGTTATGTATTGACAGTAATTATGGACATCTTTGCTAATGAGCCATCGAAGCGATATTAATTGGATACATGCAGCGCATTATTATCATTTCAGAATGTGATATACACTTTATGCACGCTGCTTATGCTACAGTAAAGTAGTAATAATAAAACAATTACTTTAATTTTTCGAAAGCAACTCCCAATAGAGCCTGCAATTATGGCGTTTGTAAAATTAAACTGGATGTTTATTGCCCTAAATGCATGTCACAACGCATGCAAGGCGCTAATTCATAGTATTGCCACAGCAGCCAGCAACGGACAGTACATGTAAATGGCCACATCTAGAATTCATGCTCTGGGGCAGAAATTGTCGCAATGCGCCATATTAAAGGATGACAAAATTAGCATAAACATTGCCGTAGGTTGCTTTCAAAGAGAAATAAAAAGTCAAGTGAGTAAAACTAAAAAGCCTTGTTTGAACTCATAGGAATAGATGATATATCGTTATACAGCAATAGCAACATCAACACAATCCCTTAACATGCCATTAGAATCCCCAAGACTAAAGGGAGATCACAAGAGAAGTACGATTTGATGGATATTATGGTGTATGGGGCGCTGCCATGCGGAGACAACCTATTCCAGTGGAATCATAAAAGTAGAGGAAGAACAAACTCTTCCTTTTAACTTATTGAAATAAGCTTAACCTTAAGATAAATCGGTATAAATCCGATAACAAGCATAGGTACATTTCATGTATACATTACCATACATAATAATGCGTGTGTGGGATGGGATTAACAACTAATTTATGTATGGGAATGTTATACTAGTATCCCGATAATTTAGAGTAGATAACAAGATGCAGACGTTCGAAATATAGGATCATCGTGTTCGCGTAATCCTATCAACGTGCACGTAAAAGTGGTTATGTTACACACATATATAACACCTATGTACTGGGTCCCCGTGGGTGTATCTTGAACCTTCGTTTTGGAAGTTGTAGAAAAGGCTGACAATAGCGCTACATGCTCGAGACACTGCATTACTAATGATCCGATTATGATTATATCCTATTACAGCTCATGTGGCGTACGGATTCTGAAGATAATTGCAATGTTTGTAATATTGTTTATACTTAAATTCCCAGGCATCAGATATAAAAGTCATTGCCAGCACCCAAAACGGCTTGATGGATGCGTATGTAAGTTGGCACACCAAGGGAGTTTAAGGGCTCCTCCCTTTCATCGCCAATTTCAGGGGGAGAGAACCCAAGAGAACGATAAAGAAGCAACCAATATTATAGCCGTAACACGCCCTGATATATAAGCAGGATTGAACTAAGGATTGCAATATTTTGTACCAGGGCCTTGTTGAATTTTGTTTCAGTGTACCAAGATTCGGAACTGCGGTATCGTCTTTATGCATGATGATTTCATGTATTGCCCATGCGTAGCTATGCATGGTTGTAAGACTGAGGCTCTTCTTGCAACTCACACCACACCCGTGGTATTAGCAAATTTTAACATAAAGATTGCATAAAGGAATGCACGATCGTTTACTTAAATTGCTCAAAGATTATTGCAGCGTAAATGAAATGTTTGCCCATTCAACACTACACGCTATCGAGGTGCGGCTTTCAGTCGTGCTGTGAACACACAAACCGTGAAAAGAACTTGAGATTAGCGAGTCGCATATTCATTCAGAGCGTTTGATGAAATGTATTCTTCTCAGTGTCAGAAAATGCGAGGTTTCATGAGCTGCATCTAGAATTTCCGATAAAACTCTGCTGAGAATGTTTTGTATAGAATATTTGAATGGTCGCAACCATCTCCGCATGGATATTAACAGCTATCTGTGGGAATATGAGTCAAACATCTGTTGTTAAGACATATTATGCAACGTTGATTTTAATTAATCATTATACACATTATTTCAAATTGCTTCGATGTACATCGTTAGTCGGTTAGCTGAAGATATCGATGCTTGGTTTGTACAGATGATTATTTCATGACAACCATAACATTACTTAAATCATCACACGGCAATTACTCGATAGATAATGTCCAATCATTGGTTGAATAGTGTAAAGTATGCTTAGATGACTACAGATCGACGTGCCTGTGACAATGCTGTTATATACTATCAACTATTTATAAATTGGGCGCTGGACTACCACAATCACATGTGCACAGTCTTGTTATTAATGCATATATAGATGCAACTATACGATTAACATACATATATATTAATGTGTATATATATATATATATATATATATATATATATATATATATATATATATATATATATATATATATATATATATATATATATATATATATATATATATATATATACCTATGTATATATATATATATATATATATATATATATATATATATATATATATATATATATATATATATATATATATATATATTTATACGAATGGGAACCTTTTTGAGACAACCGACCAACCTTTTTGTAACACAATCACATCTTGGCACACCACGACGTGAGATCAAAAAAGTCAAGACATTTTTGAGTGCTTTATTGTAAAATTTTTTATTTAAAAGTTGTTACAACGCACATTGACTTTTATCCATTGCAAGATTTTGGCTCATGCATCGCACAGGAACTAGCTACGGGCGTTTGAAAAAAAATTATATATTGAACTGACAACCTTTTTGGTACTCTGCCTTTAACAGTATGTTTCTCTTTATTATCCGATATATCATTAGTATATTGTTTAGAATTGCTTCCTTCATGAGTATATCCTAACCACGTGACATTCGATAGAGGAAATAATGATCTGGAGACAGATATATATTCGCCTGGACAAACCGAAATGCTTATACATGCCGGATAGTTACTCGTGTTATTTCTGACGAAGTTGCTTTGCTGGTCGAGAATATCTTTTGATATATTAAGAAAAATGGTTTATTTGGTAATGACCCAAAAATGGTTGGTTTTTTGCTATGTTACAAATATATGCATATATATATATATATATATATATATATATATATATATATATATATATATATATATATATATATATATATATATATATATATATATATATATATATATATATATATATATATATATATATATATATATATATATATATATATATATATATATATATATATATATATCTATATATATATCTCTCTATATCTATATATATATATATATATCTATATATGTCTATATCTCTATATATATATATCTCTATATATATATATATATATATATATATATATATATATATATATATATATATATATATATCTCTATATATATACCTATATATATATCTATATATACATATATCTATATATGTGTCTTTATCTATATATATATATATATATCTATATATATATATATATATATATATATTATATATATATATATATATATATATATATATATATATATATATATATATATATATGTATATTTATATGTATTTTGGTTTGTCACTTATTTGCTCTACAGAGCTACAATGTTCGCCATACAGAATTCAAAAGAGGTCTGATGTGGACAGGGTGATGTGCATTAATGTATATGATGTACCCATTTCATCCGCATTATCAAAGTAACACAACGCCTGTTCATATCAATTGTTGAACCATCAAAGATCCTCAAGTGTCTGGAGTAGAATGTCATGGTTTCATCTGTCTCTGTTTGCGTTTGTTCCGGATGTATATTCGATTAACAACTCTGTTTTCATCCTTGGGTTCATAATGATCACCTCATCACAACGCTTCTGGCTAACCTAACAGATTATCGGACTAAAGAGGTTACCATGCGTAACAAAAAGATGTTGAATACGATACCGTGGCAGCAAGATACAAAATTCAATTTGTTCGTGATATCCTGGTGCTCGATGAAATCAGCTTTGACATCTAACAAAGTTTTGGTATCGCAAAGGGTCGTGCCCGGAATGTGATTGTCGTATTTGCTGTATCGGTTTTGCCATCAGTGAATTATTATACTTGTTGTAGATTTATGATGGATTGATTACCGCGGGAAAACATAGATCCGGCTGAGTTCCATATACAGCAACATCATCGGTATGACTAATTGAACAATTTGCTGAAGAGAAAATCCAGAAAAAAACGATAGCGCCTATTTGGTGGGTGCTTATTGGTGCCTATGACGATGAATTATGCCTTGTCATTATCTGAAAAGACGACGATTGGGTTCCTTTTTTGCACTCTTCAAACCCATACAAACAAAATGAGCCACAGGACTGTCGCTGATGAATGATACATAATTCCAAATCAAATGAAAGAAACAACCATTAGTTATTTCCTTCCGAACAATTATTGTATGATCTAATATTTATTAGTAACGAGCCGTGAAACCCTGTCCATGCGTTCTGCATTGATCTACAATTACACTGATCACGAATTGATTTCAACTGGATCTATACTACGAATCAATCCCTCCTAACACTGTAATCACCAACACGTAACCTTAAATACTTATCTTAAGATTAGGTCTCAATTCGGCTCTTTCCAGGAGGCTGTTCGATATACTTGATTAGAATCTAGCGTTTTTTATCACTCAATCTCTTTCTACGTCTCCTTCATCGTGAGCGCCTCCGTTTGCGACCCCCATATCAACAAGATCAAAACAGCCTCATTTGTATCATGTTCTGCCGATAAATCATTTTGCTGTTGACTGAGCTATAACAAAGCGTTTATTAGTCGATGTGTTGCCTCTTTTCGTTTATGATTCGGATTGGACGGGCATGTGGCAGTGGCGATGTCGGTAGCGTGACACTTGTACGATGAAAGCTGGCAGGTATGCAGGTGTTAATTAATTCATGGATGAGAAATTGTTCCTTGAGCGTTTTTGCTACATATCGGAGCATATAGGATAAACTGCTTCATAGCAAAATTTCTGAACGAGAACGAGAAAGCTATTATAAGCAGTTTTTGCAAAGTTTAAACGTAAATTGGTCGTCAACCTTAATATAAACACGTGTTAACAGGAAAATGTCGAGTAATACAATAGTTGGTCACAACGATTGCTATATGCGGGCATGTGATGGAACTGCATTGAAACAAAGGTGATCAAAATTTGACAACCATTCTTTGTCACAATGACAGCAAGCAATCTTGATCTTACACCTCGGAATCAAACCTATTTGTGTACAGCCATAATATATCAGTATTGTTATTGCATGAGATGATGACGTTTCCTGTGGTGTATTTATTACAGTAATGATGACGCACAACCGCATATCGTGCCGATTACTAGACGCACTGTACAGTATTTAGCCGGCTAGAAGACGGAACGCAACAGCACTGTTTAGGGGGACGCTGGTAAGGGGATTGGTGAGGGAATGGGGAGGGTCTCTGGGCTTTCTAATCGGTCGATGTACTCACCACGGAATGATTTCGATGGTTGTACATTGTTCGGTCAAGCGTGGAACTTGGGAGACGTACATCCAAAACGACGCCTGTACTACAGCCACGTTATCATCATTTGCAGTTTAATGAATTTGCGAGAAGACCTGAACATATACAAAGAACATTAAAATCACATTAGTGCTTGCTGGACAGCGGAAAAGCTCACATTAATGAAATGATAGGGATCATATTGCGAGATTCAGAGGTGATCGCTGTTTGTGTGAGACTATTATTCTGTAAGTTGACGTACGTATAAACTGATATCTTGACTGTTTACACACCAACACTTGAATGGCAGCCCAATGTATCGGACCTTTCAAAGACAATCAGGCAAACAAACGCTTTATAATGCTGTCTGCGCCTCAAACAGTCCAATATACAGGTGTGTGATTTGCATCTGTAGTGAGTGTAGCTACTGGGAGAAGTGTACCATGTCTACCATGTACAGCCGCGGCAACAAGATGACATTTTATTGATTTTCTATAATGTTGTACGTCTATATCTCTTACAGTCTTAGTGGGATGCATGGTAAGCACACGTGTCTTGTACATGATGCAGCACAGCGATTTTGGACCTTCGTAACATTATATGTGTGGATAAAGCTAGCTATATTTTGATCTCCTGAGGGGCAAGATGCAACGAATGCCCGCCTAGTTCCAGCATCCCGCTTACAACAAATGCCAATGCTTTCCTCAGAGCGCTTTGTCGCATCAATACAATGGCGATCATGGATGTGATTATTAGAATTGACTCTTAGATTGTTCGGAACAAATTGTTTCTGAGCCACTTAAGATTGATGTAAAACAAAGGTTGTGCTGTAGTTGGTTACCGGCGACTGTTATGCTGTTTGTGTTAAGCATCATATCGTACGCAAATGAAAGGGATGACTATCATAAGATCCAGTATACTCGAGTAGAGTTGTGTACAGGGAAGTTATTTTGCAGACATAAATACGCACTAGCATTTCTCCATGCACGGTTTTATCTAAATCTTGTGACAAGCGATTTTTCTCTGCACGGGTAACATGATACCGTAAATGGTATCATTGCCCTGTTGGCGGCACTTATTCTCATCACGTTTGGCTCTCAATTTATCCGCTGCGCAGTGTGTGCCAAGGCAGGTCGGATGTTTGATGGATGACCTGCTGAACGAGTGGTTCGTAGCCTTATTGTGATCAAGGATCCAAATACCCTCCCAATATCACTTTGCATGGAACTCGGAATTTGTCAGTTATTCCAACTGCCGCATTCAAACTTTGGTAGCTTTATTTATCAGCATTCTTCGTGAGGATGCAAAGACAAGCATAGTTTTTGATGTAACACGTGTCAACGCGGCGCGTACTTGTCATGTTATCGGATGCTTCGAAAGCCTTTGATCACGTTGATTATGCACAAATGTTAGGCTCACCACGGAAGCATGGTGTATGTTCACTGTGTTAAATTGCAACTGCAATTGTAAATAGCAGTTAGAAGAAGAAATAAATTCTCGGCTAATTTTAATTTTGATAGTATAGTCAAACGCCGGGCTCTATTGTTTTCCATTTCATTCCTGTCTACATTATCGAGCTACTGTCAAGACGCTTACAATTACAAATTGGTCGTAATGTCGATGGCGAATATGCTGATGTCACAACTATGTATCTGCTGAGTTAGTATTTATAACACACCCTTTTATTAATGATCTGTAATGTTTTTGTAGGCTCTTGGTTAGGGTACTTATCAATAAGTCTTTTAATAGCTCCTGTAACTCATTGAACAAAATCTCGTAGGGCACCTCTAAAGGGACAATCAATGTTGCGTTGTATTTAGTTTGTTAATTACGATCGCATCTGTGAAAAGTTATCAAATATCGAGGGAACAATGCTATTCTACTTTATTTTATTTGAACGCTATGATTACACTTTAAATGTTGGTCTATTTCGATCAATTGTATCTTGATCGGTATGCGGCGTCTCTACAATGTGTATCAAAAGAACGTGATTATGAATTTTGTGAGCATTATGTACTAACCATCCTGTCCCAGCAAATTGAACAGCAAGATAAAAGAAACAATAATTGTCACCTGACGTGCATATGCAGAACCTCATTAGAACTGCTGTTCACATGGTCGTCCAGTTTTGCTATGATGTCTAACGACAAATTAAAAAATTGAAGTAAAATGCCACTCAACAAACAATTTAGCGTCGTAATGTCAAAATTTTACTGATATCTGTAATGTCACTTTTAAGATTTGGTGTGAATGGTCAGAAAACATGATTCCGTTGTTGGCTTTAAAAGAAGCTGGTCTTATGATGCCACATATGACCTAATGACAATCCCTTGAAAACGAAAGAAGCTTTGGGTATTATTTCCAATGAAGCATCCAGTGAAGCCGTATACAAACGACTACATTTACAAGCTCCTACAAACCCTGTGATTATCCCATTTACTCTGATTTATTGGCCAATACTCAACACATTACCAGTCACGCTCGCGAATAGTCTCACTGAACAGCACTTGGTGCACTCTTGATATCTATTATTTAGGAACCCATTTCAATGTCACATAACTTAAGTGCTCTACGCGTTTTTGTTTGAAGTCATTGCCAGGCACGTCATAAATAGCGCTTGCATTGGTATGTCACATCTGATAGTACGAGAACGTTAACGGAGGTGTATGGGATGATAATAATAGCCCGTCGTTAATGCCAATGCTTCCTTGGCTTAAAATCATTGAACAAGAACTCATGAATGTTTGGCGACTCTGTGTCGTTCTGTGTTACGCTGGCAGTGCAATATATAAATAAATGACGTATTTCGATATCATTATCATATTTCTACCTCCCAACGCTGGTAAAGTTGCATATAAGTTAAAGCATTTTACGGGGAATCTTAAGAAACTAGTATATTGCATATACATTTTTTGAATCAATATCATACTTATCATCATTTCATTGAAAGCACAACACAATTATTATCTTTATATTGGGTGGTGATATAGTAAATAGTTATACAATGTGAGAGTTAAGTGATAGTTCAATGCCGAACAGTTTGCTGTGAGAAATAACGCGTCGTTAGAGTTTATAACCGGGCTAATTTATTTAAGCCGAGAGCATACAACAAATAATAGTACCAGGTTACAACACAGGTAGAATATGTGTTGTGGTGTAGGGTAGGGGGGGGGGGGGGGGCGTGGTTGTGAGGGTGGGGGGGGGGGGGGGGGGTGGAGAGCTTGGGACATTCATCCGGACTTGCACGATTTGTAGCTTAAACCGGACATAACATGATAGGACATTGGACGGGAAGCGGAGAGTGGGATAGTGACATTAGAATCCTATGTGCAAGATGGCGTATGAATAAAAATCGTTAAGCGACATATAATTATAGTGCTCGGGAATGCTATAAGCATTACGATATTTTAAAACCCTTCCCAACGATACAACAATGACATGTACCAACGAGAAGCATACACAGCGAACGAGATCAATTTTTCAGCGAACATAAACACCAACCGTACAAACAATTGAATTATCAGCATATTAAGTTTGCATTCTTGTTGCCGCAAGCATCGATCGAGATGATTTCTGACATCACAAATAGGTATAGTATGATTCATGCTCATATGCTTCCTCTTATGCGGCGAATAGACTACAGATCCAAAGTAATGCATTCAACCACCCATTCAAAGTTACTTTTAGGCGGGCGTACGTTACACCACATAACTATGCTTCCCTTAATCCGAAAAACGCAAATAATTAAACCATTGTGAAAAGACAAAATAAATCTCCGCCACATATAAGAATACTCCCTGTTTCGGTTGACGTTATGCAGGTGTAGATATTTTGACAAAGATATTTGCATTTAAGAGTCAGTATATATATATACGAACTATTTCGGAATCTAGAAAATGCTGATCATCATAATAAGACATATCGGAATGCATCCACTTTCAGTGACTCAGCTATTTTCGATTTATGGCTCGAATTTCACTCATCAGCTAGTTCCTATTCATTTAGGTCACTCATGATGCCCTGTTCTGTCCATGGCATTGCAAGGCATCGGTCTGGGTGCGCAAATGCAATATTTCATTCTAACTAAAATCGATTCTCACTTTTTGATTTACGTTTACTGTCTGCTTCACCATCCATGATTAGATAATTGACTGCCAGAAGTCGATCGTCATAAAAGCCATTAAGCGACTGGATTGCGTTTTTAAAGTATATATACGGTGCTATAAAGCCGCCTATTAGTTGCCATCAAACGCATTCTGCACAACAAAGAGGTTTTAAGGTTTGAACGATGGACTCATAAATCACGGATGTAACTGTTTAAAAGACTTTGATTTTTGGATCGCAGTACCGATTCGTACTGACGCAACGAAAGACAAATGTTTGTGACATTCAGGTACAGCCAGTGACATTAAGTGAAAAGGTAAAGCGTCATTTATTACATAATGTGTTCAAGAAGCATGTGCAATGGTAGTATTACGCATGCCAACACAACGTCGTGCGTACGTTCAGCATAGTCAAGACTCACACCTGAAATATCGTATCTTGCGTGGTCATTCTCAGCACAACAGCTGTCTCTAGTTAAACAGTTCATCCCAAAACCAACCACCATACTTCTCCATCTGTAATATGTGGTACGTTATGACTCGAGCAAGAGCGCGACTATTAAAGGAAAACCAATAGATTTCATTGCCGTGAGTATGCCCGATAAACGTCACCTCACGCCCTCACAGTTTGACCTATGGCAGGCAATTTAGGTCTTGATATGGGATATATATATATATATATATATATATATATATATATATATATATATATATATATATATATATATATATATTCTTGGAACTACAGGATATTCTAAAGAATTTTGCAGTGCTATTGGAAACAATTCATGAATGCAAATATGTGGCAGACGGTTCATTGGAGGGAGTGAGTGAAGCTGTTTTTATGCTTCTTATGACAATAAGTGACGGGTAGTTTGAGTAAATTGGCTCTAATTGCCTAATACAACAGCCATAGATTATTAGAAAACTTTGTATTAGCTAATGCCACAGCAATGTTCAGGACACATTATTAGGTTCTAGACCAGCGTAACGTGGTTGCGCGTGTAACCGTCTTGCTATAAACACCACATTTTGGTGATGTAGAAGTTTTTGTTAACTTCCTCACCGCTTTCGTTGTTTTAAATGCATATTGACGATTATATTTTCAGCGCTTCATGTAAGCACGGTGCTGCTATAACGGAAGATTTTCTATCGTTCGCATTGTAATATCATTTGAATGGGCATAGACAGTTGTTTCACGTGATTCGCTTGTGGGCTGGTGACTTCAGATCGTTTTTTATTCGAGTAGATATGACAATAATGATGATTCTTTCCTATTAACTATATCTTGCCACATTCTCCATTGGAAACCTATAATTATTCCTGTTTGTCAATTTCCACCAGCATGCAAGTCGGGGGAAGGTGATATATTCATTAATCTTATATTATCTGACAAAGAGGTGGTCAACAGATGGAGCACATGCACTCATTCATAGACTGATAATGTATTGAATTTCGAGCACTAAAAGGGATCACGATCAAACAGTAAAAAGGTCAGGTGATATCACCCCTTTGGGCTTGGTGCATTTTTCGCTGTTATTGTGCTAGTTTTGTGAAAATTGTAGCTATATAAATACTCAAATTTAAAAAAGCCATCGTGCCGTGTCGAATACAAATGTCATAATTGACACAATAGATGGCCATGCCCACATTGGCATGGTATACTTGCCATCTTAGTCAGAAAGTTGTCTTTTGCTTATTCATGAACTCATAACCAGGCGTATCAAATGATCAATAGCAGATTATTTTGATTCAAATATCACCACCACCTCAGGAACTGAACTTCTAAAGAGAAAACAAAATGATTACA
>CM067353.1:39458072-39473072 GCA_034190875.2 Urechis unicinctus | reverse complement strand
AGCCGCGCTGGTGCAAGTCGTCTGAGTAGGATCATCCTGAAACTGACGCGTATGACAACATTAGCAACGCATTCAACCTAAAAGGGGCATGTACATATTCATTTGTAGCGCAATAGGGTTGTGATACATAGTGAGGACTGCAGAAATAACTGTGTTGGTGCAGAGAGTAATTTGAATAGGTAAACAGTTATGCACGCGAGTAAATAAATGTATATACCCACTTCGGTTTTATAATCATACATTGTAACAATGAATTTTAATCATTTGGATACACACAGCAGGATTATAATCCATTGGACAGGGTAAATCAATCCGCCTATGCCATGAAAGATTATGCTGTGGCGACTTCTTCATTGATGCCAAGTCGGTTAACTTTGATTGCGACCCTATAGTAAACGGTTCGAATATTTGCGATTCACGTCACCTTGAAGTGAATGTTATAACACTGAAGATTGGTTTTTACAACATACAAGCAGTTATAGGCCGCATGGCTGGAGATAATTATACTCTAGGAAAGTTTCAAGTGTAAACTGACTAGCCAGTACGATTTCAATATTTTTCTCATCGTGTAAAATCAGCTGAGTTCCATAATTTAGAGCTTTTACACTAATTTGTACACTTTGCATGGTTCAATTACAGAAGAGAAAAAGGATCACTTACTTGGTTATCTGTGCTTTTTTCGGCTCTGACATTAATATCTGCACGTACGCAAATGGCAAATTCTCTGTCCCGAAAGAACCTGCTTGCACATCATACCATATTTCGTGTATCTAGATAAGAGAATGCTTTTTTGTAAGTGCAACTTTTACGCTCTTGGTGAAAATATTCCTCTTCTATTTTCCTTGAATGCGAAATATTGACAAAGACTGCTATCACAAATCGTTGGTGTAAAAAGAACTTCAACTTTTAAGCGTCCCAAACATACGGGTAAGCTGCTGCTTAATAAAATCAATCTTATAACCATTGAGCCAATGTTAGTTGTTATCGATTATATGAAATTTATTAACATCTAATGCTCAGCACACCTGCCGGAAATACATGTGGCGCACCCATTTAAGTGTCTATCGGGCAACAAATAAAGCTCTTAGGACAAGTTCAATTGGGAACGCTGCTTTGATCAATAAATCGATGTAGATTCTTGTATTACGGTGTTTTTCCGGGTGCGTCCGTAATGTGTACGACATAATGGAAAAAGGGAATTTTGCTTGATTAAATTACTGTTATATATTTTTACTGCAACCTAAAACGGTGATAAACCTGAAGTTGAAATGGTACATATGTATGCGTGGGCAATAACCTCAATGTTTGCTATCATTTCATTAAAGTAGATGCATAATTCTGGATAATTACTGTAAAAGTCATATGTGTGTGCGCGCGAGCGTGCATGTGCTTATCTTAATGTGTGTGTGTGTGTGTGTGTGTGTGTGTGTTGTGTGTGTGTGTGTCTTGTGTGTGTGTGTGTTGTGTGTGTGTGTGTGTGTGTGTGTGTGTGTGTGTGTGTGTGTGTGTGTGTGTGTGTGTGTGTGTGTGTGTGTGTGTGTGTGTGTGTGTGTGTGTGTGTGTGTGTGTGTGTGTGTGTGTGTGTGTGTGTGTGTGTGTGTGTGTGTGTGTGTGTGTGTGTGTGTGTGTGTGTGTGTGTGTGTGTGTGTGTGTGTGTGTGTGTGTGTGTGTGTGTGTGTGTGTGTGTGTGTGTGTGTGTGTGTGTGTGTGTGTGTGTGTGTGTGTGAGCCTGTCAGTTTGGGGCGGGCCCTTGTGAGTATATATGTCTGTGTGAATGCTGAGGGCATAACGGCCTCCGTAACCATAAGAGTTCCATTAGCTGGGGACACTATCAGGAAAACGTGTGATTATTTTGTCTAGAGTGCAGCCGTAACAGAGATGATGCAGCGCTACTGGTTCAATAAGAACACTATCTGGCGGCAGCTGGGTGTCAGGCGGCACCAGAAGCAAATAGTTACGGACCAAAGCAAGGGTTTGCCCACCCCACAAATAGTCTTGCACAGGCTCATAGGGCTATGTGACAAGAGTGTTAAAACGGTAAACTTGTAGAGACCAAGTCATTCGCAGTCACCTTCGCTTTCATCTTCCTGCTCGCCTCCTGCTCGCCCAGCTGGTTGAGGAAAGCATTTTTACCGTTGGTCCAGGTGTCACCAGCAGGAAAAGCCTTTTTTACCGTTGGCCCGACTTGGGGGTGTCCCGAAATTCATAAAGTAAGCACAATAGCTTAGTCTTAGTAAGGAGTACCATATATATGCACCTAGAGCGTTTATATTTGAAGAGCCCCAATAAGTAAGGTATTGCCATAAGCATTAGCGTGTATGACATGTGATGCTTATATTAATATCAGCTACATACCACTAACATTAAATATTTCCTTGCATTACAAACACGTCATTATCTCTATCCTACTTTCTAAAGTGCTTGACTATTATATGTAAGTTCATCAGCAAGCCATCCATCAGACATCTGACTGCAGTGAGTAATTCCTGTTACGAAAATGGTTTTGCCTTAGCAATGGGTGTTTTTACTGACATTTGAATGTGCACATTCATTCACTGCTTCTCAAGGAGGCCATTCTACACTAATCACGGCTTAAGCATTATAGGGTGGAAACACCACAATTGCATGCTCATATTTCACACCACAGAGCGACCGAGCGTTAAGTGATGGTCATCCGCCTATCAATTACACATATCATTCAGAAATTTAGCTTGTTGTGACGTACAATTCAATTCTTCTTGAATTTATTCTCTCGGGAAATAGTCAATTGTTGTCCTACTGACTACATACCAGCCGGAAAAATATACCAGTATTACGTAAGTAAATCAAGCAGATATAATGACAAATATCCTTTCCTTTTCAAAATTCCACGTATAAATAAATACCATGCTATCGATGTGGGTTATAATCTCATGTACTTGCAATGGTGTCTTTATTTTTAGTCTGTTACATTGCAGCTGTGTACATTGTTCAAAATACAGCGTGAACAAAATTTTACTTATGATGAATTTGTATGTTTTAAAGCTATATCTAGTTCGCGTTTGTTGTTATGACAATATGATCGTTGAGCTTTCCAACATAACACTCCATTTAGCCATGGAAGCAAGGTAGTTGCTTGTAAAAAAATGATTTGTTCATTAATATTTACCACGTTTCATTCAGTTTACAAAAAAGTTCTTTTATTTTGCTATTTCGTGTGTGGGCCACTATGAATCATATGCCGTTACAAGTCGGACGTACAAAGAAGCGGCTTCTCACAATACTGCTCTATAATAATCAGTGTCAATGTGCAATCCGAACAAGTGAGCTTGTGATAGGTCAAACAATTAATGAACGAGAAACATCAAGCTTCTCTATTTCTCCTTAGCCATTTATTGAATATACAAAGAGGTATTCAGCTTTAATAAATATGTTCCATCCACTACACAGCAATAACACGATTTGCCTTCTTCTTAATGCTTAGCAATAGAATCGCAGTAGTGTTAAGCTCGTCATAATGTACGTCATTTAGAGCTGCATTCCATCTCCCACGGAAGTAATTCCCGGCTGCTACACAACGACGCTCTTCCCCCCAGAATTCAGAAATGTTAGGAACATTACTTCTCTCGTGACTGTGATCGTGGAGATATTGATAAATGAGACATGGAGGTCGCAAGTTGGAGGGTGACGGGTCACCAGGGTGTATATATCGTACAGCGTTCTTTCTCATGATGTGTTCGCCAAACAAACTGTCATTTCTATCCAGGAATGCTGCCATTTCTCTGGGGGATTTAAAATCTTTTACATCCAAATATGTCTTTTCTGGAACATGACATTTGTAATCTATACCCTCTTGGTTCCAGTATACGATCTCTTATTTTGATTCGTCACCCAAGCACTATATGTGTCGGTTGCCATTTCCAAACTCCAGAGTGGCGTTGCTCATCTGGTTACTCAACACGTTGTAGGAACGGAGACTGATGGCCTTTTTCAACTTCGATAGCCCGTGTGGTCATGCCGCTGCCTCCTCCACCTGATAGGTAGGAGAGGGCTCTGGTGGATAGGGGGTCGAAGATAGATGGTTGTGCGTTGCGACCTACGGTGTCTGTATGCCCATGTTGTAGATCCATGGATGGGAGGTTGCTTGCTTAATACGATCACCCTTGTCTCTCCACTGACCAGGCACGGTGGTATCCTTGTTGGTATCTTGGCTAGGCTGTCTGTGCAGGTTATAGTGGCTGTACTTCTGGATATACAGGGAGTTGTTTGCTACTTGTGCCACCTCGGTTGGTCAATCCATCGTGGCTGGAGAAGTGATGGATCACTCAGGAAGCCACGCAGTTGTATCAAAGAGTTTATTGCTACGCTAAGAGAGCTCACTTCGAGTGGCTCTGCGGTGTTATACATTGCAATCGTAAGGTGGCACATTGGAAGACTGGGCTGACGTCACTGCAATTGATGAGAGCGGGAAAATGTCGCTTCGCAGTGCCTTGACAGTGCCAAAACACGTCGCCCAATAGGCTTATCTATAGCGAAAATAACAAGTACACTACTTAATAATTAGCAACTTGAAAAATTACCCGGTCTACGGTACACCTATCGAGCGTCCGTGCAGTCCTCGATCTTTCATGTCCGCACTGTGGATGATAGTTATCTGTTGTGGCGGCGCGTACGCTTTTAGCTCTCTCAGTGTGCGTCATATTCGTAATACAGAAGTGACATTAGACTAAATGGTTGTCACCACCACGGATGTCTGGGTGCAGGGTATTTATATCACTGGTAACGATGTTCGATAGTGTTGCGGCCTTTTGGATGCCTGTCTGAGATTAGAACCATAGTGTCCCTGACTGCCCGTCAAAGTTAGTGGTGATATGGATATGCAAATATCGTACACAGCTCTCAATGGCTCACCATATCCAACCTAGAAAAGGTATGGATAGTTGACGACTTCCTGAACTGGCTCAATTTTGCATATCTTGCGCTGGCCAGGGTAGAATACATGGAGCATCGGGCCCAGGTCACTAATACATCCCCGCTCGCATATTTACCATTTACTCACGACCATGATCATATAGAAACCAAGCTGTGGATATATAAAAAGATTGGCGCCTGCAAAAGTAGATAAGTGGCGGTGCTCAAGTGAAGGATGTTGTGAAACTAAGGGAGGAGCAGAATGGTGGGTGTGGTATATGTGATATAACTGTACTGCGGGACAATAAAAACGAACGCATAGTTACTCACCGCGCACGAGTGTGTGAGTGTGTGTATGTGTGTGTGTGTGTGTGTGTGTGTGTGTGTGTGTATGTTTGTATGTGTGTGTGTGTGTTTGTGTGTGTGTCGTTTCTTTTTTTTCTGCGTGCGGGTGACACACGGCGGCACACATGTGGTTGCTCTACGTGCAACCAGCGGCGCATGTGTTAACTCACCGCGCAGCAGGCGGTACATATGGTAAATCACTGCGCAACCGGCGGCACATGTGGTTATTCACCGCATGCCATGTCTTTGTGTGTGAAAAAATCAACGTCAGTGGATTGACCGCTGTTTCAACATGTTAGCTATAATGATCCATCTCGAGATAGTTACATACAGTGTGCAAAGTCGAAGATCAATCTCATGAACAATGATAATTAAAGCTGAGTAATTTGATATGCATCCATCGCATTTTGTATAACCTCCTAGAACTGTTAGATCTAGAAACAAGAACGTCGATACTCTACTTTGTATGTTTCATAATGATCATTTAACCTGCTTAAAAACAAATCATAACTTACCTGATGTGAACCATTATACTTAGGTGCAGTGTTAATCAATGCAACTAACTGCATCGTCCATGTAAAAGACAATATTTAGCAATACTTGGAAACTTTATCGCAACTCCTTGAATCCTGATACCATTTTTGCTATGTTTTTACAGTTTTATTTTACTGGAGCATGTGGGACTTATAATCCATAACTTGTGTTTGCTACTATGTAACAGGCTGTGCATAAAACAACGTATAAGAAGTACTCAATTTGCCAATTCCAATTACAAAAGCCAATTAAGTCAATAGACCTATTTGCAGAGAGATCGATTTTGCAGGATGTTACCTGGAGTGAATAAAATACATGGTGGGGGGGGGGGGGGGGGGTCAAATGGCCCCCACAATGTTCTTATCTGCCCCGTCAATTTAGGAAAACACCAGGAAAGGGAGCCTAAAAAACAAATTTTTTGTCCTGGTCGCTTGGTGATCCCTGTAAAGAATATGGCGCTATATTTAGTTACAGCTGTTTCTGTGAACACTATCACCTGTGTCGATGACACAGATTAATAACAAAAACCTATCTTAATAGTAACAGAGCATGTTGACAGACAATGCTCTTAAAGCATTGCATGTTTTTATCCATCAACCCCAGTCATGCGAACAAAAGTAACATGCATGCAAAAAATGCCATGTATTACAATTTTGCAAATACTAAACGTACCATTACAAAATAATCCGTGTGGGCGTGTCTTTTTGAAACTTGATAGTCGATTTAAGTTTTGCGTGAAGCGTTTCACAGGCAATACAGACATTCATCCGTTAAGCAACTTACTGTAACTTCAGTCATAAGTCAATTTTGGGTGTTTCAAATGGTTAATTATAATAGTGGTTAAGAGTAGCCGGATCGGTTTGTCTCTATCTCTTCTAAAACTTTACATCGATATCACTGTCATACAGTTAACAAATGACTCCGAACTTTGGCTCGCCCTGCACTTTCCATATAATTATCCAAGTGCAGGCTTCAACCAAAGTGTGTTAGGCATAACAATGATTTAATATATCATTTTAAGATGTGATAACCAAGCATGAAGTATCTTTACTATTCGATCACAGGCTTGTGACAATATTTACCTGATAATCATCAGACGGGCATTGCAAATAATAGCTTCAAAACCTCTGCCATCGTCACAAAGCATAGCAATTTCTGTAGGTGAAAATTACAGATCGTTCAGGGTTACACTACCTTTCTCTGGTAGTGTCTATTATGGTGGTAAAATATCCAGATCTGAGTGATTTTAACTGTTGAATCATATGACACTACGTATATGACACTTTTCTCAACAAGCTAGCAATACGAAACATCGTATAGTTTTTGATTGATTGAGAAAATACATTGTGTTTATCTACACAAAAAGAAGGGAACAGGTTCAATATGTGAAGAGTAAACACAAAAGAAAAATGAGTCGTTTATTAGTGTGCAGAAAACATTTAAAAACCAAAGAGGAAACTAAAGATGGAGGACAAATATCACTAATATCATTGTATCGCTGCAGGAGTACATCTTTTGTATTTAATTCCCTTCAGTGTGTAACAGAAAGAAACATGGTTCTGTTATAGGTTGGTCACTATCAGGCATTATTGTACATAACAAATTATCATTGTCATTTATTCTTATCAAAAAGCAAATATTCAAATCACAAGACAGCATCCCGGTGAAACCACACGCATACATAGTAATTATCATACCAAGGTCGAGTGTTGCGTGCGATTCCTGGGAAGATAACATGGCATCAATTTTATTTACTCTGACCTACAGTATGCGTCGATTTCGTGTAACAGAACAAGTCCTTGTAATTTCGAGGTTCGATATCTTAAAAATTTTCAGCATGTTTAACATTTTCGAATGCACATTAAATTATCAAACAAGTGAAATCGTAAAAGGATTTGGTGTAGTTAAGATACAGTTTTATATGCCAGCTTAGTATAACAACGACGTTGCTAAATGTTTCAATTGTGGATATAATTGTACCCCCACGAAAGTTAAATTTGGTGCTGAATTGATTTTTAAAAACTTCAGCAAAGTGTATGTCAGTCTTCAAAGTATTAGATTTTTCCTGCTGCATTCAAGCTTTACCAGAATATGCGGTGATGACGTGGTTATTGGCAACAGGGGTGTTGCTCAACTGTCAGTTTATTCCAGCAACGATAGCACAGGATAATGTTTAACAAATATATGTACTAAGCACTATGATTGAACCCAATGTTACATTATGCATACCATACTGTCGAAGGCTTGTGGATGGCACTATTACAGTTGAATCAGTAAATTGATAGATAAATATTTTGGTACAGACTATGAGTGCCGAATGGTTGGAGAATACGTTTGTATTAATATAAATTATCAAACATTTAGACCCTTGAGCGTGATATCAAATATCGATTTGCAGCATATTGCTGTTTTCAAATAACTATAGATGCACGTTATGATTACACCTCCACTTTGCTATATAAATTTGCATTTATTGTTTGTACCTTGCGAACGAAATATTAATTTTTATAGTTATATGGTTATAGATGTCAATCAAAATTTTCATGTATGATTGACCGATCGTAAGCGATGTTTTAGTCTTATCTATACGAACCACGAGGCTGCATTACGTGCCGCATCAATCAAGTAATCACACCAAGTAAGCTGCACCCATCAGCATTTTTATAGCAGTCAATCTTGCGTTGTGCGTTTGTGATTTGTTATGAAATGTCAACAACGCCGAATATACGATATTATATTAAAAGTACGAAAGGTTTTGCATTTTGTATACAGAAACAAATAATAGTGGTTGGCCTGAGACAAGACATTAGCAATAAATGCGGCGTGAATTTGTCTTTACACCCTAATAAAGCCTTATAATAAACCCGTCAAGATCAGAGGAAGACAATGCTGTCTGGACAAACAAATAAGGTTGGATCTTGGAAGCCCTTACTTTGGCAGCATTTATGATCACAGCATAATAGCAGCATCATGCATATTCTGTTTAGGTAATAACGGAATGTTTTACAATCTTATGAAGATTACTGATTGGTCAATTCTCTAGCAGATATCTGGGTGCTTGGCTTGGTAAACATTATTGCGTATTATTGGGGATGTTAGGAGCATTTCCGTCATAGTTTCTTCAATATAGGAAACTCGGTGTATCCACACTATTGAGACCACACCGCCCAACGTCAACGCTTTAAACATTAACCTTGAACTTGACAGCCCACTGGACTTAGTCATTCCAGAAAAGGAGATTTGGGGTTGTGATGCATGGTGTCACTACCAGCTCCATCTCATAACACAGTGCGTCACCATTCGTGTAATAAATGGCTTCATACACCTAAAATATTTGACTAGTAATGCCGGTGTTGAGTGCCAAGTGAGTTATGGGGAAGCCTTAATGTGCATGGCAATGTTTAAGCTTATGAAAATATTTTCCCAGCTTGGTGGGCAAATATCAACGGGAAAAGAGAAATCGTACGATCAACTGTTCGTTTGCATGGGGTGCATTTTTCGAAAAGAGGAGAGGAGTTTTGAATTGGTTATAAAATAGTGCGCATAGAAAAATCGGATTAAAGTATGTTTATTATTAGTTGTCATTTCCAAACGCACAGATGAGAGATATCATACTTCAATCAGCACTATTTGCATAGAAATACGTCAGCTTAAAATGTTTTTGTCTAGAGATCTACATCTGAGTGTGACATTGCATTGGTATTGTTCACAAGGGGTTTAATTGTATAATAGTCCATGGCTCTGCATAAACCATTTGGGCAGGTGACAGAAAGTCAATGCCCCGATTAAGGTCATATGATGTTGATATGTAAAGAAGATATATTATAGGAATTTTGTCACGGTCTATATCATTGACAGAGTAGATTCAAAAAAATAATTGCACCATTCATTCTAGGCATTGCTATTGGTGTCTGTGCGTGGTGTATTTGAAGTCGTCATGGAAATATTGTGACTCTTCAGATATCAACTGACGTATCTTATCGCTGATAATAGTGATAACACAATTATCTGAAGTTGTAGGCAGCAAAGTTACCAACGCTAGAAAGATGATTGGCTGAGCAAAAAAATAATACTCCCACAGTTTTTTAAACATTTCCTCTTTGTTAAGTGCATTTGTTGCTTCTTCATTGCTTCTTCTGTAGCTCAGTCCCCTCTAACTAATGAATTTGAGCACATCCACAAACCTTTCCATCACTTTTAGTCTTTTTCTGATCTCATCATTATGGCTACATGCGTGTAAGTGAGAAATGCTGCAGACAATGTCAAAAGAAAAGAAGAGCGTTCAACGTGTTGAAAAACGCCAAGAACACTAAACAGCGAAGAAAATAATTTGCCGCTTTGCATGACATAAATGCCTGTTTACAAGGTTGTCATTTATTTGATTGGGAGGGTAATTCCAAAACAGCATGCAATCTTTATCTGTACATGGGGTATACCTCCTGTGAACGTGGAGCAGCTTGCAACAGATGCATCACTCCCAGCCAACCGCACCTGTTCATATTCACCAAGTTGCACTTATTCTGTCGCTATCTACTAATTAAGCTGTTGATAATCCGGCTACTAATTTACCATCATTATCTCTATGTTCACTGACTTAGCCAGGCCAACCATTTGTGTTTAGCCAAAAGGCTTCTGCACTTCAAAGCACTATCTAACATTATCGTTTACTTTCTATCAGGCTCCGTTTCAGCACCTCCTTTTCTTCTTTGTTGGTTCGCCTTGCCCATTGTTGGTTACAGATTCGGATGCTGAAATGAAACAACAACTAGAGTCCTAAACTTTCAAAGGTTTTGAAAATGAACTTTGTGTATGTACACTTTTGCTAACTGTGCAGTTTAGTTATGTGACAAACTGAGGATTTATGTGTGTGGTACAAAATCAATTATTTTTTCATAATCACATAGCATTTTGTCCCAAACCAGCACCAAATAACACTATGGTTAGTTTACACCTAACTGCAAGTAGAGGCTTCGCCCCTGTCTCACAGCTGTTCTGATTGATTGGCCCAAGATGTTTACGTATTTTGCTAATTGAACAGCTCACATCATAATAATTAAAAGATATCTGAGAGTTAATGTCATTAGTAGTCTACCGATGGCTGCCCCCTGTACCCCAATGATTAAAAGACTTCTGATAAATTGCGAAAATTTTATTTTATTTAAGAGAAAGGAAATATACGTATTTGCGAGTTTCCCACGTCCAGGAAGAAAAGGCCAACCATGCACTGGTATCCTGACAAAATCCCAGGAAAGTTTCAATATATGCTACATTTTGAACGATAAATTATAAGGAAATGATATTCATTGAGGCAAGAAAATAAAACCCACTAAAAGGATTAAACTTTACTGGCGGACATAGTTGCTGGATAGTGATGTTGTTGTAATAGTTGAATTACGATAAATTGCAATGCCCGGTGTGTTGCTGGCAGCTGGGCTTGGTAACTGTTATCGCAGTGTCAATGTGAACAAAAATCGCCAGTCAAACTAAAATAAAATCTTCACATAAAATAACTCAATCGGTTGCCACGGCGTTGTAGGGTGTTTGGAATGATTGGATTTTAGTTTATGGCTTTTTGTTCACATTGACACAGCGATAACAGTTATCAAGCCCAGCTGCCAGCAACACACCAGGCATTGCAATTTATCGTAATTCAACTATTACAACAACATCACTATCCAGCAACTATGTCCGCGAGTGTGGTATATGCCTTCAGAGGGTTTTATTTTCTTACTCAATGAATATCATGTCTTTAAGTTTATCGTAAACAAGTGTCGGTAAAATCGTACGATCCGGTTGGTACGCCCTGTCACTGAACGAAAAACCCTGCTAAGGTATTGATTAAACATTCGGTGACAATGAATTGTTAATCATGTCATACGGTGTAATAACACTGCTTATATAGTTTAGTGTCTTACGCAACAAAGCACAATATATTATGGATTATTCCTGTGCCTGTATAATGTTAATTGTCCCATTCGTAGTCTCGGAGAAAATGTGGTCTTGAAACAATGAAATTTATTGTAGGGCCATTTTTATCCCTTTTATTGTAAGGGAATTATATCTGCCAGACGTTAAGCACAGTTTTACCGTTCCTTTGTGTTTAGCGAGTGTTTCTTAGTGAATAATATTGATACCTAATATTTAACAAATATCGTATAAAGATGTTTGATACAAGATACGTTCATCATGTGGTTGAAGTATTGATTCACAAAGACCTGCGTGATAATGACGGTGACGGAATGGAGCATAGTCTCTTACTCCTGTCATGTTTATGCTCCATGCTCGGTGGGCTTCACTGTGATGCATGGGCCCGCTACCCTTACAAGCTCGAGCTAACACTATGAAATAAGAGCACTGAAAAGCCTGTAAATCTCTGTGCCTCGTGCTGTATCATAACCTTATCTGCTCAATAACAGATGCGTGGGCTGTTAATGCACTGTTGTGTGATTTATGTTTGTTGCGGACACATTGATATCAATAATAATGCCCATATCGAAAGGAAAATTTGAAATTGGTAAATTTGTGGAACTGCATTCACAAGCCGTCGAGAGTAGCTGTTCATGATATAACTGCTAACTACATCATTTCCCACGTATCAACATTTGTCCCGTGTATTTATTCAATGCTGTACAAGGTTAACATGTTTTCATACGCATTAAAGCTGAAAAGATTGTCTCAGTAGTTATCCTCGTCCCTCATTTTCTGATTAGCAAAGCGAAACATGCATTTCATTATATGCAATTTTAAATGCCGTGCATTGAATGCCCGTCCCAACTAAGGTTGCAATACTGTTAGGATCGATCAACTTTGCCATGTTTAGCTCCTAAGATTATAATGATATTGGCCATTACATCACTCCTGGCTGTATAATTATTTGTCGCGGTGCACCTGACAACCATATCAGCAAGCTTAAAAACCATAATTTTATACCTAAGGTTTCATTGCAATAACAGTTATTTGATTGGATGGAAATATCGTATTTTATACCAACATGGTTTGCTCTCGATTAACCTGCACATATACGGGGTTCCGTTATGTGCATTAAGTTTGATTCCTGAAGCCTTTGAGTCAAGAATTTTCGTTAATACTGTTTGCTTAGATTATAAATTCTCGAATCATAATACAACACCTAGAATGCAATGTAACTTCAAGACCCTGTTTCAAGCATTTACATTGGCATACCTTAAAAAACCTTCTTTATCTATCTTATAAGGGTTATCAAATTGAATGGACATATCATCAGTATTTAAACATAGGCATCGTGTTTAGCCCATTAAAGCTCACAAAAAAAACCCGCTGAACGGATACGTGGCAGCTAAAACACAACCGCTTGGACACCACAAGAATGATTGACAGGTATAGATTAGGTGTCGTAGAGCAGTCGCAGTTGCCTGTAATTACAACAAGGAGATACGTCTAAACAGATCGTCATATCGGCCATTGCCGGGGTTGTAAACAACGAGAACTAATTACATGCCAATGTCAAGGCACCAAAGATCACACTGCCTATCGCATGACAATACGTCTCTATTGCACAATATGATATCGGGTTATCTGTTAAAATAAAAATGCATTCCATAACTTGTTAGAATTACACAACACGTGGCATATTTTGTTAGAATAAGATTCATGATGTAGCTAATATCACAAAGATTTATAATTATGTCAGCGCTGGAATTTCTAGCTACAACTCTATAAGTATAAAACATTGTAAACATTTTATTTCCCTGTCAAATATTTACATGACGATTTCACATACAGTATACAATACGCACATGCTTTGAATGAATACTACATTTGAATGAACTATTTCACTAATACACTATAAAGACTGTGGCGCACTCCAACAATGCGTCATGATGTCATATCAACATCAGATGACCTTAATTAAGTGCACTGGTTTTTCTGGCACTTGCCTAAAAGGGTTATGCAGAGACCAAGACCATTATTGCTCTCACTGCTGCTCCTGGTAACATTTGGTGGTCAGACGCACACCAAATAAATACCTAGACAAAGTAGTAAAAACATTTTAAGCTGACGTATTTACTATGCAAATTTTGCTGATGGTAATATTATTTCTTGTAAATTGTAAATTGGTTGTTGGTGAGAAAATCACAACTAATTATACACATGCTTAAAATAATTAGACCAAAAGGCTTCAATTTGACAAGGCTTTATTATCATCTAATACTGAATCAATACTTGGCTGTCATACTCAAATACAAGTCATTCATGATTGTACAATGTAATATGCATGAGGCCTCATAAAAGCTCACCACATACACAAACAGCAAGTATGCTGTAATATATTGCATTAACATATACGTCAATATTCATTATTATCACACACGTTCTTATTGCGCACTCTATACAAAGCTTGCGCGCTGAGAATGTTAAATATGTTAACGCAAGAAACACAAGGTAATCTGTTATTCGAATACGCACTAAATGACTATCACTCGAATTAATACGACGACCACTCAATAGTCAGTAGAAAATCGAACTTAGTATTTCTCAATGCGATGCTGCGTGTTTCAATTCCGACACAAACCGCCACTGGTGGAAAGATTATCAACAGGATGTTACAAGCTAGTACGAACCAACAGATAATAACAATACACTACCAACCCTCATCATCTTATGTTCCCTCGTGTCTAATGGTGTGTAGTCGAGAGATAAACGTAGTATATAAAGTAGAATGAGTGTAAATGACAAAGTTGTTATAGTTAGCTCTTAGCCTAATTGGATTTAATCAAGTGTGCTTTGGAGGTTTTTGTAGTTGGCAATTCTACACGTAAATGAAAGACGCAAGTAGTTTGGCGCACTTGCAAATGAGTACTTGCGTTCTATTGAAAGATGATGACCATGCATGTCGAATAAGAAAAATACAACTACGTTTATTATAGCCCACTATCTAACTCAGCACCTGTTATGCTATTATACAAACTAGCATCGATATATAAGAAGCATCCACCACTACTGCAAGTGTGTGCATACAGTGTGGTGCTCAGCTGAGCACGTGCGTAATGCATACAGAACTTAATAACTAATGTTCGCTGCCTATTGAAAACAGCAGCATGGCGGCTATTCCCCCTCTTTTAAAAGTTTAAAACCGTCTTAGGCTGCAGTAATCATGCAACAATAATCCTATCGAGCCGAATTCTTTCCTTGCATTGTAATGCCGTTCTTATCATACATGCACCCACGATTGAGTGGGCGATGGAAAACATT
>CM067353.1:39400572-39453072 GCA_034190875.2 Urechis unicinctus | reverse complement strand
ATGCTTAATATGCCAATATCTTCACGATCATAGACACGAGATAAGTAATGTTCCGAATATTTCACAATTCTGGGGGGAAGAGCGTCGTTGTGTAAGAGCACAGGATTACTTCAGCGGAAGTTTCGATACTGAGCTTATTTGATTGCCATGGTCAAGATGGAACAATTACTTTTTTCCCACTTAACGATACACCCATGTGGGCTGTGAATGATGATCATAACATAGTATCAATGACCAACTTGAGCAACTGATTCACTTGATATCAAACATGTGGTGCCATGAGCCCGATGATGCTCCACAAACGTGCATTCTGTTACCTGTTTGTAACAACACAATGTGGTGCACCATAAGTTTTGTCATGCTTACGAAACGTGTGTAATATTAAGGTAACCGAAAGTAAATATGTGCGGTCTGTGACGTTAATGTACTGTAGGCATTTACTATATTTATGTTTTGACCTCTGCATCAAAAAATCTCCGGTGGGACTTAAGGTAGTGGTTATCCATTTTATTCGCCTGATATACCAAGTTATGTGGTGCAGAATGACAGCAATATCGAGTTGATTAATGTGTTGTTGTCACTCTCAAAGAGTGTAATTAGACTGATAAGCGCGAGAGAGCTGTTGAAATTGATGCATAGGGTACCGGACCTAACTTTTTTGGTTAGTCTTCAATATTGGTCAAGAATGCTAGCGAACAGAATAAACTAGCTGTTGCAAAAGTTGACGAGAACAAAGCAAAGTGACGATCTGGTATTACTCTACGAACATTATCGTATAAGTACAATATAAAGCACTCTTTATGTATCAGCATGAACAAATGTATGACTAAGTAAGAGAAAGAAAAGATTGATTATAAATGACATCCAATAAGAGTAGACGGGATATTAGTAGTGTTCCAAAGGATCTGTCCTGGGACCCGTTCTATTCTTAACTCACATAACGCGTTAGACTATGAATAAGGCTGACCAATGCCGTTTAACCTATAAAGTACTGTATGAAGCATGTGTAATCGCAAAGGCTATTAGCAATGTTAACATTGACTACGTTGTATATACTATTACAATTAAAAATAACCATTAACTGAGGAGATGCCATTTCATCTATGTAATGTGATGCAAGACAGAAAAACATATTGCGCGGATGTAACCTATCTGTGTAAAATTAAATGAATAAATAGAAGGTCATGGGTAGGGCTTTGTTTCAAATGGTTCTTCGCATTATGGCGCAAACAAAAGGTTCGTACTCTCCTGCCTTTCACCGCGTGTCAAGCGGCGTCCGGAATGTCTTCTCGAAACCAGGGTGCATAGCGCTGGGTAAGGTTGAAGGAATCATACGTCGATCGGATGGTGCTTCATTCGAAGTCCAAGGAGACGATGCCGTTGTATGTGTCATCCGCAGTGAGAATAAAAATACTTCGTTTTGCTAGGGAGCTTACTTTGATCTGCAGGATGATTAATTCAAGTTGAAGTGAGTTCTAAGGTAAAGGTAACAGAGAGAAGAGCAAGAACATAAAATGTCGAAATAAATAGTGTGATATGTAAATTGATTGCCGTATGTGCTCGCTATATATACCCGAATAGGGCAGCCTTATCTACGAATTGGATAATTTCTAAATTGATAACTAGACTGCAGTGAAGTAAATGAAACATAAATGTTATGGACATGTCTGATAACCTTTGCATACATCACAAATCATTGACCTGTTCAATCTCAACAGATAAAACGCTACACTGCTTGTATGTAGGCCTGTAAGATTAATCAAACCTATGGGTCAAACCTGTGGCAGTCAGGGCAGACAAAGCCATCGTCTGGCCAAGGTGGGTACACTGCGTAAGCGTGCCTTGCCCCCTGCCGTTCTTTCTTCCGGCCAGCGCGGTGATGCTTGAAGTACGTGGCAGGTCATTCGCCATAAACTTTTGTTCCTTGCGTCTCTCTCTCAGGTGACAGTGCCAATGCTACAGGACTTCAGCGTCACCCTTAGGACGTCTTTGTACCTCTTGCACTGGCCTCCCTTGGGGCGGGGGCCACCAGCCAGATCGCCGTAGAATGGAACCTTGGGCATTATTTTGCACTCTTAAAACACCACGTAACCTGATCAGCAGAGCCGAGACTTCATGAGGAGGGCCACAATAATGCCACACCTCTCCAGTACCTCTGTGCTCGGTATACGGTCCATCCACGAGATGTCGTAGATCATCCACGAGATGTCGTAGATAATGCTAGGGTATCGAAGGTGAAACTGGCCAAGCATCCGCACGTGCTGCCGGTACCACGTCTACAACTCGAAACCGTACAGCAGCGAGGTTAGCTTATGCTGCGGACCTCCAAATATGGCACTGGTTTACCGATGCGTGATGTTATCTTGTCGTCAATCCTGGCGTTCTGCGATATCAGGTCTCCCAGGTAGCAGAACTTGTCCACAACCCTTGATCTACTCTTCTCTAATGGGTTATAACAGGGTTTCAGGGGTTACTGTCTTCTTTATACTGCTATCGGCTCCAGATCAGTTGTCGACAGTACTTTGGAGGCCATATACCTATATATAATATATCTATATATATATATATAGAGATATATATATATATATAGATATCTATATATATATCTATATATCTATATATATATACTATATAGAGATATATATCTATATCTCTCTCTATCTATATATATATATATATCTCTATATATATCTATATATTATATATATATATATATATATCTATATATATATCTATCTATGGTCAAGAATGCTAGCGAACAGAATAAACTAGCTGTTGCAAAAGTTGACGAGAACAAAGCAAAGTGACGATCTGGTATTACTCTACGAACATTATCGTATAAGTACAATATAAAGCACTCTTTATGTATCAGCATGAACAAATGTATGACTAAGTAAGAGAAAGAAAAGATTGATTATAAATGACATCCAATAAGAGTAGACGGGATATTAGTAGTGTTCCAAAGGATCTGTCCTGGGACCCGTTCTATTCTTAACTCACATAACGCGTTAGACTATGAATAAGGCTGACCAATGCCGTTTAACCTATAAAGTACTGTATGAAGCATGTGTAATCGCAAAGGCTATTAGCAATGTTAACATTGACTACGTTGTATATACTATTACAATTAAAAATAACCATTAACTGAGGAGATGCCATTTCATCTATGTAATGTGATGCAAGACAGAAAAACATATTGCGCGGATGTAACCTATCTGTGTAAAATTAAATGAATAAATAGAAGGTCATGGGTAGGGCTTTGTTTCAAATGGTTCTTCGCATTATGGCGCAAACAAAAGGTTCGTACTCTCCTGCCTTTCACCGCGTGTCAAGCGGCGTCCGGAATGTCTTCTCGAAACCAGGGTGCATAGCGCTGGGTAAGGTTGAAGGAATCATACGTCGATCGGATGGTGCTTCATTCGAAGTCCAAGGAGACGATGCCGTTGTATGTGTCATCCGCAGTGAGAATAAAAATACTTCGTTTTGCTAGGGAGCTTACTTTGATCTGCAGGATGATTAATTCAAGTTGAAGTGAGTTCTAAGGTAAAGGTAACAGAGAGAAGAGCAAGAACATAAAATGTCGAAATAAATAGTGTGATATGTAAATTGATTGCCGTATGTGCTCGCTATATATACCCGAATAGGGCAGCCTTATCTACGAATTGGATAATTTCTAAATTGATAACTAGACTGCAGTGAAGTAAATGAAACATAAATGTTATGGACATGTCTGATAACCTTTGCATACATCACAAATCATTGACCTGTTTCAATCTCAACAGATAAAACGCTACACTGCTTGTATGTAGGCCTGTAAGATTAATCAAACCTATGGGTCAAACCTGTGGCAGTCAGGGCAGACAAAGCCATCGTCTGGCCAAGGTGGGTACACTGCGTAAGCGTGCCTTGCCCCCTGCCGTTCTTTCTTCCGGCCAGCGCGGTGATGCTTGAAGTACGTGGCAGGTCATTCGCCATAAACTTTTGTTCCTTGCGTCTCTCTCTCAGGTGACAGTGCCAATGCTACAGGACTTCAGCGTCACCCTTAGGACGTCTTTGTACCTCTTGCACTGGCCTCCCTTGGGGCGGGGGCCACCAGCCAGATCGCCGTAGAATGGAACCTTGGGCATTATTTTGCACTCTTAAAACACCACGTAACCTGATCAGCAGAGCCGAGACTTCATGAGGAGGGCCACAATAATGCCACACCTCTCCAGTACCTCTGTGCTCGGTATACGGTCCATCCACGAGATGTCGTAGATCATCCACGAGATGTCGTAGATAATGCTAGGGTATCGAAGGTGAAACTGGCCAAGCATCCGCACGTGCTGCCGGTACCACGTCTACAACTCGAAACCGTACAGCAGCGAGGTTAGCTTATGCTGCGGACCTCCAAATATGGCACTGGTTTACCGATGCGTGATGTTATCTTGTCGTCAATCCTGGCGTTCTGCGATATCAGGTCTCCCAGGTAGCAGAACTTGTCCACACCCTTGATCTACTCTTCTCTAATGGTTATAACAGGGTTTCAGGGGTTACTGTCTTCTTTATACTGCTATCGGCTCCAGATCAGTTGTCGACAGTACTTTGGAGGCCATATACATATATATATATATATATATATATATATATATATATATATATATATATATATATATATATATATATATATATATATATATATATATATATATATATATATATATATATATATATATATATATATATATATATATATATATATATATATATATATATATATATATATATATATATATATATATATATATATTATATATATATATATATTGGTCAAGAATGCTAGCGAACAGAATAAACTAGCTGTTGCAAAAGTTGACGAGAACAAAGCAAAGTGACGATCTGGTATTACTCTACGAACATTATCGTATAAGTACAATATAAAGCACTCTTTATGTATCAGCATGAACAAATGTATGACTAAGTAAGAGAAAGAAAAGATTGATTATAAATGACATCCAATAAGAGTAGACGGGATATTAGTAGTGTTCCAAAGGATCTGTCCTGGGACCCGTTCTATTCTTAACTCACATAACGCGTTAGACTATGAATAAGGCTGACCAATGCCGTTTAACCTATAAAGTACTGTATGAAGCATGTGTAATCGCAAAGGCTATTAGCAATGTTAACATTGACTACGTTGTATATACTATTACAATTAAAAATAACCATTAACTGAGGAGATGCCATTTCATCTATGTAATGTGATGCAAGACAGAAAAACATATTGCGCGGATGTAACCTATCTGTGTAAAATTAAATGAATAAATAGAAGGTCATGGGTAGGGCTTTGTTTCAAATGGTTCTTCGCATTATGGCGCAAACAAAAGGTTCGTACTCTCCTGCCTTTCACCGCGTGTCAAGCGGCGTCCGGAATGTCTTCTCGAAACCAGGGTGCATAGCGCTGGGTAAGGTTGAAGGAATCATACGTCGATCGGATGGTGCTTCATTCGAAGTCCAAGGAGACGATGCCGTTGTATGTGTCATCCGCAGTGAGAATAAAAATACTTCGTTTTGCTAGGGAGCTTACTTTGATCTGCAGGATGATTAATTCAAGTTGAAGTGAGTTCTAAGGTAAAGGTAACAGAGAGAAGAGCAAGAACATAAAATGTCGAAATAAATAGTGTGATATGTAAATTGATTGCCGTATGTGCTCGCTATATATACCCGAATAGGGCAGCCTTATCTACGAATTGGATAATTTCTAAATTGATAACTAGACTGCAGTGAAGTAAATGAAACATAAATGTTATGGACATGTCTGATAACCTTTGCATACATCACAAATCATTGACCTGTTCAATCTCAACAGATAAAACGCTACACTGCTTGTATGTAGGCCTGTAAGATTAATCAAACCTATGGGTCAAACCTGTGGCAGTCAGGGCAGACAAAGCCATCGTCTGGCCAAGGTGGGTACACTGCGTAAGCGTGCCTTGCCCCCTGCCGTTCTTTCTTCCGGCCAGCGCGGTGATGCTTGAAGTACGTGGCAGGTCATTCGCCATAAACTTTTGTTCCTTGCGTCTCTCTCTCAGGTGACAGTGCCAATGCTACAGGACTTCAGCGTCACCCTTAGGACGTCTTTGTACCTCTTGCACTGGCCTCCCTTGGGGCGGGGGCCACCAGCCAGATCGCCGTAGAATGGAACCTTGGGCATTATTTTGCACTCTTAAAACACCACGTAACCTGATCAGCAGAGCCGAGACTTCATGAGGAGGGCCACAATGATGCCACACCTCTCCAGTACCTCTGTGCTCGGTATACGGTCCATCCACGAGATGTCGTAGATCATCCACGAGATGTCGTAGATAATGCTAGGGTATCGAAGGTGAAACTGGCCAAGCATCCGCACGTGCTGCCGGTACCACGTCTACAACTCGAAACCGTACAGCAGCGAGGTTAGCTTATGCTGCGGACCTCCAAATATGGCACTGGTTTACCGATGCGTGATGTTATCTTGTCGTCAATCCTGGCGTTCTGCGATATCAGGTCTCCCAGGTAGCAGAACTTGTCCACACCCTTGATCTACTCTTCTCTAATGGTTATAACAGGGTTTCAGGGGTTACTGTCTTCTTTATACTGCTATCGGCTCCAGATCAGTTGTCGACAGTACTTTGGAGGCCATATACATATATATATATATATATATATATATATATATATATATATATATATATATATATATATATATATATATATATATAGATATATATATATATATATATATATATATATATATATATATATATATATATATATATAGATATCTATATATATATATATATATATATATATATATATATATATATATATATATATATATATATATATATATTGGTCAAGAATGCTAGCGAACAGCGACAGAATAAACTAGCTGTTGCAAAAGTTGACGAGAACAAAGCAAAGTGACGATCTGGTATTACTCTACGAACATTATCGTATAAGTACAATATAAAGCACTCTTTATGTATCAGCATGAACAAATGTATGACTAAGTAAGAGAAAGAAAAGATTGATTATAAATGACATCCAATAAGAGTAGACGGGATATTAGTAGTGTTCCAAAGGATCTGTCCTGGGACCCGTTCTATTCTTAACTCACATAACGCGTTAGACTATGAATAAGGCTGACCAATGCCGTTTAACCTATAAAGTACTGTATGAAGCATGTGTAATCGCAAAGGCTATTAGCAATGTTAACATTGACTACGTTGTATATACTATTACAATTAAAAATAACCATTAACTGAGGAGATGCCATTTCATCTATGTAATGTGATGCAAGACAGAAAAACATATTGCGCGGATGTAACCTATCTGTGTAAAATTAAATGAATAAATAGAAGGTCATGGGTAGGGCTTTGTTTCAAATGGTTCTTCGCATTATGGCGCAAACAAAAGGTTCGTACTCTCCTGCCTTTCACCGCGTGTCAAGCGGCGTCCGGAATGTCTTCTCGAAACCAGGGTGCATAGCGCTGGGTAAGGTTGAAGGAATCATACGTCGATCGGATGGTGCTTCATTCGAAGTCCAAGGAGACGATGCCGTTGTATGTGTCATCCGCAGTGAGAATAAAAATACTTCGTTTTGCTAGGGAGCTTACTTTGATCTGCAGGATGATTAATTCAAGTTGAAGTGAGTTCTAAGGTAAAGGTAACAGAGAGAAGAGCAAGAACATAAAATGTCGAAATAAATAGTGTGATATGTAAATTGATTGCCGTATGTGCTCGCTATATATACCCGAATAGGGCAGCCTTATCTACGAATTGGATAATTTCTAAATTGATAACTAGACTGCAGTGAAGTAAATGAAACATAAATGTTATGGACATGTCTGATAACCTTTGCATACATCACAAATCATTGACCTGTTCAATCTCAACAGATAAAACGCTACACTGCTTGTATGTAGGCCTGTAAGATTAATCAAACCTATGGGTCAAACCTGTGGCAGTCAGGGCAGACAAAGCCATCGTCTGGCCAAGGTGGGTACACTGCGTAAGCGTGCCTTGCCCCCTGCCGTTCTTTCTTCCGGCCAGCGCGGTGATGCTTGAAGTACGTGGCAGGTCATTCGCCATAAACTTTTGTTCCTTGCGTCTCTCTCTCAGGTGACAGTGCCAATGCTACAGGACTTCAGCGTCACCCTTAGGACGTCTTTGTACCTCTTGCACTGGCCTCCCTTGGGGCGGGGGCCACCAGCCAGATCGCCGTAGAATGGAACCTTGGGCATTATTTTGCACTCTTAAAACACCACGTAACCTGATCAGCAGAGCCGAGACTTCATGAGGAGGGCCACAATGATGCCACACCTCTCCAGTACCTCTGTGCTCGGTATACGGTCCATCCACGAGATGTCGTAGATCATCCACGAGATGTCGTAGATAATGCTAGGGTATCGAAGGTGAAACTGGCCAAGCATCCGCACGTGCTGCCGGTACCACGTCTACAACTCGAAACCGTACAGCAGCGAGGTTAGCTTATGCTGCGGACCTCCAAATATGGCACTGGTTTACCGATGCGTGATGTTATCTTGTCGTCAATCCTGGCGTTCTGCGATATCAGGTCTCCCAGGTAGCAGAACTTGTCCACACCCTTGATCTACTCTTCTCTAATGGTTATAACAGGGTTTCAGGGGTTACTGTCTTCTTTATACTGCTATCGGCTCCAGATCAGTTGTCGACAGTACTTTGGAGGCCATATACATATATATATATATATATATATATATATATATGATATATATATATATATATATATATATATATATATATATATATATATATATATATATATATATATATATATATATATATATATATATATATATATATACTGTCTTCTTTATACTGCTATCGGCTCCAGATCAGTTGTCGGCAGTACTTTGTGGGCCATATACATATATATATATATATATATATATATATATATATATATATATATATATATATATATATATATATATATATATATATATATATATATATATATATATATATATATATATATATATATATATATATATATATATATATATAAAACATAACATAAGTTTTGTTTCTTTTTAGGTTCATTGTTTTCGTGCATAGGGTGCATTCAATCAAATGAAAATACTCATTTTGTTGTTTAGATGTATTAGTATGTCATCATAAAGGATACAATGCTCGGGAAACGACCTTGCTGTATGTTACTTTATCTAATACCATTCACTGCACAATTCATCATTTTTATCATTTCAGGCTGTCAAGTGATGCAACACTGCATCGTTGTTTGGAATTTGCCTTTTACTGTTTATGAAGACGTCGATACCGTTACATAATGGACGTGCATTTCTCAAATCAAACAGCGCAAAGTACACCTCTACGGATAGCTAAACATGAAGTGCAAATGAATAGCATGGTTCCACTATCTAATTGACTTATAACTTTCAATTATAGCTGTAATAAAAGATAAGAGTTATTAAGCTTTATTAATCTTTCCCAGTCCAATGTTCCAAGTTCTCGATATTTGCTAAAATAAAATAATGGGAACATCGAAATGATAATATTGATCTACTACACGCGTTTTAATCATCCCTTGTTCTTGGCGGTATATTGGTTAGCGTCGCAATACAGTTATATGATTTTACAATATGGCTTAGATGTTACATTGAATTATATAGTCTTTTAATGTATATATGGCTATACCGTTTACACGGAACCTTTGTCAGGTCTAAAAAGGCTACTACCCTAGTCTTAGGTCTTTGTTAAATGATGGTCATGTTATCGTGCTTTATGAAAGGCACTGTCAAGTTTTACATACGGTTACAAATACCTAATGTCTTGACCTTGACAACACATGTCTTATTTGTGAACAAATGGCTTTGTTAGGCAAGCCAGAACATCTTTAACGGCTCAGATGACCAGACAGGAACATCAAAATAGACCAATGGGCTCATCGTGGTCTAAAATACGTCTGTGAATCACATCCCGTATCTCGCGGTGAAAATTATGGCTGCGCTCTTTAGCAGTTTTGCTGTTGTCTTGTGTCTGCTTTATATGGGTGATTGGTTACAATAGCAAACTTTCAATCTTAAAATTAAATTAGGATCGTTTATTTGTATACAATCAAAATGTGAATGGTATTTGTGTACCGTTATTTATATATGCAGAACAGCAAATATTTCTAAATACGCCCGCCTAATTCTTAAATAGTCTAAACCTATTGATCTATCAAGCCACTTTATTAAGTCATTAGTATATATGGTAAGATAATTATATGCCTGATATTATCTGAAGCGGTAATCATAAATATGTGAAAATTAGAAATTGATATTTAATTTAGCTGCAGTTTGAAATAGAATTTATTACCAGAAAATGACTAGGAAGGTTGTACGCTTCCACCAGGACTTTCTGAGTGAACCGCGTTTTCTTACGCAGAGTATTCAGGGACCAATATGGGGTAGAGGTCATGATAACGCTAAAAACAAACCGCGGAATTTTGCTGTATTAGTGAATTAAGGGCGGCAAATAATTATTATTTAGTGGGTAATTAAGCACTATTAACTGTACATCACAAGTCATCTAATATAACAGAAAATGCGTATGAATCCCACCGTACATAGGAGAAGTTCACCCCTTGATATGCCCACCATAATTGGATGATTGTTTTTGTTCATTTACACCTAGTTCTGTCACCGTTCACCCATAGCCTATATCGAGGTATTACTTGCATTACGTGAATTGCGCAGAGAGAACCAAGAAATTGCGGAATACAGTGGAATCTAAGGGTAATGTATTGACTTTAATTATGAGCATCTTCGCTAATGAGCCGTCGAAGCGATATTAATTGGATACATGCGGCGCATTATTATCATTATTGAACGTGATATACACTCGACGCACGCTCCGTATGCTAGAATAGAGTAGTAACAATACAACTATTACTTTAATTTTTCGAACGCAACTCCCAATAGAGCTTGCAATTATGGTATTTGTAAAATTAAAGTGGATGTTTATTGCCAAAGATGCAAGTAACATCGCATGCAAAGCACTATTTCATAGGATTGCTACCGAAGCTAGCACAGGGCCAGTACATGTAACTGGCAACATCTAAAATTCATGCTCTGGGGCAGAGATTGTCGCAATGGGACATGTAAAAGGATAACAAAATTAGCACAAACATTGCCGGTTGCTTTAGGAATAAAAAGTCTAGTGAGTGTAACCATAAAGCCGTGTTTGAACTCAAAGGAACAGGTGATGTATCGTTATACAGCAATAGCAACATTTACACAATCCCTCTACATGCCATCCCCAAGATGAAAGTGAGATCACAAGAGAAGTACATTGCATCTATACATTAACATACATAATAATGCGTGTGTGGGATAAAAAAACTAACTAATGTATGGGAACGTTATACTAGCATCCGCAAGAAAATTAAATTGCCCGGTGTGATAAAGTGCCTATAGGCTAAAATGTTAAAGCATCAATACTGTAGGTGTAGTGGCATAGACTTTCTACTGATACGTGTCGTATCCTATATATACGTATATATATATTTATATATATATATATATATATATATATATATATATATATATATATATATATATATATTTATATATATATATATATGAATGCATACATGTTTTGAAAATATGTTAATTTATTTCTAAATTTGCAAATATATGTTCTTAGGGCTATGAATTAATTAATAAGATAGTGTCAAGTAGCATGTGTTGACGAGCGGATTCCTGTGAACAGTTTAGAAAGTACGGGTTATCAATTGCAGCTTTATCTGAATTTTCTACCTGTCAACCGTTCGTTTGATGCAGTGGCATAGACATTTTACGGATATGTGTGGTGTCCTGCATAAAAAAAAACTACCAGGGTAAATCAACAATAAGCGGTTGTTTGGGTTTAACCACAAATTGACGATGATATTGGCATACACATAAGATATTGTTGGAACTAGAGCATATTCTAAGGAATGTTGTAGTGCTATCGAAAACAAATCATGAATGTAAATATGTGATGTCTGATGGTTCATTTGAGAGAGGAAATGAAGCTGTTTACATGCTGCTTGTGACAATAAGAGACGCATAGTGTCATAGATTATTGGAAAATTTTCAATTAACTAATACCACAGCAAAGTTCCGGACACATTATCAGCTTCTAGACTAACGTCGCGTGGTTGTGCGTTCAACCGTTTAACTATAAACACCAATTTTGTCGATGTAGAAGTCTTTGTTAACTTCCTCGCCGTATTCGTTGTTATACATATATATTGACGATCATATTTTCAGCTTTTCATGTAAGCACGGTGCTGCATTAACTGATGATTTCCTATCCTGCGCATTGAAATATCATTTTAATGGGCAAAGGCAGTTTCAAGTTATTCGCTTGTGGGCTGGTGACGTCAGGTCGCTCCTTATTCGAGTAGATATGACAATAATGATAATTATTTCCTAATAATTACCTCTTGCCACATTCTCCTTTCGAAACTTATAATTATTCCTGTTTGTAATTTTCCACCAGCATGCAAGTCGGAGGAAGGTGATATGTTTCCGTCACATACGACAGTTCTAACAGTGTGATATCGTTTCGGTAATCTCATACCATCTGATAAATATTTGATACGCAGAAGGAGCAATGCGCACACTCACAAACTGATAATGTATTTAATTTCAGAGCACTTAAAGGGATCATAACCAACAGCAAGAAGGCCAAGCGATATCGCCCCTTTGTGCTTAGTGCATTTCCCTCTCTTTTCGTGAGTCAGTTTTGTGAAAAATGTTGCTATATAAATACTAGAATTATAAACCGCCATGCAGTGTCAAATACAAACGTCTTAGCTGACACAATAGATGGAAATGCCCCCATTCGCATAGTATGCTTGCCAACTTAGTCAGATGGTCGTTTTGTGAGTGCTCATGAATTCATAACCAGGCGTATCAAGTGATCAATAGCAGATTATTGTGATTCAAATATCACCACCACCTCAATAAAAGGATTGATTACAGACGTTCCGTAAACGTCTCACCTTAAGCAATTTTGCACGATTATCATTATGATATGGTGTTGGCATTGGCTGAATGGAAAAGCATATATATTGAACAATATAAGTAATTGAGGTCCAAACTGATGTCAGAACGTTTACACAATGCTAAAAATAAGTTGTTTTGTATTATGCAATGTGATTGTAGTTGGTGCGGTCTTCCGGAAGTACAATAAGGTGACGAGTCTAATTTGAAAGAAGTCATCTGGAATAGATTTGCACTTATGTGGCCAAATGTATGTTATATATATGGATAAGACAAAATTATGAAAAGCAAGATTCGGTTATAGATATGATCTCCATTAGACCGAAAACATCAAAAAGTGCGAATGCTAAATATCTTATATTTCCTTGTCTGATGTAACCTCTCCTCTCTGTATTGGCTTCATTATTGTTTTCTATGCGTCTGTAGGAAAACTAAATGACCATACAATGTGCTCTTGCCTGCCATTGTAAAGAAGATTTAATGAAGCAACATCAGTCACAAAGCTTTGTCGGATTGTTTTGTTCTAGGTTCATATTGTTATCTTCTTGCCTTTAAGGGTTGCAGTCTCATGTTCAACTGTAAAGATCACAAAGCACGGAACATTAACATGACCGGGTATATGGAGTGTTGTGGAATTATGGCCGATACTTAACAACGTCACGGCTTTAATTTAACAGGTCGGAGTCAACCAGTACAAAATATATATGATAGATTTACCGTGTACCAAAGTGCATGTAGTTTGGTGTTGTCCTATGCAGCTCTATCAATGTACTTACCGCTCCGTTAAATGATAAATTGGTTGATGTGTATAGAGGTTTTTGTTACTCTGGCTGTCAACGGTTTTAATGTCTAGATTCACAAATCTCTCAGAATGGAAGCTTCGCCCACAGTGCGCAAACATCAAAGGGGTGTAGGGCAGCGCCAACTGGCAGCTACATTCTAGTCACAGATGAGGGACAATAGTAATGTAATCATCTGCGCGCCATCAGTAGCTCTTACGGTTGCTTGATATGGTCGGTGACTTGTGCTTGGCGTGGCAATCGTCAATATGGCATTTGGCATCACAGTAATCGCATTATAATCACCCATAAAAGCTATGCGGCATAATATTGAGTGAGGTTGAAATTTTATGAATTTATCAATCACCAGAGCCGGATTAATAAGTCACTCTGTAGAAGGATTTCATGTCTCTTATGTGTCTTGCAATGTCCTTCATCAATTCAGATATGACAGATATAATTTGAATAAAATATTCACAATGTTTGAGCAACTAGATCTGCATTATAGAGCACCTAGCACTAATATGTGATGCATATTGGCATGCCGAGGTATCAAATCAACAAGTGTCCAAATGTTTAACGTTACTCGAAAATTACCTTACGCCACAACAATGGAACACAGTGGCAACCCAACTGCTCAATAAAGATGCAATGTTCGATAATAATGTTATCCCGCTAAGGTTCAGCTAATGCGTTAAAATGTTAGTTGAATGTTACAGAATGAAAAGGAAAGCAGTAATGACCAACAAATATCACAACGGGGTGAGCATTATGATTAATGTCTATATAACATTCTGATATACATACAATAAATACAGCTTGTGGTTATATATTCTTATAAATTTACTTTGCATTAAACCTTAGCTGCAAATTTCATCAACCAAGCCACTTTGGCGTGAGTGACAACCATCGGAAGACGCTCAAAGCGATAAAAGTCACATTACGGTCATACTATAAACCATCTCCCTCGTGACATCACCTTAAATCGATGAGAAGGTGTTACCAAGCGTCTTATGTGAATGCACAATAAATGCCGGAGAGCGCTTTTACTGAACGCTCTGTATCCCGCTACATCCACAGACTAATGTTGCAACGCGAACGTATAAGTGCGTGGAATAAATAGACAATGCAGGGGCAGTGTTTGGCAGGCATATAGGCCCAAGCAGAATATCGACATAAGCAACATAAGGGGTAGTGCGATTTTAAACTGAAGGGTGCAAGATGGTTCCCGACCCCGGCATGCAAGTTATGTGGAATCAGCCAGCAACTATGCAGCTATATGGATGATGACAAGTCGGCGAAACAATGGGGACATCATAAGACATAGGAACCACCACATAGAAAACTACAACATTATGCAGAGAAAAGGCAACACCATTTTACACTAGCACATATGCGTCAAAGGTGCAAAAAGCAGATAAAAAAACAGTCCACATGACGCACCGTGCCAGCTGACACCACCAGTGTGCCCCGCTTAAATACCAATGCACCACGTCAAAAAAGCGAGAAGGGAACGTTGCACTGCTTGGCAATACAGCTCTTGCCTCAGCCATGAGTATACGCTGGCGCGAGTGTAAATTGAACATCCATTTCCAAATTTTCAAATGCCGAAATCAAAACAATCGCCTTAACTGTCAATATTTTCTTGCATTGCAACATCGATGTATTCACAAGTATATGCCATTTATTCTACACTAGAATTAATTAATAAAGAATCACTGTAACAAATATGTGGCATGACCGGCCTATTCTGCCAACTCAACTCAACTATCGTATCAATATATCGGCTTCACTTATGCGTATGACACACATATGATAAAGTATTAATGCTTTCAGTAGCAGTCGCTGCTGTAGCACAATAGCCTCAAGAAATTGCACGATAATGTTTTAACAGGTTCCTCCTTAAATTAATATCAGTTCTAGAGTGAAAAATGTTGCGTTACTGAATGCGTTGACACCATAGCCAATCGTGTAATGTATATACTATGTAATGTATATGCTACATTTATCTTCAAATAGTATGAATGTCGGAGGTTTGGAATTACATAAATAAAATACGTGTGTACACCGACCAGTTTGATAAAGATATAGCACTGTAAAATACGAGTTATAGAAAGCATATATATCATCAATTATTAAACTTCACTGAGGGGTGTTGCAATGGCTGGGAAGAACACCCGTTGGATAAGTCAGGACATAGTTGCAGTGACAGCATGAATGTTGTTATAACGCTGGCATGGTTCTAATCACTTACATATATCATATAGCATAGATTAATGTATGTAACTATACACACCAGGTATGCAATGAACATGGTGCTCAGATGTTACATCGTATACATGAAAATTTGGTACTTTTGATAAGACTTGCGGTCTGCTACAAGATAAGTGATTGTCGCACTGTCGATACTGTGACGGTTCTTAATGAAATTACGATTGCTAAAGTACGACAAGTACGACAAGCGAATTATAATGCACCAAAGTCGATGCTGTGATGCTATTTATAATGATAGGCCATTGCTGTGAACCCCTAAGTCGTCGCTGTGACTGGCTGCACATATGATCGTAAATGGATGACAACAGCATGTGTACGTTCCTGTATGGTTAATCTCAATCCACACCAGTGGTTAAGGTACCTGGCATGGTTCTGAATAGTGGAGAATTAAGTATTCTAAGAAGGTGGAGAATTTTATGTTGATGGCACACTTGATTAAATGTTTAAGGAAGTTTGATGATTTAATGCGCGTTGTGCAGCTTAAACTCACCGTGCTCTAAGAACCATGTCAGGTCCGCGCCACATACAGACAGTATGCACGCGCACAGTCCAGAAAAGAATTTGAGTATAGTTGCAAAAAGTTATCAACATGTGTATCACCGTAGGAAAGAAATGTTGTGTATTTAAAGTTACAGGATTGGGAGCTCACATATAAGGAAACAGACAGATAGAAAGAGAGAAAGAGAGAAAGAGAGAAAGAGAGAGAGAGAGAGAGAGAGAGAGAGAGAGAGAGAGAGAGAGAGAGAGAGAGAGAGAGGGAGAGAGGGAGAGAGGGAGAGAGAGAGAGAGACATTGCGGACTTTGTGTATTGCCATTGCACAGGGTCCATATATATGCAAATATACTAAATCGACGCAATAGTCTCAACAGAGCTTACTGCTGCCGTTGCAGAACATGTGATCATTTATGCAGAGGACCGAGGGCCATTCAGCTTTATCTTAAGGATACTGCACAGCATTACAAAACTTGCTTGCGTCCTAGATGGCATAGTGCCTATGGAGTAGCGCATTATTCTGAGTGCCATTCGTTTTGTGACGTGTCAAAAACAGGCGTAACCTAATACATCCCACACAGTTCACTATGACATTCGCTTACATGGTATTGCACAGCATATTCCAAGAGAGCTTTTGCATGTTGTGAGAGCTTTCTTAGGAAGGTTGTAGTGTCTTGTTTTAGGGACAACATTGTAAGTCTTCTAAGTTGTGATCTTTATGCAATGAATCGACTGAAAGATATTTAGTTTTATTTATCTATTAGTAAAGTTGCTCAAATGTTTAATCTGCTCGGTGTGACGAATACTTGTTTCAAACGATGTGAACGTAAAAAGCAAAGGCCTAATGCACAGACGATTCTGCTAGCATGGCGAGGTGGGTGCCAGAGGTTTATGGGTCAGAATAAGCCCATTGATCCTAATGTTTCTCATGGTTGCGTTGCATGCCGCATACACTGCAAGTAATTAATATGTTAACCAACTAATAATGAGTAAGATCTAACTAAGCTGGAACCAAAATAGCCAAATTACATCGCTGATATTGCACGATAAGTACGATATTGCACGATAAAAACGTACCTATATATCGGTATCTTCCTTCACGCAGCCCCTTGCATAATATGATGATATTAAGTGGAGCATCCACAGTTAGATCAAGATGACTAAAAAATCAAACCATTCCGCCTGTGTCAGGTTCGTTACGGGTATGAATTATTTTATTGGTGCTGCTATTGACAATTAATGACTGGCCCAAACCGCCTGTAATACACTATATATAGACAGAGTGCAGGTGTCGTGCTTGTCATAGAGATTTCATACAATTTATATAGTGACAGATCGGTCGGAATGGATGCCCCGCCCATAGTGCGCGATCATCAAAGGGCAGTATGGCAGCGCAAACAAGCAGCTACAACGCTTTCCTTAGCAGCCCAGTTTAATTCACTGTTGAGCGACAATTTTTATGTGCACCGTTTGTAGTGCGGTCGGTGTGCTGACATGTCTACAGCTTGTATTTAGCGAGGCAATCGCCAATATGGTAGAGGCATAAGGTCGTCTTTTCGTATCCTCACACGCCCCTTAGCCTGACTGTTTCAGAATCGGCCGTCCAGTCTACCTCAAGCGAATGTCCGTTATCATATTCGTGCATTTAGTCTTATACCGTTGTTTATATATTGGCACCTTTTGTCTATGGCAACTTCAGGCCAATGTCATCGCAGCCTCATTTTAGGCATAAATGTACTCCCTGAACCACAAAGCCTCACGATCATTTTAATGCATCATTTATCATGCACAATGCCTTATAAGATTGTCATGATTAATAATTTGTGTGTGATCAATGTCACCAACAATCCCTCTCGCTGATTCGTTCTCAATATAAATGTTTAACTAACGCGCTGTCAGAAAAAAAAATATAAAGAAAACCAATTAATTGGATTTTTGAATCAGTTTTTAAAGATTCGCCTTCAATGATGAAATGACGTTTGAATGCCTGGGTTCAGTAAGGGCATCTAACAGTTAAAGCAGTGTACACTAGTCTTGGCAATATCATATGGCATATCATAAACACCTATCTACAAGTTGTCAACTAACGAAAACCACCCTCCCCAGTTCATCCCTGCTGTTTTCTATATCCTCAGGTTATCATTCAATAGTCGTCGTAGATCAGTAAGTACCAAATCTAAGATGATATGCTTTATATTGGTTATGTCACGAGCATGATGATTCATGGATAAACCATGATGTGTACTATATTGTTTGCAGCATGTTAGTATAACTGTCAAAAACATATAATAATTAAAAAAGAGGGCGTTTAATAATCGATAGCACTAATTCCAAAGTATAGGTACACCACCGCATCACTAACTCGAACCCTGCATGTACCGTGCCCGTCGAATTGTTTATGGTAAGCATTTTACAGAGGTTCTGGTAGTTGCGATGGTTGATCAGCGTGGTTCAGCAGAAGTCAGGACATACTTTCGCTGACAGCATGAATGATGTGATAACTCTGTCAGGCTCTAAACACTTAGATATATCATAGTAAATTAGTCTATGAAATGAAGCAAAATAGGTATGCTCCTGACACGGTGCTTATATGCTACATTGATTACTTGTTAATGTTGTATTCGACTGTTCTTGCTTTTGATACGACTATTTATATATCTCAATAATCCTGTTGATTTGAGCTCCAAATCATTCGCTGTGACTGAAAGGGTATATAATCGCAAACAAATTTAAACGGCATGTATTTTCTGGAATGGTATTCCTACGAAGGGAGAACATTGTGGCATTGACATCGCTCCATTGCAGCTCCATCTCCTATGACCTTGCATCGCCATAAGTTTCATACGCCTATTGGTGGCACTGCTAGGAGTAAATATATTTACAGGGAAGCCGGAATTGAGGTAGGAGATTCTAGCAATAGTTAGGAAATGACGGATACAGACACAGAGGACTGAAAATATAAGGAATAAAAATTTCATAAATTTGTGTTTCGTTCCGTTTTGCTTGCGACCATAACATAGCTAAACACTCATTACGGCCGTTATTTGGCTGAAGGAATGTATGATGCGTGTGTCTAACATGGAACAGGTGGAGAGTAATTAAGAATGTTAAAGGTAGTTGGACGATTTAACATGCGTTGGGCAGTCAATGAATCAACCATGTCCAGTTCTGTGATATTAAGATGTGTTGTACCATCAAACGTCAACAGCGTTGCAAGTGAGGTGTTTGAATTGGGACTGGGTTATTGGTGATCCGCATGAGCGCCTGGCCGCACTGTGGTGTTATCACGTAATTACCAAGCATTATAAACATTTTGTAGCCAATATGATATGGACATTCAAGCTAATTTATTTGAATCACTTCCCTCCCCGTCAACAACCAAACCTAATATGCAATCTAAGAGAGATTATGTAACAACCAGAGACATTATATCCCATAATAATCATTCAAGGCAATGTGCTTAGCGTATGCGTTTTATAGAAATTTTCATATACATTTTGTAGCTACGGAAAGGTTTGATGATGGAAAAGGATTGTGTCGAAAGTGCAAACAACAAAAGGGTGCTAATGAGATGTTGAAGTATTTGTACTAATTATATTTTTGTATCAGCTGCTATTGCTTTTATACACAATTGGTCGCTATGCAACAATTTGAAAACTTCGAAACTCAAGGGCATTGGAAATATGTGTTTGTTTAAGATAGCAAGTGCAGCAAATAATGCTCATGGGTTGTTAAATAGTCATGAGTTTTCGTCTCTTGATATTAAATCGGGCGGTAAAACCATCACAGTTTGTTTTATGTCTTTGTACAAGCTTTCTGAATTATAACTACAATGCGATCGCTGACATAATGATGTGAGCCGCAGCATGAATTAATTCCAGCGTAGTATGGCAAGTCATGTTGTGCTTATACAGCAGGTTATTGAATGCATCTTTATTGCCAATGGCTTTGGCGATAACAGATATCACGATATGCGGATTACTTGTAAGAAGCACTTGAATATAAACAATGCAATTGGCTTTGCGTGCAAAGCATCTCCAATAATGACCATAACGCTTGCACTGGGTCTTTATATTTGCTGAAATGCCATTTCTATGCATTTTTACATCATAATGACTAACTGAATTATCTAAATGGCGTTCGTCAGTTGTAGATAACAGTGATATTTGGTAGTAAATCTTTGACCAATATTTTATCGTTCAGCCCCTTCTAATAGTGAATATGATACCATTCACAATACACTGCATATGAGTGCTATGTGCAGCATCAAAAGCTAATCAATAACGCCGCTGAGGGGCAGTTAGGAAGTTATTTTCTAGGGTTGCGTTCAACAAGTAAAAGTAGCGTTACACGGTTAGGATGACACTTTATATGAAAAGTATGACCATTGCTTGGTGAGAACATTAGCTATGTAGGTGGTTGAAAGTGCGCATTGTGGTCGATTGTGTATATAATGCACATAATTTACATTAAAAATATACATTTTCAATTCGTTGCCTAATGCGCGTTTTTTTCCAAGTGAAAGACGACGAATGCTCTTATCGCCAAACAATATGCACTTATGTATCGTGCCAGCAGATATCACGGTGCAGTACATCTGCTAAGTTGTTTGAAAGCCTTAAACTATCAGCAAGCGAAGAGCGTTTTGCAAGCCTACTGCAGACATTCTGTGCGCCGTTTTTAATGCGCAGTCTGCAGTAAGTTGCTCTCAATACGGAAAAGAGTTTAGGTGTACCGCAAAGGGTTCGCATCGCCTTATAAAAGAAATGCTATGTGTTTAATTTTTTCATGACCATGAGCTCACAGAGAGAGGAAGATCGAAAGAGAGATAATGATAGAGATAGATAGAGAGAGAGGCGTGTAGGGGGTTTGCAGGGATGTGTAGGAAGGGGCGGAAGGTTTTTTTAACAACGTTGCGTACTTCGTGTATTACTATTGCACAGGGCCCATATATATGCAAATATATTAAGTCGATGCAACAGTATCAACGAGATCTTCACTGAGCTAACAGCTGCCGTAGCAGAAAACGCGATCATTTATGCGTCTTGCAGAGCACCGAGGGCCATTCAGCTTTATCTCAAGCAATTGTACAGCATTACAAAACTCGTAGGCGCTCCTAGAGGGCATAGTTCCTATGGAGTAGCGCATTATGCTGAGTGCTTTCCGTTTTGTGACGTGCAAAAAACTGGCAAAGCCCGACGAGACTCTCTAATAGCATCCCACACAATTCACTATGACATACGCATACATGGTATCGTTCCATATATTATGTTACTTTTGCATGTTTTGAGTGCTTTCTTAGGAAGGTCGCAGTGTCTTGCTACTGCGAAACATATGTGAAGTTGTGATGTGTCTTAAATGAATCTACTATAAGATTGTTAGTTTAATTAATATGTTAGTAAAGCATTTCAATAGTTGAGTCTGCTCGGCGGAATGCGATTTCAGGGACTAAGAAGGAAATCACCACCGAAATTTATAACATGGTTGTAGGTATTGTAAATATCATTCATGGTACGCTCATTTGTGCATTTGAAGTATATCTGAAGGTCTATGGTCATGTAAAGCAACATCATCTTTCTACTGAGCTATTGATGTGGTATACTCGAAATAATAATTGTATGTTTACAATGCAACCCAGGGTTTACTCGATGGCTTCGGTAACATGCCCAACAGTTTCCCGGTCCAGCCTGTGATATTCGAGTATTTTAATTAAATAGATTATCACAGGATCTGGAAGTTCTGTCAGCATTTAACTATCAATATGCGGCATTATGTCCCTTAATCGATTTTAATTAATGTAGGCACAAAATGCGAGAGTCTTATTCATTGTGCAAATTTGATCAATGTTTAACCACGTTATTGTAAGCCGTACTTTTAATGATTTCTAGACCTGATAGATGCCTGAGATTCTCTGGAGGCCGACAATTTACTACCCAGCCAGATGGGGAATGAATGCAAGTTATTTAAAACCCGTGAGAAGCTGATTTAGGACAATGGTACCGTAATTAAAATGGCACTAACGTACATCGCTCCCTATACTCCAGGATAAGAATTGAGATCTGCTAGTTAGTGTCTACTGCAACTTCCTCTTGTCAGCAGCGGAGTAGCGACAGGCTACCGATGCTACTGGCCCATTCGTGTGGAATAATCTAACACATACAGCTAATTTAGAGATATTCAAGTCACGATTCAATAATGTTTTTTCACCGAACATTTTGTGGCTATGTATGTACATAGAACCTAGCACTTACCGTTTCAGAGCACTCTTATTCTGGAATTACCGCGTTCACCTCCATTGAAGTTCTTGTACTATCAAATATCACATACCTTTGTAAAGGCTGTATTTGCAAGCGCTGACACTCTGATCAACATTTTTGACGAGCATGGTTTCACTGTGCATTTATGAAATCATGACGCTAATTTGTTTGCTAAGCAGTATTTTACTTCAAACACAATTTTTCAATTTACGTTTAGACATCATAGCAAGACTGGACGACCATGAGAACAGCAGTACTAATGAGGTTCTGCATAAACATGTCGATGACAGTTACTGCTTCTCAAACTTGCTTTTCTATATGCTGTGACAGGATAAGTAATACACAATTCTCACAATATTCAAGGTGACGTTCGTAGGTACGCATTGTATCGACATTACATAAACATCGCGATACATTAGATCGAAATAAGTGAAATCATAACGTACAAATAAAATTAAGTAGAATAGCAATGTTCCCTCGATATTTTGGATTATTATTACATCCACGGGCCATTTCAATGCTCCCTTGTACCTTGTTCAAAGCCTTGTTAGCATAGAGTAACTTCTCAACAATTCAATGTAACGCAATATTTCTGGAATGAATACAACGATTTACAGTCCTTTACATAACCTTTATCTTTAGAAACCTTGGAATAACCCAAAAAAACATTACTGGCTCAGCGGTGACTTATCACAGTTGCGATGATAATTCTAAAACGTGATGCAGTGAATTACAGGATCCATTAAAGGATTTATTGATAAACATTGTAACCGAGAGCCGTAAAAACCGTACAGCATTAACACAGCAGATACAAAATTGTGACGTCAGCATATGAAGAAGGTTGATAAATAGAGCTAATAAAGATTAAATGCGCCAGTTGGAATAACTGACAAATTCAGAGTTCCATCTAAACAAGTGATATTGGGAGAGTATTTGGATTTTCGATCACAATAAGCCAATAAACCACTCGTTCAGCAGGTCATCCATCAAACATCCGACCCGCCTTGGCACACACTGCTCCGCGGGTAATTTGAGAACCAAACGTGACGAGAATAAGTGCCGCCAGCAGGGTAATGATACCATTGACGGCATCATGTTTCCCGTGCAGAGAGCAATCGTTCGTCATAAGATTTAAATATAACCGTGCATGGAAATATGCTAGTGCACATTTATGTCTGCAGTAACTTCCCCTGCACACAGCTATTCTCAATTATGCTGGAATTTATGGCAGTCATCCCTTTCATTGACGTACGATATGGTGCTTACCACAGATAGAATACGAGCCGCTGATAACCTGCTACAGCACGACCTGCCAGTTTAATTGGTGTATTTGTTGTTGGTATCGGTATTGCATCTGTTGCAGATGTTTATATCCATAGCAAGGTACATAGAAACCGCGTAACTAAAAGCGGTATGCCAGAGAATTGTGCATACTTGAAAAAGTGCACGCCTCGTGCAGGCCTTGATTAGTCAGTTCATTTGTGAACCACAGCTTATAACTCGCCCCTATGATGGATCAGATATACCATGTACCATATTCATACATGTGGTTGATGTGACGCAGTCCCTCAGTTGGCTAACATGTCTATATTTGTATTGTGATTGAAGCAAAGGCCCATGGTGCTGATAAACAGCTACTATTATGTAATAATGAGATATACATATCGATAATGTACCGTATTTGTGTGACGCAAAGAGGATGAAAATGAATAATAGGGGAAAAATCGAGTCGATCGATTAAGAATAATTACATGTAGAGGTAGTTAAGTAAGTTACCTCCGTGTAATTTGCGTTTGTTGCTGCTCCGAATCTTGGTTGACCGAATTTGTGAATTGGCCAAATCAGTAATTCCATCAATCGATAAACCCACGAGCTTATGAAGAAAATGTGCAGGTTAATAGTTAAATTTGATATAGCCGTGACAAATGAAATAATAGAAATAAATGCTTTTATGCAAATTGGAGAAGGCAGGTATGTTAAACATCAATGTGTTCAGCTACTGTTGTTGCACAACAAGAGTAACTAGTATTATTCCTGCATCTGTAGTTTACTACGCCCCGTTACATGGACACCAGTCGACTCAATCGCTAGAACACTAAGTACGAAGCTATCCTGTCAGACTAAGCTGCATGGTTAAAAGAATTGTCGGGGGAGGCGACTCAATGTTTAATACAACATTAGCATGTTGATTCACCCGATTTACCCACAAAACATTATTTCATTCAAATCCGTAAATGCTTTGGTTATATGTCGTCTATGTAACATAGAAGGATTCATTGAAACATCGCACTTTGTACTGCAATGGAAAGAAAACGTTGCCTTGACACAATATCCCCCCGCCAAGAAGTTCCACGCTACACCAAAATATATGTAACCCGTATATCGTTCGCTTACACGATAAACAGCAGCATACCAGCGCCCGACGCAACACATCCTTACATATTGCACCCATTTTGTTGTAAACAATTTTATGCCCACTTGTAAGTGTTGATTGAGGGATAGAACATGACGTAAACGTCTGTTTACACAATTTAATCACGACGAAAATAATAATAGCTTAAGTTAGTCCACAATCTCATACAATGCTATATCATTATACTTGAATTTATATGACCAGGAACAAGACTCAAAATCGATGAACGCTGTTTTAATAATGATGGCACGTACATTCAGTCATTGAAACGTCGCCTTACACCAAGGAAAACAAGATTATATTTGAACACATGACTCACTTCAGTTAGATTTAAGGATACACTCTAACACGCTGTTGGGTTTATGAACACGAGTTGAAATGTGTCCTTCTTGATGTCGGCTGGATCTCATTAAAACCATTACAAAATTAGTGTATATCTTATGGTTTTCCAAGCTAACCACATTTGATCTCATAGCATAAAGTAACGTTGCAAAGCTCGGCAATGCCGCTCTAGCCACAGCCATGAGTAAACGTTGGCACGAGTGTAAATTAAACATCTATTTCTAATATGTCAGATGCCTCAATTTTAAGATAGTCGCCCAGATTGTCATTATTTTCTTCCATTGCACATCGATGTATATACATTTTCACACCAAAGAAACACGATGTTTTATATACAATAGAAATAATTGATTAAGGATCACTGTAACAAAATATGTAACATAACCTGTCTACCCTGCCAACTCAGTGAGCGATATGGGTTTAAATCTTTAAGAAACCTATCGCCATAATAATATAACGGCTTCACTCATGTGTATGACACATTTATCAAATGTCTTCTCTCATGATATAGTAATTCAAGTAGCAGCCGCTGTTGCAGAACGATTCTCTCAAGAAAGAAATCGCACAATAATCGTTACGTCTCATATTTTAATGACAATTACAGTGAGAATAATATTACGCTACTTGATACATAGTCAACCTTGCAAATGTGATATCCATACAATTACTATGCTATATTTATCTTCAAATAGTATGCATGTCGGATAAGTTGAATTCCATAAATAAAATAATTGTAGGCAACGACCAGTTTGTAAAGACATTGACCGGATTGCGCATGGGCCTCTTAGCCCACTAATCATGTCACACTAATGTTTCAGGCTCTGTGGTCTTTACTGCTGTGTGTGACATCGCTACCTTTTAAAGCCGATGGAGTTATAAAAAGCCTATAAATCTCTGTTGTCAACAATTATTATACTTACATAGCTTGAAAACCTTCCTGATCTGTAAAACGTAAATTATTATTATGATAACATATTTGTATAATTATCTCATTTCTTCATTGCGGTGAAATTTTCACCTAAATGTGATATGCCTATAACTACAGCAGTACAATATAAATATGCAAATATATGAAAGGTTTCATCAGAAGGTAGCCTCTATGGGTGTGGTCTCCTTACAATGCAAGTAAGTTAACGCCTTTGGTCTTTGGCACCTTCAGAATCTACTGCCCGAAGCACACGATTACTCCGATTAATAATTTGATTTTTATCCATTCCATCAGGCGATCCTCTCGCTACATCTCCCTTGTAATAAATGCTTAACTAAGGCGCTGTCAGAAACAGAAACGCCCCATAAAAAATAAAGTGGTTATTTGAATCAGATTTGAACGATTTGCCTTGAATGATGGTATGAACGCCTTGGGATTAGTAACAGTTTCTATGATTTCAAACAATCTACACCTTGTTGGGCAAATGCGCGTATGATAAACAACTATCTACCAACTATCAACTGTGTTCTCTATTCAAAAGCCAACAGGATGTGATTCCATTGCCATTGTAATTCATCAGGAACCAAATCTACCATGACATGCTCTGTATTAGTTATGTCAAGAGCGAATGATGTATGGACAAACCATGATTTGTATTATGGTGTTCACAGTTAGTTTATGTGACTGTCACACACATAGGATAATGAAAAGGGGGCGTTTAATTAACAATGACACACAATTCCAATTAATGTTATACAACCGCACTATCAACTCACTAGAAGAAGCATACTGAATATGTAACCTTCTTTCCCTGTATTTACCGTGCCTGTGTAATTGCTTATGGTAGGCATTTCACAGAGGGAAGTAGGTAGTTTCAGTGCTTGGGAAGACCACCCGTTGGATAAGTGCGAGTGCTTTAGCAGAAGTCAGGACATAGTAACACTTACAGCATGAAACTTGTGATAACGCCCACCTGGTTCTAAACACTTACATATATCATAATAGATTAAGGTATGGAACGAAACAAAAACCAGGTATGCGACGTACATGGTGCTCAGATGTTACGTTGAATTCATGCAAGTGTAAGATTTGCTTATGATAAGACTTGCAGTCTGCTACAAGACAAGTGATTATCCCATTGTCGATACTTAGAGGGTGACGGTTCTAAATGAAATTACGCGTGCCTAAGTACGGCAAGTTCGAGGGGGTAATAGTGCAAAAAAGTCGATGCTGTGATGCTATTTCTAAAGATAGCCTTTGATGTGAACCTCAAAGCCGTTGCTGTGACTAAATGCAAATATAAAACAGTATGTGCACATTCCTACTCGGAGAACTGTGTGATTATTCAAACTGCCAGTTGTTAAGGTGCTTGGCATGGAGTGGAGAAGAAAGCGAGTATTCGTTTCATACATACTGTTTCTAATAGTTTCTTCTTCGTACGCGACCCACTAGTAGGATATTCGAATAGGAGCACTATAGCAATGCTTTAATCACCTACCTAAAAGCTGACATCGCTCCATTACAGGTACATCTCATTACACCGTGCAACACAAGTGTCATACGCTTAGTAATGGCATTGCAAAGTGCAAAAATATTAACAGGGAAGCCTCGGTAATGAGTACGAGAATATAGGCCTCGTTGCACATGCGCAACGAGGGAAACAAATCCAATTTGGTTTGTTTGCCACCACGACATAGCTAAACACTAATTACGGCTGTAATTGGGCTGAAGGAATGTCTGATGAAATTTGTCCGTGGGGTGTATTCTGAGAAGATAGAGAGTTTTATGTTGACGGCGCACTTTGTTAAGATGTTAACGGAAGTTTGTTGATTTAATGCGAGTTGTGCAGCTAAAACCCACTGTGCGATATGAAGCATGCCAGTACTGCGCCATTAAGGTGTTTTGTACCATTGAACGTGTACAGCATTGTGAGTGACGCGTTTGCATTTGGACTAGGTTATTAATGAAAGGATGTGCATGAGCGACTGGTTGCAGTAAGGTATTATTCCGTATTTACCAAGCATGATAAGCATTTTATAGCCAATATAGAATTGACATGTATATTTGATTAAGTTATTGCAACGCAGGTGTAGCAAAGACTGCGAATGGGTTTACTAAATATTCATGAGTTCTCGTCCATAAATATTCAATCAAAGCCTGGTTATCTAGTCTCAGGCTTCAAAACCATCTTACTCTCTTTGTACTAAAAGTGTAGCAATTTTTCCGATAGAATCGTTACTATACATTGCGATCGCTGACTTAATAATATAACTTTATGACGTAAGCCGCCGCATTAATCATATCCAAGCATGAATGGCAAGTCATGTTATGCGGATCTAGTAAGTTATGCATCTTAATTGTCAATGGCTTTGGCGATAACAGGTATCACGATATGCACTGTGTGTAATTTGGAAGAGTCATCCTGAAGTTGCACTTGAATGCAATTAATACAACTGGCTTCTCGCACATACATTGAACACGATAATGTATTTTACCAATGCTTGCAGTGGGCTCTTGTATTTGCTTAGATGCCTTTTCTAAGCATATTTACATCATATTAACTAATTAAACGTAAACGTAGTGTTCTTTTCGCCAAACAGTATGCACTTATGTATCGTGTCAGCGTATTAATGGTGTAGCATATCTGTTTAGCTGTTTGCAGGCGTAAAACTATAAGCAAGCGATGAGCATATGGTAAGCCACATGCAGACATTATGTAAGCAGTGTTTAATGCTTAGTGAGCAGTAAGACGTGCACAGTCCGGAACAAAAAATTTAAGTACAGTTGCAAAGAGTTAGAAACATGCAGTATCATCTAACAAAAGAAATGTCGTGCGTTTAATGCTACAGGACTGGTAACGCTAAGATAAGGGAAACGCACAGATAAGGGATAAAAGAGAGAGAGAGAAGAGAGAGAGAGAGAGAGAGAGAGAGAGAGAGAGAGAGAGAGAGAGAGAGAGAGAGAGAGAGAGAGAGAGAGAGAGAGAGAGAGAGAGAGAGAGAGAGAGAGAGATAGAGAGAAGTGAGGGTGGGAGGGGAGGAGAGAGGGAGATAGTGAGTGAGAGAGAGCGAGATGGAGAGAAGGAGAGTGAGAGTGAGAGAGAGAGTCATTGTGGACTTAGTGCATTACTTTTGCATAGGGTCTATATATATGCAAATATATTGAATCGACGCGATAGTCTTAACAGAGCTCACTGCTGCCGTTGCAGAAAATGTGATCATTTATGTGGCTTGCCGAGCAGCGAGGGCCATTCAGCGTTATCTTAAGCAACTGCCCAGCATTGAAAAAGATGCTTGCGCTCCCAGATGGCATAGTGCCTATGCAGTAGCGCATTATGCTGAGTGGAAGGTTGCAGTCTCTGGTTTTTTGGAAAACGTTGTAAGTCTTTTAAGTTTTGATGTGTTTTAAAATAATCGACTATAGAACAAAACAACCCATCTATACAAACGGGATGCAATTAATTATTTGGATCACGCGTACTGACGTGATAATATAATTGACGTACGCTATGATGCTCTAGTCTGTGTGACAACCTGATGTCAGCTATGCCTATATACCTTCACACAAATGTTGTATCTTCGTAGATCTGTTCAATATTTGCCAGTGCATAGTAATCGTGCGTTCCTGGCGATTCATTGCAGGCAATACAATTAATATGCATGCAACCTTGTTTTGACATCTACATAATGTGTTCCATTCACAATTGAAATTCTCTAGTCAGTTATAATAAAAAATGTCAGAGAGTTGGTCCCTTCAAGAATATCTGATGGTACTGTAATGGGCTTTATCTGTAATCTGTCATGTCTAGCAGCATCACCATTTTATTATTGATCTGGTTGTTGTATAGTGGAAACAATATTTATACACTGACGTGGCGGCCATGTCTTGATAGAGTGCTCCATGAGCTTTTCTCAGGAAACCAACAACAAGCCGTGGAATACATATTGTTATAAGACCTTCATCATTTGTTAACTATTCGTGTTTCAATCAAATAATGGTAACAGTTTATTGAGATGAGTTTGGTATGTAGGATGATATTCCACATGGCATGGAGATCAGTATATGTTTTTGATCTACTAACTATAAGTCAGCTGTAGTCTTTATTAAAACAATGAATTATCCTGTACACTAATAATGTGCATGTACAGCTGCTTGGCTTAGTGTAAGCACATTGCCTACTCATCAGCAGGGGATATCTATTAAAATTTCATTGATCATCCCCATTTATATGGCTCACAAATTGGGTTCATCCTGATCAGCGACACGTTCCTTCGTCAGCTCATCGGATTAGTTACATATCTACTTAGTTATAGTTGTCGTAGTCGTGTTAGCATTATACGGCTATCATTAACATCTATTAAGAAATATTCAGCAGTTCTGCTCTCGCAGATGAATATGCTATGCAATAATCTTTACATCATCATAACGATATATATATATATATATATATATATATACCTATATATATATATATATATATATATATATATACATACATACATATAAATATTTATACATACATATATATATTTATACATATATATGTATATGAATATATGTATAAATATATATATATAGATATGTATATATGTATGTATATATATGTATGTATGTATATATATATATGTATATATATGTATATAAATATATGTCTATTAATGTATATATGTATACATATATATATATACATATATATATCTATAAATATATGTATATCTCTATATATATACGATCTATAAAGATCTATATATATCTATATATATAGATCTATCTATATATATCTCTATCTATATATATATATATATATATATCTCTATATATATATATATATATATATATATATATTGCCAGAACCAATGCATAGGCTCACATATACCACACAAACCCATGTTTGCCAATGTTAGTGGATAATCAAATGGCAGAAATAAGCTGAGCACCAAGTGATTATGCCCAGTGGGTGGGTTGAGCTTTATCGCTAACTCATGTTGTACTTTTTTTCAGCATACCACTTTAAAAAAAGAACAATGCATGCCTTACATTCAAAGATTGAGTATGCCAGCAATAATAACCCAACTTGCAATATCGTAACTGAGATGATCAACAAGTTGACTGAAATCAGCTTAAGTACCAAACGTAGACAAAAATCTTTCCCAATCAATTGATATAAATGACTTCATATCCTAGTTACCAGCTGAGCTCTCAGCCGTGTTAAACGTCGGAAAATGCTGCGGGCTACACGTGGAAGCGCTGCATGTTCTGCATTCCGTCGCAATTAGTTGTGGGTAATAAATAGGTGGCTTAGCATGATCAAAAGAAACAAAGGGGTATAGCTTATTGCAATGCAGAATGTAAAGCAATATCCACAAAATATGCAATTAGCACATTTGCTCCAGATGGTCTGGTATTATATGCCCCAAAACATTCAGCTAATGCGTTAAACCTAACATGCAAACTGTACATTTGTGGCCGAATGAGGTGGTCTATTGCGGACATTGTTAAGTGCAATTCAGGAGAAAAAATAGATGGTGGTACAGAGTGAGCCTGACACGTTTGGAAAGGCACTGGTTCTATTCACCATATTGAAGAAATATATGATGCAGTTGGCTGTAGCATTAACCATTACTCCAGTACACATTTTGACTAGTCAGCATTGTCTACAAACACCCCTCAATCCGTTTCACTATAATTTAAAGACAGCTTTACTACTATATAAATTAGTTCCCCGTCAATACTTACCAAGATCAGCAATACCCAATCGTTGGAGAAAACCCCTACTGAGTTTTCGTCTATACGGTGTGGTCGACTGCTTGTACCAAGAGACAACAGCAAACAAGTACCAAACTAAACTAAATCAACAGCAATATAAAGCAATCTACCAGCAGTGCATAGAACAATATATCATTTGTAACCGAGTGAAGATGGACATTGAAAAGTGGGTAAAGACTATTCTAGCGGGAAAATATATCTATCAGCCTTGGTTGATAAGCGTTGTGGCAAAAAGAAAATCAGGCAATGTTGCTTTACCATAGCAGTGTTGTCTTCGTTTAACAGAACTATTTTGCAGCATCAGGTGATCATTTACTATGCTTATTATTCATCACGTAATGTTTACCGCGAATACTTGTTTCAAAAAGGTGTGAACGTGAAAAGCACAAGCCTTCTAATTCACAGATGCTTCTGCTAGCATGACGAGGTGGGTGCCAAAGGTTTGCTGGTCAGAATAAGGCCATTGATCCTAATGTTTCTTATGGTTGCGTAGCATACAGCATACACAGCAAGTAATTAATATGTTAACCAACTAATAATAAGTAAGATCCCATTTAGCTGGAACCAAAATAGCCATGAAAAAATTACATCGCTGATATTGCACGATAAGTACCTCTCCACACATAAGAACGTACCTATATATCGGTATCTGCCTTCACGCAGCCCCTTGCATAAGATGATAATATTAAGTGGAGCATCTACAGTTATATCAAGATAACTTAGCGATATTATATGGAATATCATTAACACCTATCTACAAACTCTCACCTCACGAAAATCACACTCCCCAGTACATTACTACTGTTTTCTATATCCAAAGGTTATCATTCAATAGTCGTCGTAAATCAACAAATAACAAATCTAAGATGACATGCTTTATATTGGTTATGTCACCAGCATGATGATTTATGGATAAACTATGATGTGAATTATATTGTTTGCAGCATGTTGATATTACTGTCAAAATCATAGGATAATAAAAAAAGGGGGCGTTTAATGATCGATGACACTATTCCAAAGTATAGGTACCTGACCGAATCACTAACTGGAACCCTGCATATAGCATGCCTGTCGAATTATTCATGGTTGGCATTTTAAAGAGGTGTTGGTATTTTCGGTGGTTGATACGTGGCTGTAGTTCAGCAGAAGTCAGGACATACTTTCGCTGACAGCATGAATGATGTGATAACGCTGTCAGCCTCTCAACACTTTGATATATCATAATAAATAAGTCTATAAAATAAAACATGCTAGGTATGCTCATAACACGGTCCACATATGCTACATTGATTACTTGTATGTATGTGACTGTTCTTGCTTTTGATACGACTTTCAGTTTCCGTTATTAAATAATTTCCTTTCACTGGTACTGCATATAGGGCAAAGATACATATAATATATATCCAGCTCGGTCTCGAGGCTGTCTCTATAAGTTATGTGTGCAAACATTCTGCAAAAGTTCATGCGGATTATAATGTACGAAAATCGATTCGGTGATACTATATTTAATGGTAAACTTATATCAAGAAAATCCTGTTGCTTGAGCTCCATATCCTTTGCTGTGACTGGCAGTCAAACTGACCGCAATTAGATGAAAATGGCATGCATTTGCTGGCATTATATTTGATATGTGTCTATATTCCTACAGAGGGAACGTTATGGTTCACCCCTACCAGATATGGAAGTGCCTGGCACGGGTCGCAGTCACGAATGTCAACTGAAGGAATTAACGAGAAAGAGTTAAAAGCGACCTGTTAAGAGTAACAACTTGCTCTTGGTTTCATACATACTGATTTTCTTTAGTTTCTTCTTTATTTCTTTCGTAAACAACAACTAATTGAAATTTGCGAGTAAGAGCATTGTGGCAATTCATTAATCGCCTTCCTAAAAGCTGACATTGCTCAAATACAGCTCCATCTCATATCACCTTGCGTCGCCATAAGATGCATACGCCTAGATGTGGCACTGCCAAGAGTTAATATATTTACAGGGCAGCCTGAATTGAGGGTAGGAGATTCTAGCAATAGTTACATATGCGTAACGAAGGATACAAACACAAAGGACTGAAATCAAACATTTGATACATTTGTGTTCCGTTAAATTGTTTTCGACCACGACATAGCTGAACACAACTTTTATTTGGCTGAAGGAATGTCTGATGCAATAAAGATGTGTTGTACCATCGAACATTAACAGCGTTGCAAGTGAGGTGTTTGAATTGGGACTGGGTTATTGGTGATCCGCATGAGCGCCTGGCCGCACTGTGGTGTTATAACATAATTATCAAGCATTATTTGGATTTTGTAGCCAATATGATATGGACATTCAAGTTAATTGATTTAAATCACTTCCCTCCCTTCAAACAACTAAACCTATTATACAATCTAAGAGAAATGATATAACACCCAGAGACATTATTTCCCACGGTAATCATTCAAGTCAATGTGTTTAGTGGATGCGTTTGTTGAAATTGTCATACACATTCTGTGGCTAGGGAAACGTTTGATAAGAAAAAGAATTGTATCGAAAGTGCAAACAACAAAAAGGTGCTAATGACATGTTGTTATTTGTACTCATTATATTTTATATCAGCTGCTAGGGCCTTTATACATAATTAGTCGCCATGAAACAATTTGAAAGCTTCAAAACTCTTTACAAGGGCATTTGAAATGTGTGTTTGATTAAGATAGCAAATGCAGCATAGGGGGCTTAGGAGTTGTTAAATATTCATGAGTTCTTGTCCATTAATATCAAATCAAGCCTGGATATTAAGTCTCGTGCGTCGAAACCATCACAGTTTGTTTTATGTCTTTGTACTAAAAGTGTATCAAGCTTGCTGATAGAATTATAACTATTATGCGAGCGCCGACATAATAATACAACTTTATGATGTGAATCACAGCATGAATCATATTCCAGCATAATATGGCAAGTCATGTTGTGCGGATCTAGCAAGTTACGGAAAGCATCTTTAATGCCAATGGCTTTGGCGATAACAGATATCACGGATTATTGTGAAGTAGCTCTTGCATGTAATCAATGCAATCGGCTTTGCGTACATTGCATCTCCTACAATGTCTACATTGCTTGCACTGGGTCTCTATATGTTCTAAAATGCCATTTCTATGCATGTTTGAATCACAATGACGACCTGGATTATCAAAATGGCGTTCGCCAGTTGTTGGTTACAGTGGTATGTGATAGTAAATTTCTGCCAATATTTTAACGTTCAGCTCCTTAAAAGACAGAATATAACACAATACAAATAGACTGTATTTGTGTGCTATGTGTAGCATCCAAAGCGAACCTATAACGCTGCTGCAGTTTGGAAGTTATTTTCTAGGGTTGTGTCCATGAAGTAAAAGTAGCGTTATACGGTGAGGATGACATTTTATTCGAAACGTAAGACTATTGCTTGGTGAAAACAGTTGCTATGTAGGATGTTGAAAGTGCGGTTTGTGGGTACTGTGTATATAATGCACATATTTGGCATTAAAACATATACAGTTACAATTCGTTGCACAATGCGCGCTGTTTGTTTTCGATAACTAAACTCAGTAAATAAATAAGAGAGGACAAATGCTCGTGCAAATGGTTTTCTTATCGCCAAACGATATGCACTTATGTATCGTGCCAACGGATGTCATGGTGTAGTATATCTGTTACGCTGTTTGAAGGCGTCAAACTAGAAGCAAGCGATGAGCGTTTGGCAAGCCACATGCAGACATTCTGTGAACCGTTTTTAATGCATAGCGAGTAGTTGGACCCTTCCTATCCGGAAAAGAGTTTCTGTATGGCCGTATGTGTTTAATTTTACATAACTAGGAGCTCACAGAGATAGGAAGAGAGAAAGAGAGATAGTGATAGAGATAGCTAGAGAGAGAGAGGCGGGTTGGGGTTTGCAGGGATGTGTAAGAAGGGGAAAAATTATTTATTTACAACATTGCGTACTTTGTGTATTACCATTGCACAGGGTCCATATATATGCAAATATATTAAATCGACGCAACAGTATCAACGAGATCCTAACTGAGTTAACAGCTGCCGTAGCAGAAAACGCGATCATTTATGCGTCTTGCAGAGCACCGAGGGCCATTCAGCTTTATCTCAAGCAATTGTACAGCTTTACAAAACTCGCTTGCGCTACCAAAGGGCAAAGTGCCTATGGAGTAGCGCATTATGCTGAGTGCTGTTCGAGTGGAATAACATCCCAAGTACCCTAAAACATACAGCTAATTTAGCTGTCATCAAGTCAAAATTTAAAATATGTTTTTCACCGAATATTTTGTGGCTGTTGTATGAACCTAAAACCTAGCACTCGTGTTCTGGAATCACCGCTGTAGAAAATAAATTATTATCATCATTTTTATGGCATTGGCAGAACATTCAGATAATCATCACTGCTTGTGGGATTGAAGGCGTACTGCCGATATGACTATATTGCCTGTTGTTGGTCGCATGTCATGGTTTGTAGTAGCAAATATTAACCCAGATTCAGGAAGTAAGTAATGTGTAATCTTAATCACTTTTTGCTGATATAATATTTCTACGAATATTGTAATAAGCTTATCTACCAAAATAATAATGGCTGACATAGGGAGAGCAACCATCTACAATTATTTTGTAATATCAGGGTCGTACAATCACAACCCTGTGGTTCAAAACACATCTGTATACACTTGACAATAACACATGAAGCAGGGCAGATAGAAAACACTCGATAGCAACCAGAACAATGACACTTATTTACATGATGCATGCTCGGACTGTTTATTTCTAATGCTACCTATTAGCGGTAGCTTGTTTTTTTATGAAGTGTCGTGGTAAAATAACTCATGTGATAAATTAAATGACTTTTCATGTGGCTTCATGTCTTCTGCGTGCCAAATCGTACACATCGGAATATCTGATATCAGCTGTGCTGGTAGTCACAAATTGACTCTCCCATAGCAATGCCACAATAGACTGGACGAACCTATTTTTATTTCTGGAGTAAATAGTACAAGATATTGACACAAACTTTTACCTAATAATTTTGGTTAGATTGGGATGAATATCTGTACCGTTTTACTCTCAGAAAGGGATTGCGAACGACAATTAAATGTATCATGTTCAAATCATATTCTAAAGCATATCTAAATCAGATGAGTAAGGATGAAGACCGATCAAATATGGATAGGGGCTACTTTCTGTTGTGAATGACAACTATACCAGACATTCTACTTTTCGCTGCGGCTGATGTAATGTCGAGTTGCTCTTATATACTTGCTGTAGGGTCTTATTGCTCCAATATATCGCCATCTTGCATTCATTCTAACCTGGCTGCATGTCGACACGCACTCCTATCTGAAATACTGTCTTTACAATGCTAGTTCTAAACGCAGTAACAAAGGCGTTACTACAAATAACCAACGGTGAATGCATTTTGTGACCGCATTCTAGCGCGCATTATTTTAATTAATATGCTGACATTCAATTCATCTTTAGGAAGCCAAGCAGGGAACACCAATTACATTCATTGATCTCTTATGAAAGCAGTTACAGCAAGCATCATAGAGTGCGCATTGCTTTATGCGCAGATCGACTATAGATAGCATGTAAAACACTCAAAAATGTGCGGAGTTCGAGCTCGTTAGAAAGTCGAAGTAAGTCGAAGTATTGGTGAGTGAAAGGCGAAGTCGGCCCGTGCCATATTTCCACCATTCAACCATTGGAACGATACAACGAATAAGGCATTGCATTGCGAAGCCCAGACCGATGCCTTACAAGTTCAGGAACTGAATAGAGCATCATGAGTGACGTAAATGAATAGGTATTAGCTAATGAGTGAAATTGAACCCGTATAAAGTAATTAGCTAAGTCACTGAAAGTGGATGCATTCCGGTATGTCCTATGATGATCAGCATCTTCTGACCACTTAAACATGAATGCTTCAGTAACAGTATTATTTTTGGGGCAGTATGGAAATATGTGTTCGTACCAAAGACGGGAAAGTTACGTTTCAGCAACAGTTCGTATATATATACACTTGCTCTCAAATTCATAATATAATTGTCGAAATATCTACCTCTGCCGAACCGAAACATGGAGTATTCTTACATACAGCGAAGATATCTCTCCTGTCTTTTAACAATGGTTTGAGGGAGTGTCATATACTATTTTCGGTTGATACTTATGTTTTCTTATATTATGCAAAAACATAAATGTAATTTTACACAGCATTGTGAGGTAGATATATAAATAATGACATAGATATACGTCATTGATTAATAACTTGCGCTGTCAAAGCAACATAGAACGACAATGAGTCGCCAAACATTCATGAGTTCTCATTCAACGCTTTTAATCCCAGAAAGCATTGGAATTAACGACGAGCTATTATAATCATCCCATACACCTCAGTTGACGTTCTAGAACTGTCAAATGTGACATACCTTTTGTAGAGGCTGAACTTGCAAGCGCTAACACTCCGATCAATATTTATGAAGTGCATGGCTTCACTGGATGCTTTGATGGAAGTTTCCCATTATTTCAAACCAGTGACATTACAGATATTAGTGCATTTGTGACATCACGACGCTAAATTGTTTGTTAAGAGGTATTTTTAATTCAAACGCAATTACCAAACGCAGTACCAACGAAGTTCTGCATACACATGCCCGTGACAGTTATTTTAATTTTTGACAGTTTCTTTAATCTTTTCTATTCGCTGTGATAAGTAACACATATAATACTCACAATATTCATAGGAACGTTCATTTGGTACGCATTGTAGAGACATTACGCAAAAATCGAGATACAATTGATTGAAATAAGAGAAATCATAACGTATTAATAAAATTAAGTAGAATATCAATGTTCCCTCGATATTTTGGTTAAGTATCACATCTACGGGCCATTTAAAAGTCTCTTGAAGAAAGTATAATGTTTAATGATTTTGTTAGCATATAGTAACGTCTCGACAATCTAATGTAACGCAATATCTCTGGAATGGATAATGCGAATACAATGATTGACAGTGACCATTACATAACATTTATTTTGTGGCAACATTGAAACAACTAAACACACATTACTGAGTGAGCGGTGACTTTTCACAGTTGCGACGATGATTAACAAACGTGATACAAGAGTTACAGGAACTATTGAAGGATTATTTGATAAATATCCCAACCGAGAGCCGCAACAACTTTGCGGATGATTCTCAAAAGATTGAGTTACAAGCATTAACACAGCAGATACAAAGTTGGGGCATCAGCATATTTGCTTTTGACATGACGACCACTTGGTCTCTGTTAGAGTCTTGACAATAGCTCGATAATATGGAAAGCAATGAAATGGATGACAATACAGCCCGGTATTAAACTCTACCAGTTAAAAAAAATTAATCAGTCGAGAACTCTGAACTACAGTTGTGGTTTAAAACAGTAAGCATACACTATGCTTCCGTGGTAAGCCGAACAATTGTGAATAATCAATGCGATCAAACGCTTTCCAGGCGTCCAATAACATGACACGTACGTGCCACGTTGACAGATGTTATATCAAACAACACGCTTGTCTATGAAACGCTATGAAGAAGGTTGATAAAATAGCTACCAAAGTTTGAGTACGGCAGTCAGAATAACTGACAAATTCACAGTTTCCATCTAAACGAGCGATATTTGGGAGAGTATCTGAATCCTCGATCACAATCAGCCGACGAACTACTCGGTCAGCAGGTCATCCATCCAACATCCGACCCGCCTTGGCACACACTGCTCCGCGGGTAAATTGAGAGCCAGACGTGATGCGAATAAGAGCCGCCAACAGGGTAATGATACCATTTACGGTATCATGTTACCCGGGCAGAGAGCAATCGTTTGTCACAAGATTTAGATAAAACCGTGCATGGAGAAATGGTAGTGCATATTTATGACTGCAAAGTTACTTCCCCTGCACACAGCTCTATTCCAGTATACTGAATTTTATGGCAGTCATGCCTTTCATTGGCGTACGATAAGGTGCTTTACACAGAATGCATACCAGCTCATGGTAACCTTCTACAGCACGAGCTGCCAGTTTTATTGGTGTATTTGTCGTTGCGGCACGGTATCGGTATCTGTTGCAGATGTTTATATCCATCGCAAGGCACATAGATACCGCATAAAGTCAGCTTACCCAAAAGAGGTGCGCCAGAGAACTGTACATGCTTGAATAAGTGCATGCCTGGTGCATGCCTAGATAAGTCAGTTCATTTGCAAATCACAGCATATAACTCGCCCCTATAATGGATCAGATATACAATTTACCATATTCATATATGTGATTGATGCGCTACAGTTCCTCAGCTGGCTAGCATGTCTATAGATTGTATTGTGATTGAAGCAAAGGCTCATGGTGCTGATAAATAGCTAATATTTTGTAACCTATTTGTGTGACGAAAAGAGGATGAAAATAAACAACTGGGGACCAAATTTAGTCGAAAGATTAATAACTACATGGTGAGGTGGTTAAGTAGTCTGCCTTCTTCTTTTTTTTGGTTTTGTTGCTGCTCCGAATCTTGGTTGACCGAATTTGTAAATTGGCCAAATCAATAATTCCATCGATCGATAAATCCACGAGCTTATGAAGAAAAAATAGCAGGTCAATAGTTAAATTCGGTATAGCCTTGACAAATGATATAAGAGAAATAAATGCTGTTATGCAAATTAGAGGATCAGTGGTTAGGCAGGTGTGTTAGAACATCAATTTGTTCAGCTGCTATTGTTGCACAACAAGACTAACTAGTTTTATTCCTGCATCTGTAGTTAACTACTTCCTGTTACATGGACATCAGTTGACTGAATTGCTAAAATACCAAATACAAAGCTATCCTGTCAGACTTAGCTGCATGGTTAAAAAGCTTGTCGGGGGTGGCGACTCAATGTTTAATGCAACACTAGCATGTTGATTCACAGGATTTACCCACCAAACATTATTTCATTCAAATCCGCATATGCTTTGGTTACATGTTGGCTATGTAACATAAAAGGGTTCATTGAAACATCGCACTTTGTACTGCAAAGGAAAAAACACGTGTCATTGACACAATATCACCTCGCCTGAAGTTCCACGCTAAACCAAAATATATGTACATCGTATATCATTCTCTTACACGATAAACAGCAACATTCCAGCGCCCGACGCAGCACATCCTTACATATTGCATCCAGTTTGTTGTAAACAATTCCATGCCTACTTTTAAGTCTTGAAGGAGCGAAAGAAGATGACTTCAACGACTATTTTCCTTAATTTAATCACGACGAAAATAATAACAGCTTAAGTTGGTCCAAAACCTTATACAATGCTATATCATGATACTTGAATTTATATCACGAGGAACAAGACTCAAATTCGATGACGGTATTTTAATAATGAATGGCATGTGTATCCAGTCATTGAAACGTCGCCTTACACCAAGGAAAACTAGATTATACCTAAACACATGACTCACTGCAGTTTGATTTAATGATACACTTGAAAACACTGTTTGATTTATGTACACGAGGTGATATTTTCCTTGCCTGACGTCGGATGTATGTCATTATAACCATTGCAAAACTAGTGTACACTTTATTGTCTACCGAGCAAACCACATTTTATCGCGTAGCATAAATTTAACGTTGCAAAGCTCGACAATGCCGCTCTAGCCACAGCCATGAGTAAACACTGGCATGAGTGTAAATAATAAACATCTATTTCCAATATATCAGATGTCACGATTTCAGGATCATCGCCATGATTGTCATTGTGTTCATGCATTGCATATCGTTGTATTTACATGACACATACCATGAGAACAACATGTTTAATCTACACTAGAAATAATTGATTAAGGATCACTGTAACGAGTATGTACCATAAACGGTCTACCCTGCCAACTCCGTGGGTGACATGTGCTTAAATGTTTACTAAAACTATCTCAATAATAATATAATGCACAAGAATGGTTCCGCTTCCAATTATTGACATTTATAGTGAGAAAAATTTAACGTTACTTGATACGTTGACACCATATTCAATCTTGCCAGAGTGATATCTGTACAATTAATATGCTATATTCATCTTCAAATAGTATGCATGTCGGATATGTGGCACGTTGAATGGAAACATTCCTGGCGTGATAAATTATTATTAAGACAACATCATTGTATAGTTATCATTTTTCTTCATTGCGGTGAAATTTTCACCAAAATAGAATATGCTTATAACTACAGCGGTACAATATAAATATGCAAGTATATGAAAGGTCTCATCAGAAGATTGCCTCGGTGGGTGTGGTCTCCGTACAATGCAGGTAAGTCTTACTGATAAATTAAAACCTTTTGTCTTTGACACAACTTCAGAATCTACTACTTGAACCACTGAGTCTCTACATCATTCTAGTGCATCATTCATCATGCTAGATAACTGTGAATAATAATTTGATTTTGATCTATTCCATCAATCGATCCTCTCGTAACATCTCCCTTGTTATAAATGCCTAACTAAGACGCTGTCCGAAACAAAAACACCCCATAACAAATTGAGTGGATTTTTAAATCAGATCCTTAAGGTTTGCCTTCAATGATGGGATGAACGTTTTAGGAGTAGTAGCAGTTTTGAAGATTTAAAACAATATGAACTTTGTGGGGCAACTTCAAATTGGCGTATGATGAACACATATCTACCAACTCTCACCATTGCCATTGTAATTCATTTATTACCACATCTACCATGACATGGCTTTGTAATGGTTATGTCCAGAGCAAGATGATGTTTGGACAAACCATGATTTGTATTATATTGTTCACAGTTCGTTCTAATTGCTGTCACTCACGAAGGGTAATAGAATAGGGGGCTTTTGATTAACAATTATACCAAATTAAAGTTAAAGGTACCCAACCGTACTACCAATTCAGCAGATGAAGCATATGGAATATGAAATCTTCTTGCCCTGTATGTATCGTGCCTATGTAATTGCTTATTTTTAGCAGCATCATTTATTTGGCCCACAATTAGGGTTCATCCTGACCAGCTACACGTTCCTATCTCAGTTAATTGGATTATTCATATATTTACTTAGTTATAATTGTCGTCGTGGTGCTAGCAGAATATGGCAATCATTAACATCGATTAACCAATATTCAGCAATGCTGCACTCGCATTTGAATATGTTATTGATCATTTTTTTCATCATCATTACGACATATATTTTGCTAGAACCAATGCATAAGCACACATATACCATACAAACCCCAGTTGTGGCCGTCAATATAGAGGGTAAACAAATGGGAACAATAAGCACAAACTCATGTTGTATTTGTCAATAAACCACTTTAAAAACAGACCAATGCATGCCTTTCATTTAACGATGCCAACCGTCAATAACCCAACTAAGAACATCGTGAATGAATGATCCACAATATGACTGACATGAGCAGCAGTACCAGACGATAAAAAAAACCTTCCTTATCAATTGATATAAATGACGTCATATCCTACACACCAGCTGAGACCTCAGCAGGGTTCAATGTTGTAAACTACTGCGGGCTACACGTGGCGGCGCAGCATGTTCTGTTATAAGGATGGTGCTGAGGCTGACCCATTTAGTCGTGGGTGATATATAGATGGCTTAGCATGATCAAAAGAAACCATGGGTAATAGCAAAGTGCAGTCCGGAAAGTAAAGCAATTTCCACAAAATAAGCAATGATACCCCAAGACTTAAGCTAACGCGTAAAACCTAACATGCAAACTCTATAATTGTGCTCGAATTAGAAAGTCTACTGAAGTCATAGTTAAGTGCAATTCAGGAGAAAACGTTGAGTCGCGGTAAAGAGTGAGCCAGAGCAATACCTAATCGGGACAGCGTGTATTGTTTGCGTGATTATTTATTTCTATATCTGTTTTCAAAAATGTAGTCAAATTATTTATAAGGCACGTTTTGAAAGGCACTGGTTTTATTCACCTTTTAAAGAAATACGTGATGCAGTTGGCCGTGACATTAACCTTCACTCAAGTACACATTTTGGTTGGTCGGAATTGTTTACAAAACTCTCTCTGATCTATTTGATTTTAACATGAAGTCAATGGATTGTTAAGAGAGCTTTACAACTATAAAAAATTAGTTCTCCTTCACTACTAACCTAAAATAACAATACTCAATCTTTAAGAATAACGTCTGAACAGTGTGACCGACATCTTGTGCTAAGAGACAACCAAGGTAAATTAAAACCACAACAACAGAAAGCAATCTACTATCAAAGCAAAGAACGCTATAGCATTTAAAACAGGTTTAGTAAATCAGCTCGGAGTGAAAATAGACGGTGAAAAGTGTGTATAGACAATTGCAGCGGGCAATTATGCCCATAAGCTTTCGTTGATAAGCGTTCTGGTAAAAAGAACATCAAGGCAATGTTGCATTACCATAGCAGTGCTGTATTCGATTAGAAAAGACTGGCGTTAATGTTTGGCCACATCGGATTATCTTTAACTATGCTTATTATTTATCAACCAATGATTATCGCAATTGTTGGGCTCAAACTGCATGAACGTTAGCAAAACCCAAGTAATACACCAACGTTTTTGGCTAGCATGGCAGGGCGGATGCCTCGGGATTTCAGCTCAGAATACGGCCATTGATCAGAATGTGCCTTATGGTTGCGTTGCACGCCGCATACACAGCACGTAATTAATAGGTAAACTAATTTATAATGAGTAAGATCCTAGTTAGCTGAATCTTAAATAGCCATGAAGCAAATGCCATCGCTGATATTGTTCTATAAGTACGATATTACACGATAAGTACTTTGCCGCACATAAAACCCTACTTATAAATCGGTATCTACTTTCACAGAGCCCATTGCATAAAATGAAAATATTAAGTGGAGCATCCACAATTAGACAAGATTACCAAGCATCAAACAAATATTTTAAAGTGGAGTTGATTTTCAATGGGGTTTTCAATCACCATAGCCGGATAAATAAGTCATATCCGGGTAGAAAAACGAATGGCGACAGTAACATGGCTGCCACCCCAATGTTTCATAAAGTGCACTGTATTATTTATATAACGAAATCCTCAGAAATTAGGCTTGGTCCGCACTAATTACATTTTGATTGCAAAGTGTTGCTTAAATGACGATGCCATTCGTCAAACCAATTTTGCCTTCCTAAGTTACTCAATTACGAATAAACAAGTGTTAATTACGATCATTGATGTTCATGATGATAGCTAAACCTAATGGTGCAACACAATATAGGGTGATTAAACACTATCGTGGGGTGACGATTGAACACTAACGTAGGGAATATCATATGATATATCATAAACATACCTACCAACTCTCACCTCACAAAACCACCCTCCTCACTTCATCACTAATGTTTTTTATATTCAAAAGCCCACGGCCTATCGTTCCATAGTCGTCGTAAATCATCAGGTACCAAATCTTGCATGACATGCTTTGTAATGGTTATGTCAAGAGCACGATTGATTTATGGATAAACCATGATGTGAATTATATTGCACACAGTATGTAAATATAACTGTCACAAACAAAGGAGAATTAATGAGGCTATTAATGATCGATGGCACTAGTTCCAAAGTATAGGTACCCAACCGCATCACTAACTCGAACCCTGCATATAACGTGCCCAAAGGTTGTTTATGCTGGGCATTTTACAGAGGTGTAGATAGTTGCGGTGGTTGGAACGAACACCTGTATAATAAGTGGCCGTGGTTCAGCAGAAGTCGGGATATAATTTGCTGACAGCATGATGGATGTAATAACGCTGTCAGGCTCTAAACGCTTAGATATATAGTAATCTGAAACTGTGCTGTGACTGGCAGAACATACGATCGGCAAGCATTTTCTGGCATGATATTCACCATTTGCCAATATTCCTACGAAGGAAATATTATGGTTCATCCCCCACCAGATAGTAAGGTGCCAGGCATGGTTCCCTTGTACGAATGTCAGCTGGAGGCATTCCGGAGAAGAAAGCGACCACCTGTTAGGGATAACAACTTCACCCTAATTTCATACATACTTGTTTCTTTCAGTTTCGTCTTTATTTCTTTCGTGAACTATAACCCATCGGGATTTTCGAATAAGAGCACTATGATAAATAATCACCAACCTAAAAGCTGACATCGCTCAATTACTGGTCCGTCACATATCACCTCGGATCGCAATAAGTTTCATGCGTGTAGTAATGGCACTGCTGAGAGTACAACCATTAACAAGGAAGCCTACATTTAGTGTAGGAGATTCTAGCCCTAGTTACGTGTGCGTAATGAAGGATACAAACACAAAGGACTCAAGGCAATGTGCATAGATTTTGTCGAAAGTGCAAACGACACAAAGGTGTTAATTACATGTTAAAGTATTCGTACTAATTATGTGTTTGTATTAGCTGCTAATGCTTTTATCCAGTATTGGTCGTTATGAAACCAATTGAAAGCTTCGCGACTCTTGGAATGTGACTTGGATTAAGATATTGCAAAGCATGTGTTGCAAAGACTGCATATGGGTTGTTAAATATTTCCCGTCCATTAATATTAAATCAGAGCCTGGATATCTCGGGCATCAAAACCAACAGTCATTGTGCACCAAATGGTTACCCGTATTTTTTTCCTGTTATGGCAGGCGGCTGGAATTTAAACTGGTTGCTATACATGTAATGGTGTATACCTGTAAAACATTCATGCCGTTGCCAGGAGGCAGTGTTTTGATTGTCAAGTATTCGTTCTTTGTGATTGTTGTGAACTAATGTCATAACCAACGAATTTCGTAAATTTATACTCACATGACATTTGCATTCTACTATTATAAATCTGAAGGTTGCGCAAATTAATCACCTGACTTGGTGACTCAAGACTGATTCATTCAAGGCGTGGTCTTGCGATTGTGATATCAACAATCAATGGCATTGATAGTTCTTGACTTAGAATAATGATACCAGCATATTTTAATGCTAAGAACAGAAGCATATATTTTTTTTATATACATTGCACTACAGGATGATCATTAATTTACTACCTGATATTATGATATATTTTTATGAATGATGGCTCACAAAAGCGACCTGTAACGTTTGATATTGCTTACCTTGTATTTTGTTGTTGTGGGAGCGGCCATTTGTATATTGCCAATAATATCGCGGGTACAATGAATTGCATTGCATATCATTCAATGTGCCTAGCCTAGACGCAATTTTATGGTGAGTTATTTTGCCTAGTTAATTGCTTACACAAATAAAGCTGGGGCACTGTTTTTGCAAATTTATGAATAAGATAGTTGGTCAATGGTGCATCAGGTGTCCACCAGCTTACACCAACAGAGATTGGCACTAAACACTGGCGCACAAGTTGCATCGTTGCCCAGTTCGGTTTTGTTCTACTTAAGTTCACTGGTAAAATCTTATCATCTCATGACGCCCTGGTGTGAGTGAGTGTGTGTGTGTGTGTGTGTGTGTGTGTGTGTGTGTGTGTGTGTGTGTGTGTGTGTGTGTGTGTGTGTGTGTGTGTGTGTGTGTGTGTGTGTGTGTGTGTGTGTGTGTGTGTGTGTGTGTGTGTGTGTGTGTGTGTGTGTGTGTGTGTGTGTGTGACAGCGAGAGATAGCAAGAGAGAGAGAGAGAGGGGGGAGAGTAAGAAACAGATGGATGTGTAAAAATGGACAAAAAGGCTGGTTTACAACATTATGGACGTATTGCACAGGGTCGAATATGCAAATGTATTGAATCGACGCAACAGGACCAACTAGATGTTCACTAAGCCAAAAGCTGCCGCAGCTGAAAACGTGAACATTTATGTATCTTGCAGAACAGCGTGGGCCATTCAGCTTTATCGTTAGCAACTGCATAGCATTACAAAACAAGCTTGCGCTCTAAGATTGCACATTGCCTATATAGTAGCGCATTATGCTGAGTGCTGTTCATTTAGTGATGGGGTAAAAACTGGCAAACTCTGACGCGAAAATCTAATAGCGTCCTTCACTAGTCACCATGACCTACTCATGCATGGCACTCCGCACCGTATTCACAGATGGCTTTTGTATTCTTTGCCAAAAACGTGCAAGTGTTTAAAGGTTTGGTGTGCTTTAAATTAATCTACTGTTTTGTTGATTTGTCAAGTATTTGCGCCGCCTAAAATTAAAACACGGCTGTTTTACTTGATTTAATTATAATCATCATAGACCAATCCCTGACATGCACCATCAATGATTGCATACAATGAAGATACACTATTTGCAAATCGACATATTGAATCCCATTTGACCATTAGCTCGAAAACCATCAGTTAGCAAAACCGCTTATACATTATCCATTTTGCATGGCCAATAATATTGCATGGCACATCGCGTTGAATGCTTAAAATAGACCATACCCACACACACACACACACACACACACACACACACACACACACACACACACACACACACACACACACACACAAACGCATATTTACGCACATATACACATACAGTTATTATAGACAATTATTTAACTCTTTAAGTAGCACAGCAGCACCGTACTACCTTGGAGTAGAATGGAGAATTGCGCTGTTTGTGCCATTCTGGTACTAGTTCCATGATATTGATGATAATATTGCGTTGCCAGGGGTGATAATAACGTAAGTGTTGCATATATACTACAATGGAACGTTTATTGGTTCACTTGAAGTATACCTGTGCTTGTGGCGCAAGCAAATTCCCCAGTCGTGTGGTCGGCCCTTTGCTCGTTTGTACAAACAGTAATTTGATTATCACTGCATGCCTAAAGGTGTTCAATCAACAACAGAGACTGAATGGATGTTTACAAAAAGCAGTGAATGAAGCATTATGCACTGACATAACTGCCTCGAGATGTATTCAACTCTGATGGGAATCAGAGGCTGTAGCTCGATCACACATGTGTGGTCTTTGACAAAATGTAAATATGGAAATTCTAGCTTAAAGGCCTGTTATTGATATTCATAAATGAATTATGTCTCGGCAATATCTCATAGGCGAGCATACATTGATCAGGGCTTGCACAAGTAAGAAATGCTTATTCTGTTCGACACTTTGTGGGGTATTAAATATAGATGAACGCATATAATACAAGTAGCCAACACATATACTGCTATAATATTTGTTACTATGATTTTTATATTATAGCATTATCTATGCGCATACGATGTAGCATAGTACAGTGCTGACAGCACTGCGTGTGACATATTAAGAGGTTGCTGCTCGAGGTTTGCACGCCACCCGGCTCCGATCGGCTGATGATTATGCTTGAATGAGGATTTGTCTAGCAGGAATGTCCTAGACTCACAACAAGAGCCGTAACATTTGCACATATTTTGTGTTGGCCTTTTTATTCCCCATACGATATTCATAGTCACTGAGATGTATTGAGCACGAGGATATCTCTGTTTGTGACATGAAGTTTCACACAGAACAAAAAGGTTATTACTCTATTTAATCGAATAAGTTGTCTTTATCATGCACTCAAATTTCTAGATTGTGATCTGCGCCATTCTGCTATATATGTATCTGCAACAAGTAACTGTGTTGTCTTTTCATCTAGTGTAGAGTTTTAGAGCTCATTACAATGTTCCATTCCTACTTAGACGTCATTTTGGTGTGAGGTTTATTTGAAATATCTAAGCTTCGTTTCGTTCATTATCAATGTGGCCTATACGGATATCATTTGGGGCTATTATTAGTGAGTCTAGTAACAAAACTGACGTTCATCATGTCTTGAATGGCTCTATTTCTAGCATATGTTTAATATACCTTGATGAAACTTGATGCGTGGATCTTAGCCTACACGTGCCCAAATGTATTTATTTTTTTCAATGCTTGCATCTGAGTTAATGGGTAATTGTTTGCTTTTATACTATGATACATTGCGTATATCTACAACATCTCTGACTGGAATACGCTAAATGGGGTTATATGTCTATATCGGACACAATTGTAGGAGATTCAAAAACGCAACGCGATTCCAATGTACCGCAGCGACCTGTTTAACTCATGACATAAGTAAAGCTAACTCACATAAGCTCAGGGCTGCATATCTGTACGAAGGCGGTCTATGGTTAGTAATAGTTGATATGCCTTTGGCTGTATCTAGCGTACGTGATGAGCCGCAGTAGAGCTATTAATAATATTGACATTGTAACATGCCGAACAGTTTTTCATCGTAACTGGATCAGTCTGGGATATTTAATTATTTTTAATCAAATTGGCTGTAAAGAAATGCCTGAAGATCCGTTTTTATCTGACCATCACGTTGCGATATTGCCAACCTTCATCCAAAATAAGTAAGTCAGAAATGCCTCAGTTTTATGCTTTGGACAAGTCAGATGAATGTCAAACCGCATGATTTATAGTCGTTCTTTGAATTTCTTCTAGATGACAGCAATTGTTACCAAGCCATATAGACAATAATAGCATGTTGTTGACAACCAAACTGATTTTTGACAATGCAATAAATGATACAATAATTAGAGTGCGGATGAAGTCGATCCGAAGAGAATGTGCTCTCACTGACTAGCAGCAATGTTTTTTTCACAATCGATAGGCATAACACCACGGATATAGTCTGCAATTGCAAAAATCCGTATATATTTGTTTAAAGGTAAAGAATTTTATTGCCTGGTACCTCCTTCAGTGTGTCCCAGCGTGGATTATATGTACATATACGACAACAGTCTTGATGTATTCATCCTGTTAGGATTAACACCAGCTTATATACTTCTATTATTTTACTGGCTGTGATGTTCAAGGGACAATTTAAGTATGTTAATACACAACGTTCAATTTCAAATTCCACAAGCTATGTGATCCGCTTGCTGTTACGGATGGGTGAACGTTATTGCGCGGGGCTAAATTCGTTATATTTGATAACGGAATCCTGCACAACTGCTCTATCAGCACAGCAGTTTCACGCAGCAGCCACACACTTATATAAAGCATGTGCAGGTAAATACAAGTGATCAGGAACATTATACCCAATAACTTGAACTGTGCATCTTGACTCACAGTGGCATGAGTACCAAAATGAATAAGATTAATTAGCGGTTGATGAATGTGCACTAGCTGCATAGAATTGAACAGCAGCTGACTCAGGTTAATGGAGCATATGTAGCTGAAATTATGAAACCAACCTCAGCGAAATCTTCAAATGTTACCATATTTTTAAGTTTTTTACGCGCGCTTTCCGTTCTCTGAATAGGTCACGCTCTTTTTCAGGCTAACAAATTACCCACCATGACGACAATTTGTTACCGTATTGAAATGAGGCATCTAATGTGCGTACATTGTGTAATATTCATCACCCACACAGCTGTCCATTTCGTTATGCTAACTGTCAACAATTGGGTAGAAGCTGTAATGCTGTCTCGTGGGTATCGATAAAAGTATATCGAACCCAGAGTAGGCTAAAATGGGGATAGCGTGTTTTTTCACTATTGTGAACAACACGTGTGATTTACTGTAAATTAGCCCTATGCGCCTTGTGCCGAATTAGGAGCTCTTTGAGTACATTTTGCGGCAAAGTTCATGTTCATGCTCGATGCAATTGTTAATACTGACAATTCCTTGTCATTTCAATGCGCTAAATCTCAGGGTACAGTTTTCGGTAAATTGTAATCATAAAGTGCATCTGTACCAATTGTTTTATCACATGCATAAATATATGACGGATCGCTGTGGAAACGGCATTACCTTTTTCCTATTGAGCTATGGGTGTTTACTCGAACGACACGTATACGTTGATGAGACATCCTGGTATTAACTGACTTCTCCGTATGCTTTTATGAGTAAGCCTTAGCGCACGAGCTTTTGTCATTGATCGAGACAGTTATATGTGGAATCTCCCGGTGTCTTATGTCGTAATTTCATTACAAACATTTAACAATGCACATGCCTCAGGAAGTATAAGTCGTGTCGATCAAAATATACCTTATTTATTTTCGGTTCCCAAGCTCCCAATTGTTCGCAAGTCGTCATTGTATTTGAGTCTCTTCGCGCCCCTCATCCCGTTAGATTCCATCGACATATATGTGACTTTGATGTTGTATGGCTGTTGGCGAGAGTATATGCCCACAACCATGTTAGCTTGATTTATTGGAATGGTTGATTAGTTTATTATGTTTATCATTTTCATAATGGAAATTATATTTTGTACTACG
>CM067353.1:39383072-39395572 GCA_034190875.2 Urechis unicinctus | reverse complement strand
CAAGCCAATAGGCCAAAGTCTCACATAGTGAACTTATTATATCCAACTCCTACGATAATAAGATACTGAGTATTAGTCATTCAAACCAAAACGTTACATACCGAATGCCCTGCCCTTCGTCAGATAACATCTGCGAGAGATGGGTTCAGATGCCATTATTGATCAGTAAATCAAATTAACTATAAAGAGCAGCAGCTGGAAAGGCAAACACATCTCTCGGGATGATCAATCAAACATTAACTAGTCTTGCCACCGGCTTTATTTGTAACTAATTTATGACAGCATAGACCGACATTACCGTGCAAGCATTTCCATCCAGCTAAGCAAAACCATTTGATGGGACGGCGCTAAGACGAAAAGCGTTTTCCCATTAAGCTGTGATATATATATGAAGCATATTTTGATCAGCTGGAAGAATCATTTGAATTAAATATGGCGAATAAGAGGATGCACGGGGATGCATATGCATTTCTATTCAATTTAGCCACCAATTCTCTATGAACACCTTATGAACACTAAGAACAGTCAATGACCATTCATCAATTACGCCTCAATGTAATTTTGGATTTCAACTAGAAATTTCGTCGAATGACTATGTCTATAACCGATTTCGGACTATTGGTCAGTTGGGACATTTGCGGTTGTTTTGTGGAGGTATTGACGTCTCTGGCCTAGTGAAGTACAACCTAAACCCACGAGCATTGATCCAAATATTTTCTCTCGACTTATTTGTTACTGAAACAGTATAAGAATTGTGCGGAGTCGAATGTGTTCACGCTCTCTGATGTAGATGGCCTATTAGACTTATTATAAATAGCTGCTCTTTGTGTAAGCTATGAATCTTTCACCTTAATCGACTTGCAAAGTGATTCATTTGACAGATTAAAGTTCTGTATCATAAAATAGTGATGAATCACATATGCACCTATATAAGGGTTGATTCATTGATATATGAGAGTTATAGCATTGATTAAGAATTAGCAAATGAATTACATAAAAAGATACCGTCTGAATCTTATAAAACTGGATAAACCGCACAATATATAAATGTAACACATACAGAAGACGTCATAGACATATGATAAATGTGAAATTTTACTATTTGCATGCATCTTTCTCTCTTCTCACAATATAGTTATTACACGCGTGCAAGTGCAGTGCACAACGCAATGACTTCGATTGATGCACCTTTATGCGTTTCGTATTGAGTACAAACAGCTGGCAGTAATGTCAACCTCTCATGGCAGATATGAGTATTTCCCATGCAGCAGACGTATTCCAATCGCAACTTTGCTTTGATATATGTTGATTGTTTATACCCTAGTTATGCTTCATATAGCCACACAGTTTAGCGGCGTCAACAGAATATATGGCTGCATTGCTTACCTTTGATTCGTGAGGCTAAGAGCTAGTACAAATATAATCCTAAATCTACTAAATGATCCAACAGAGGGAGTGGCTAGGTTAATTGCCGCATATGTATAAGTAACTGATTCAATCAAAATAAATCTACATGCTCCCTGATTTTTGTATCGGGTATTGCGAAATAAACTGGATACTTCATACGAATACTTTTGGTTACTGTTTATTCGTCGACATGAAACTGAAGGTCGATATTGCGATTTATAAGTTAACATTTGTCTAAAACTGCAGATCAATACATTTTAAGTATAAATTGAAATCACCGGTTTCAGTACGTGAGCGGTATAGTTTGCATTTATGCTTGCTTATGGCGAAGTATTAAAATACCATTCATTCAATCCCGGAGTATCACAGCCAGATAGTAGCCCGGCAAGTCCCATATCAAGCAGCACGTCCATAGAAATGTGCTTACCGCTGTATTGATATCAGCACATACAATAAATGGCAATTGTCAACCTTGGCAGGATTCCGTAATACATGTGTAGCAACCACGCTTATGTAACTAAACGATACATAAAATTGGAATAGCGTAAAAGCAAATGAAAAAAATCACGCCTTGGTCCTGAGCTTGTAAGACAATGCGTAGAACTGGGACGACAAAGCAGATCTTGAAAACAGGCTTATTGCGCCAGAGAGGTGTGAAACTGAAATACTTGACAGCCGAATATAATCAACATCAACATGCTTTATTGTGAAGAAAAAGAACAGAAAGGTCGTTTTCTTAACGTAAAAGCGGATTACACATCCTTGTTTACGAGGCAACATAGGTGTAAATCAATATGAATAGCGTCTTGGTGCAAAGTAAAATGGAAAAAGTAGAATATTACAAATTGTTTTACTTCTATGTGAACCTTCTGCATCACATTTTGGAAACGGACTGTACTGGTTAAATATTAGCAATCAATAGCATGTGTAAGTTTTTTCAGTTATTATTGAGATTGGCATTTGTGGATGGACCATCTAGAACTCTTAATAAAATGTCTTGCAAACGAACTTGTCATGTATTCACCGATTATTCCAAATCCAAAGTGCTGCTAAAGAGCCAACATCAACAAAGACATACATTCATTTATGGCTGAGACGCTGAACCTTACCGATTATTCCAAATCCGTGCTGCTAAAGAGACATGACATACAATTTTTTGATGGACATGACCTTACTTGGAGGAAGGACGATGACAAAAATGGCATGAATGCAAAAATGCATTGCACTGAACCTATGAGCTGATTAACCTGAATATGCGCATGTTAAGTACTAAAAGGATAAAACACAATTGATCGTAGACTGTCGCTTATCATTATGAATAATGATGCAGTTAACGTTGGTTCAGTGTAACCGGCCATGAGATTGTGTATGTTTGCATGCATATATGTCCGAATGATTATCATTGATATTTGCAAATTATCTGTCCAAAAATAAATCTTATGCCAACTTTTATTCTACAGAAAGGTAAAGTAAGGTAAGTATAGGGTTTTAACGGAACACCAACACTGTGTTTTATGGGGCCAAAAGTGGTTAATAGATAGGATTGACCTATTAAGCCGCCGCCTTCCAGGATTAATGACAATGGAGATCGAAGCGCTTGTCTTCGGCTAGTCACCACCAGCCGGTAGACTGAACCAGGCCATTCAAGCCACTCGCCTAGGTGAAATCGAATTTATAGCCCTCGTGAGAACCTAACCGCTCAACCACCTGAATCCCATTGTCCGTTGAAACGAGTCGCAACCCACGGCCAACGGGTTGTTCCATATTTGTCGCCTCTTACCACATGCAGGATGATACGGTAGACCTATCTACCCCCTTACACATGGATTTATTCTTCAGAGTAAGAGATCATCAAAGTGATCGGGAGCTTTAGTAATGATTAAGATTGTATGAATGCATTATGTTAACGTCAACTGACCATCGTTAACGCCAGTAATAAAGGCATACTGTGGTATGATGTAAGTTGACAACGATACACAATTGTGTCGGCGCAATGGTCAATAATATACAAAACAAGTAACTATCGGATTAGAAGTACCATTGTATGAGAGTTATTGTGAAAGAAACAAATTTTATTTCACTACAATTTATACGCTATAAGCATAATTTCATATATTCTACGTATTGGCAATTATTTATCCGCTTCATGCCGCAAAACATTTGCCAGCCAAGCCAAAACGCTTCATGGTGAACTGTTTGTGAGAATCTAGGCCCTGTCATTTCACTCGACGTTGATTCGATTTGCAGATGACACGCGCGTCTGTAATATAACGGCTTTGAAGTGACTGCAGTTTTCATTCGTGGATAAGGTGACAATAACCGCCCAGCAACATGCATGATATAAGAAGAATGACTTTCGTTTAACAGCCAACGATGACGGTGTCAAAGACAGGAATTTGTATATCAATCAAATCTCTCTCAATTACACTATTCCTTTGAGTACGCTAAATTAACATTCGATTGCATTCTAATACACATCACATTTCGCACAATGTTGCGGTTTTGTTGCTGCCTCGTTCAGCTTTACATAGGTGATGTGTAAAGATAACTGAATATGGCTTATCGATCGAGCATTTAAATGGAACATAAAAGCGTACCGTTTAAAACAAAATCCGAATAACGTAGGCATTTCTTTAGCTAACAACTGCCGCAGCAGAAAACGTGAACATTTAAGTATCTTACAGAGCAGCGTGGGCCATTCAGCGTTATTGTTAGCAACTGCATAGCATTACAAAACAAGCTTGCGCTCTCAGATTGCCAAGTGCCTATATAGTAGCGCATTATGCTGAGTATTTTCATTTAGTGATGTGGTAAAAACTGGCAAAGTCTGACGAGAAAATCTAATAGCGTCCTACACTAGTCACCATGCCCTACTCATGCATGGCACTCCGCACCGTATTCACAGATGGCTTTTGTATTATTTGAGTGCTCAAAAGTTGCAAAATTTAACTATTGTCAAAAACGTGCAAGTAGTTAAAGGTTTGGTGTGCTTTCAAATTTTTCTACTGTTTCGTTGATTTGTCAAGTATTTGAGCAACACTTCTAGTATAGCTGTTCTATAGTCTGCTTGGCGGTAATCGATTATAAGGTTTGAGGAGGAAATCAATATTTTTGCGCCACCTAAAACATTAAAACACGGCTGTATTACTTGATTTAAATGTAATCAATATAGATAAATCCCGGACAAGCACCATTAATGATTGCATATAACGAAGATATACTATATTGAATTCCATTTGACAAGTAGCTCGAAAACCATCAGTTAGCAAAACCGCTTATACATTTTCCATTTTGCATGGCCGCGTTGAATGCTTAAAATAGACCACACCGACACACGCACACACACACACACACACACACACACACACACACACACACACACACACACACACACACACACACACACACACACACACACACACACACACACACACACACACACACACACACACAAACACACACACACACAAACACACACACACACACACACACACACACACAAACGCGTGTATATATATATGCACATATACATATACAGTTATTATACACAATTATATAACACTCCTATTGACATAGCAACAACGTACCAGCAATTTTTAACAAGCCATATAGACAATAATAGCATGTTGTTGACAACCAAACTGATTTTTGACAGTGCAATAAATGATACAATGATTACAGTGGTGCGGATAAATTCGATCCGAAGAGGATGTGCTCTCCCTGACTAGCAGCAATGCTTTTTCACAATAGATATGCATAACACCACGGATCTAGTCTGCAATTGCAAAAATCCGTATATATATCTGTGTAAAGGTAAAGAATTGTTTTGCCCGGTACCTTCTTCAGTGTGTCCCCAACTTCAGAGACATCTTTAAATGTTACTATTGTTAAGTTTGTTCCGTGCGCGTTCCGTTCTCTGAATAGGTTCTGCACTTTGCATTTGTGTGCTACTTGTGATAATTGCAAGTTGCCATTCTACAATGGTGGTTGGATCGTACTGCTACAAATGAGGGTAGTTCAATGTATCAACATATTGCATTCATTGCAATACTGACCGATATATGCCTTTCGATACGCTCGATGATCGTAAATGTGGTCTTTGCAATGATCATTCTGAACACGGTAACAAAAGGCTAACAAATTACCCGCCATGACGGCACTTTACCATGTTACAATGACGCATTTAATGCACGAACATTCACAAGCATCATATAACCCACATTGATTTATACGTTGATTGTCAATACATGGCATACAAAACAATAAAGATGTGTGGATTCCATGCACAGCCGAAAGCCTATGGAAGCCAAATTATTGGTGTGTGAACGACACAGGCTGTCCATTTCGTACTGCTACCTTTCAACAATGGGGTAAAAGCTGTAATGCTGTCTCGTGGGTATCGATAAAATTATATCGAACCCAGAGTATGCTAAAATGGGGACAGCGTGTTTTGTCACTATTGTGAACAACATGGGTGATTTACTGTGAATCAGCCCTTTGCGCCTTGTGTCGATTAAGGAGCCCTTTGTGTGGAGTACGTTAGTTAATGTTCATGCTCGATGCAATTGTTAATACTGACAATTCCTTCCCATTTCAATGCGCTAAATGTCAGTGTACAGTTTTCGGTAAATTGTAATCATACAAAGTGCATCTGTACCCCCTTTTTTATTATTCTATCACATGGATAAATTCATGACGGATCACAGTAGAAACGGCATTAACTTTTTCCTATTAAGCTATGGGTGTTGTTTACTCGAACGACATGTATACGTTGATGAGACATCCTGGTATTAACTGACTGCTCCATATGCTTTTATGAGTAAGCCTTAGCGCATGAGCTTTTGGCATTGATAGAGACAGTTATATGTGGAATCTACTGGTGTCTTATGTCGTAATATCATTACAAACATTTAACAATGCACATGCTTCAGGAAGTATAAGTCGCGTCGATCAAAATATACCTTGTTTATTTTTGGTTCGAAAGCTCCAAATTGTTCGCATGTCGTCATTGTATTGGAGTCTCTTCGCGCTCTAATCGCTTTTGATTCCATCGACTCATATATGAGCTGGATGTAGTTTGGCTGTTAGCTAGAGTATATCCCCACAATCAAGTAAGCTTGATTTATCACATTGGTTGATTAGTTCAATATGTTTATCATTTTCATAATGGAAATTATATTTTGCACTACGAATTAAAGGCTAACATCGTTAGTGTAAGCGCCGCGTCAGTATTGTACAGCTCTAGTCCTGCAGCTTGTTTTATGAAATCGATGTGAAGCTTAGGCATAAGTCACACGAGTAATTTCTTTCATTTGCAGTGCCAAATATCAAATTAAATATTGATCATTTCATTGTAATTCAGTAAGGTGTGCAATCAGCCGCACCAAAAGCAAGAAGCAATGATTGGATTCTCTAAAAAGAACCATAATTCATTGGCATAACTTCGGATAGATGTTTTTCTTCTAGAGATATTCAATGCCGATGAATATGCACTGATGATTTCGATCAATAATACGCGTTTGATAGAAATTGCATAATATAAATGTCGATGTTAGATCTAATTATTGCAAAGATCGATGTTAATCAATGGTACGGTTATTTATCATCGGTGCGTTTGTGAAGTTCACAACATATCGGAAATCGAATATGAAAACAATAGTCTTTCGTTGCTTTAGCCTTCATTCAGTTATCGCACGGAAAAAGAGCCATGTCATATAAACACTTGGATGTTGATTTGGTTAATATGGCTTTTACTGATATTCGAATGACAACTCCCCTTTGCTATCAACCGAACCATAATGCAAATAATGAACGAATTGAAAACAATACGTAAATGAATAATTGTCACGTCAAAAGAACAACATTAAGATATTGGTCATTTTATAAGGTCTGAATAATTGACAGAGGAAGCTGCAGTTTTCTATTTTTGTGGACAGTCTGCTTTGTGATTGCAAATAAGCATTGCATGCACAATAACATATTATGCTTCTTGTACAAGAAGCCAATGCTTAGCACATTAAGTAAGATTGTTTATAATTTAAATATTCTATGATTGTCCAAAACTACTGCCCAATGAGCAGAACTAGCAGCAAAGCATAACACCAAGAAACATCATACCGATTCTCTAAATTCAGCTGATGATTAGCATGGAGTTCAAGGATCCACAATACACGAACAAATTAGATTTACGTCGCTAGATTTGCAATATTGCTTTTATTGGAGTACATTAGCTTGATCTTGATAAAACATAGTGATTAATTAAGTGCAGCTTATTTCTGCTGCCTCAATTGATTTAACGTCTAACGATGTTTAGCAGCCATTAATGATTTGGCATTTAATACCTCCATTGGCTACGGCTATGCAAAATAGCGGATGTTACATATCACAGGTCTTACACTGCAAGGGTGTTGATGATTGCGCCATGATGTGTTGATGTCTAGTATGTCTGAGCATAGCGAGTACGATATCCGTGATTTACACGATATTACCCGTATGCACACAGGCATAATGTACTAAATTCCTCTCATAATTAACTTAATCGTGTAATATACGATCACCAGCTTCTTCATTGACACCATTTCGCTTACGCACGCCAAATATGCAGCTGGCATATTGAAACATTAGCATTGCCAACGGAAAATATCGCCACCCGAAATGTCATATATATATATATATATATATATATAGATATAGATATATATATATATATATATATATAGATATATATATATATATATATATATATATATAGAGATATAGAGATATATATATATAGATAGATATATAGAGATATATATATATATATATATAATATATATATATATATATATATATATATATAAATATATATATATATCTATATATTTATATATATATATACCTGTATATATACTATATATATATATATATAGATATGTGTCTCTATATATATATATATATTTATATATATATATACATAAAATGATATATACATATATATATATATATATATATATATATATATATATATACATATATATATACATACATATATATATATATATATATATATATATATATGTATATATGTGAATAAGTAGTTATATGTAGTTATATGTATTGATATGTTCGATTGCAAGAATGTGCTTTACATTTCATGCTGAATGAACTGTAGAATGCTGTGCACATATTTCATTCATATTTCAGATCAGATGGGAGTTATTGAATCGCAATTATTGAACAGATGTTATAAGCTGGGTGCTGTAGGTTTGTCAGCGATGTCTTTATCATGTCAAAGGTATGTTTAAAATCAATAACTGCTGATTAACGTTACTGCCACAAGCCAGGCGTCTTTTTGCCCAGACAAGCTTCAATTCGTGTTTATATTTGATAACATTGTGCATTCATGCAAATTATTGAAAAACCTAATGCCCTAATTTATGGTAGACGGTTAAAGTAATAATGTAAACTCGAAAAGCATTATTTGCATGATAGGTACTACTTTTTGATATATACCCGACTTAGCCCTTATAACAAGAAGTCCACTAATGTGCGTAAAATGACATACCCAATGAAGCATTACAACAGCTGCATTTGAAAACTCATGAAATTTTCGGTCAACATTGGCTGCGACAATATCGACTGTTATTGAAACATTTAAAATAAACCCACATGAGTACGAAACATCACTTTCTCTGGCAGAGAGTAAAAACACTAACAAACGAATAATCTACCATGAATAATAACCAACTTGTACAAACATACATCTGTATCCATTCATAAATACAATTTGACAATACATGGCTGCAATGTGTAACTTTGAAACTTGAGGTTCTAATATGGCATTCCAAATATTCAAAATAACCCTAAATAAAGAGTTAACGTGAGAGACTACATAAGTCGCCGATTTACAATTATCGACGGCCTAAATTTTATAAGACATGCACACTACTATATCTGTCGTCTTGGGCAATGTGCAATTTATTGGATGCTTTATCAATATATAGGAGCGTTTATTTGCAACCTGATCAGATTGAAATATTGGTAAAATTTTTGGGACATGCTACAGAGTCAAAAGGATGTCATGTTGTATGAGCAGCCATACGAATTTGGATCCGGGCATTTCTCAATCGAGCGTCACGAATGCCAGAGTAATTGGATCAATTGAGTCGGCGGTATTGTATGGAGTCGTGCACAGAGCAATAACGCTTACAAGTAGCCCGATGTGTGGTGAGAATCGTGTCTCTTTGCATTGGCAGAAATATATATTTGCATTGAATCCAGGCGATTGTAAAACTATAGGACAAGGTACTCAAAAGCTTGTGCTGCTCACAGTAAAGACTCCTTCGTTGATGAAAATGCAAGTTTAACGAAGGGACACGCATGCAAATACAACCTGGTTTAATAGATAGGAGTGCCCTCCCGCAATAGAGGTCTTTGTATGCACCTGGAATCAAGTGAGTGTTTTGAGGCAGTATATTCTAAAATATAAAACGGGATAGAGCTTTGAGCTTGAACGTTGCTCAAAGTGAGACAGCACGGCAAGTTTCTTAAAACCTTCAAATATATCACCATATATTTCGGTACTTTTTCAGGGTAAAAACCTTCCCGGAAGGCATTTCGGCAGCATGGGTCAGCTTAGTAAAGATGTGCTGTGACATATCATGATCTGTTTGGTCGACATCTTGATTTGATAACACATCCACTTGTCCAGCAACGGCCGAGTTTGCCTACACTGACAAACAAAAAATGTCTCTTAAATACGCGCTTAATGGGACTGCAAACATCATTGCAACTGAACGATGTTTGTGTTGGGCAATAAATTCGGTTAATCCGATCACACTTATTAACAGGAATGGTGGTGCACTTTTCCAAATACACCAGGATACTCATGCTAGTCAAAACATTATTCATATTTGATGATCGGGAATGCATGATAAAAATAACTGTTTTCTATATTCAGAAGCCCACGAGCTACCATTCCGAAGTCGTCGTAAATCATCAGGTACCAAATTTTGCATGATATGCTTTGTAATGGTGATGTCAAGAACATGATTGATGTATGGATAAACCATGATGTGAACTATATTGCTCACAATTTGCTAATATAACTGTCACAAACAAAGGTGAATTTAAGGGGACGTTTAATGATCGATGGCACTAGTTCCAAAGTATAGGTACCCAACCGCATCACTTGCTCGAACCCTTCATATAGCGTGCCTGTGGAATTGTTTATGGTGGGCATTTTACAGAAATGTTGATAGTTGCGATTGTTGGAACGAACACCGGTATGATATGTGGCCGTGGTTTAGCAGAAGTCAGGATATAATTTCGCTGCCAGCATGATTGGGTGTGAGAACGCTGTCAGGCTCTCAACGCCTAGTCATATAGTAATCTGTAACTGTGCTGTGACCGGCAGGACATACGATCGGCAAGTATTTTCTGGCATTATATTCGCCATGTGGCAATATTCCTACGACGGATATATTATGGTTCATCCCCTACCAGATTTTAAGGTGCCAGGCATAGTTCCCATGTACGAATATCAGCTGAAGGCATTCAAGAGAAGAAAGCGACCACCTGTTACGGATAACAACTTCACCCTAATTTCATACATACTTGTTTCTTTCAGTTTCGTCTTTATTTCTTTCGTAAACTATATCCTATCAGGTTTTTCGAATAAGAGCACTATGGTGATGCATTAATCACCAACCTAAAAGCTGACATCGCTCAATTACCGGTCCATCACATATCACCTCGCATCGCCATAAGTTTTATGAGTCTAGTAATGGCACTGCTGAGAGTACAAACTTAACAGGGAAGCCTAGATCTAGGATAGGAGATTCTAGCCCTAGTTACACATGCGTAATGAAGGATACAAACACAAATGGCAGAAAACCTACAGTCCATAATTGTGTGTTCCGTAAACTTTGTTTGCGACCACGATACGCTAAGCACGTATTACGGCTGTGGTTTAGCTAACGAAATTTCTGATGTTATCAGTCCAATGTGGAGTGTTCTGAGAAGGTGGAGAGTTTTATCTTTACGGCCCTAATGATTAAGATGATTTAACACGCGTTAGGCAGCTAAAAATAATGGTGCTATATGAACCATGCCGGTTCTGTGCTGTAAAGATGTCTTGTACCATCAAACGTTAAATGAAGTGAAATGATCGGCACGAGTGCCCGGTCGCAGTGTGGTATTTTAGTGTACTTACAAAGCATGATAAGCATCTTATGCAAAGCATTTTCATCTATATGATATCACATTCAATCAAATACATCCCCCAAACAACCAAACCCGTTATACAATCTAAGAGAGATGATGTAACACCCAGGAACACAGCCTTTACAAGGCATCAGTGACAACGACAAAGACACAAATTATTACCAACTGTAATCATTCAAGGCAATATGCATTGATTTTGTCGAAAGTGCAAACGACACAAAGGTGCTAATTTCATTTCAAAGCATTCGTACTAATTATATTTTTGTATCAGCTGCTATTGATTTTATCCAGTATTGATCGTTATGAAACCATTTGAAAGCTTCGCGACTCTTGGAATGTGACTTGGATTAAGATATTAAACGCATGTGTTGTAAAGACTGCGTATGGGATGTTAAATATTTCCCGTCCATTAATACTAAATCAGAGCCTGGATATATCGCGCTTCAAAACCACCAGTCTTTGTGCACCATAAATTCCGAGCGCAGCATAAATCACATTCCAGCAAAATATGGTAAATCCTGCTATGCGTGTCTAGCAACTTTTATAAATTGCACATGTATTGCCAATTGCTGGATGCAATACAGTTAATGGTGTATGCCTATAAAACATTCATGTAGTAGTTAGGAGGCAGTATTTTGATTGTCAAGTATTCGTTCATTGTGATTGCTGTGAACTAATGCCAGGCCAAACGAATTTCGCATATTTATCCTTACATGACATATTTATCCTTACATGACAATTGCATTCAATTATTAAATATCTGAAAGTTGCGCAAATTAATCGCTTGGGTTGGTGACTCAAGACTCCGTCGTATTCAAGGCGTGGTCTTGCGATTGTGATCTCAACAACCAATGGCATTGATAATTCTTGACTTAGAATAAGAGACC
>CM067353.1:39365572-39380572 GCA_034190875.2 Urechis unicinctus | reverse complement strand
AAAGAGTGCGTGATGCCGATGCCTGTAAAGGGCAAATGGCGCAAACCGCTAAAAATAGGTACATATAAGATCTTATATGGGTTTAACTGGCATAAGGTATTTTAATATATCTTGATATGTTTCTTTTGGACAAACTTTAACAATATGCTGAGCCGTTGGCATTTATGACCCAGTTCTTACTAACTAACTCATAGAGGTGTTCAACTGACATGATAGTATAAATAAGATACCTAATGTGATAGTTATAGTTATGAGTGAATTGTAGTTCCTGACTGCTTACCTGATTGCAGCATGTTGATGTTTACCAGTACCCAACATTTCAGCTTATCAGGTGATAAATGGAAGCCGTTGCTCTAGTCAACATGTAGGATAGTATCCACACATCATGACTTTATCCTTATTGCGTTCATGTGCATTCACATCATCCGCCAATCCATCTGCTTACAACGGAAAACGCCATGTTGTTCCTTTGCGGCATTCTCAGTGTAAGGAACAAGACCATATTGACTGACTATGTTAGCGCCAATTGTGTATTGAACACATGACTGCAGATGAAACGTGCAGATGAAACAAACATCCTACCACAAAGCTTCTCAATTGCAAGAATGTGCTTTACATTTCATACTGAATGAACTGTAGAATACTGTAACATATTCCGTTCGTATGCCTTGTTGCATTATATACTGTGGAGAGGGTCCAGAAATTACCGAAAATTTACAGCGTTTTACAGCAAACCAAAATCCTCGTAAGTCACTGTGTTTACTTGTATCATAAAACTGTCGAACGTTTTGTGGTCTATTGATCGGACAAAGCTCCATTAAAGCAACACGCAGGAGGAGGTGAGATTTGTTATTTCACCCAACATAAACATCCCGAATTACATATATTAAAATGCGACAATTTGTGACCTAGTGACAAATGGCAGGTATTCACAATCTCATTATAGTCGATAAAATATATTTTATTCATATAAAGAACAAACCAAAGTCCAAAATGTTAATGATACGTATTTACTGCGTCTTATAGCATTAGTTCGTTAGTTCAATTCGATTTGCTAGATGAGACAACGACATGCAAGATGAGTAAAAGCACAATGGATACAGCTGAATATCACAGAAATAGACTCCAATACGAATTCGAATTTCCTATAATGTGGTAACTGGAACTGTAACGTTGTTTTTTTTAAATAACGTTGTTGTCTAATGTAGACAATTTAACTTTAGTTATGTTGAAACAGCCTATGACACGATAAGATGAAATCAAGCCACACTGCGGGATATTTTTTGTTGTTTTAACAGCCTCTACCTGTTCCATATCATAAAAAAACACGGGTCCCATAGTCTGATGCCAAATTCGCAACTTAGTCGATATAAGCTTATCAAATTGTAAAAATACCAGTTCTTGTATTGTTAATAAGTTTCACATTTCCACTCGTCTGAGGGAAAGTGACAATATCTCTTTATGTACAACTCTATGGCACTGTCTTAGAAATATAATATTGCATAGTATATGCCACCATTTATGTCCGTAAACATGTTGTTCGCTTGAAAGATCATGTCAGCATCAAGCCAATAGGCAAAGTCTCACATAGTGAACTTATTATATCCAACTCCTACGATAATAAGATACTGAGTATTAGTCATTCAAACCAAAACGTTACATACCTAATGCCTTGCCCTTCGTCAGATAACATCTGCGAGAGATGGGTTCAGATGCCATTATTGATCAGTAAATCAAATTAACTATAAAAAGCAGCAGCTGGAAAGGCAAACTAGGCTCTCGGGATGATCAATCAAACATTAACTAGTCTTGCCATCGGCTTTATTTGTAACTAATTTATGACAGCTTTTAGGCTCAAATACGCAATTCATGCGTGGTCACTAAGCCTTCGGTGTAGCATAGACCGACAATACCGTGCAAGCAAATTTCATTTCCATCCAGCTAAGCAAAACCATTTGATGGGACGGCACTAAGACGAAAAGCGTTTTCCCATTAAGCTGTGATATATATATGTAGCATATTTTGATCTGCTGAAAGAATCATTTAAATTAAATATGGCGACTAAAAAGAGCAAGGGAATGTAGAGCAGATACAAAATATGCATTTCTATTAAATTTACTCACCAAATCGTTATGTACACTTTATGGACACTAGAAACAGTCATTGACTATTCATCACTTACGCCTCAATGTAATTTTTGATTTCAACTAGAAATTTCGTCGAATGACTATGTCTATAACCGATATCAAACTATTGGTCAGTTGGGGCTCAAGCAAAATATTTGCGTTTGTTTGTGGAGGTAGTTACGTCTCAGGCATTGTGAAGTACAATCTAACTCTCACGAGCATTCATCCAAACATATCCTGTCGACTTGTTTGGAACTGAAACAGTATTGGAGTTGGAGTTGATATGGATGGCCTATTACACTTATTCTAAATCGCTGCTCTTTGTGTAAGTTACGAATATTTCACCTTAATCCACTCACAAAGGGATTAAATGGATAGATTAAAGTTCGGTTTCATTACCTAGTGCTGAATCGAATCGGCACCTGCACTAGAATTGGCATATTTACACATGAGAGTTAGAGCATTGATTAAGAAAAAAAGTGATTCTAATGTCCTATTGTTTTAAGACCGCACAATATAAAAGTAAAACATAAAGAGAATATCATAGACATATGATAAATATGATATTTGCTAGGAGAATAAATAAACGGGCATAGATTGGCAAATTTTACCATTGGCTTGCATCTTTCTCTCTTCTCTCGATATAGTAATCACACAACACGTGTTAGTACAGTGCACTACGCAATGATTTCGATTGATGCCCCTAGGTGTTTACTGGACACGTCGGTTTCATTGATGGTGTGGAAACGCATACATTAACATTTAGTTTAATTGAATGAGTCGTCAAATCCACAAATAACGTGCGATGAAATGCGTTTGTATTCGAATGGAAGGTTTTAATTGTTGAGCCAAGAAATGAACACGCTCTAAGCTGTCATATAACTAGTGTACGGGGTTTATTTGTGGCCACTTTTATCTCTTGATATATAAAAGTAAAACTCGTGTGACATATTTATTGACCATAAATAGTAGATATCATATTGATTAAGTACACAATTCCATTTGAAACGCTACTCCATCAATTGGATTCAGACGTAGCAGTATTAACACGCTTGACAATATTCAGGTTTTATGCGTTTCATATTGAGTAAATGCAGCTGGCAGTAATATCAACCTCTTGTGGCATATATGAGTATTGCCAATGCAGCAGATATATTCCAATCGCAACTTTGCTTTGATATCAGTTTATAATTTGCACCCTAAATAGGATTCGTATTTTGCGATATATCCCTAACAATGAATATAAGAGCACTCTGTTCGATGCATGCCCAATTATATATCATGATGCTCACTACAGTAATGTAATTAAAATTGACGCAAAATAAATGTAATAACTACCAGTTTCTAATAATCATTATTGCCAAATAAGTCATTTAAAAATTAAATAAGACATTCAATAGTTGCAGATCGAATCGGCTAAGGATTATGCAGAATATGGCTTATCAGTCTTTTGGATGCATGACAATCTTCTAGCCAGCAATAGGTTGAACGATATATTGCTCAACGTTGCATCCAAGGTTATAGTTATGTATTGTGATAATAATACCGATAAGACTCGTGTGTGTCACCTATCCGCTGTGTGAGTTAATATGTGCCAACTGACCTTAACTTGTTTGCCCGCATGATGGTTTTACTGGATAATATAGCACTAGCTACCATCTAGAAATTTAATGACGGGTTGATTGAGATTCTGGAGGCATTATACGAATACACAAACTGATATATACTGGACGTTTGACCAGACGTAATAGACCCTTGCAGAGGTTGACACGATCGAGGAATGCTTCATATGAACAACGGATGTTATGTGGTCGGATCAGCTGAGGATGCTTACATCATGGGTAACTCAGTCACCAACCAGTCACAGCATGGGCCACACATCTAAGCGGCAACAACAGAACATATGGCTGCATTGTTTATTTATGGTTCGTAAGGCTAAGAGCTATTTAAAGATATAATCCTAAATCTACTAAATGATCCAACGTTACTATTGATTCACCGACATGCTGCTGAAGGTTGTTATACCGACATAAGCCTATATTTGCCACTCAATACTGTTTAAGTGTAAATGAAAATTACCGGTTTCAGTACGTGAGTGATATAGTTTGCATTTATGCTTGCTTATGGCGAGGTATCAAAATACCTCATTGAAACCCGGTGTATCACAGCCAGATAGTGGTCAGGCAAGTCCCATATCAAGCAACACGTCATCGCTGCATTTATATAATCACATACAGTACATGGTTATAGCCAATCTTTGCAGGATTCTGTAAAATATTTGTAGCAAACATGCGCATGTAAATAAATGATACATTTAAATTGGTATAACATAAAGGCAACTATGAAAAATGACGCCATGGTCCTAAGCGCGTAAGACAATGCGTAAAACTGGGACGACGAAGTATATCCTGAAAACAGGCTAATTGCGCCTGGGTGTCTGTAAAAAACAGAAAGGTCATTTTCTTAACGTAAAAGTGGATTACACATCCTTGTTTACGAGGCAACATAGGTGTAAATCAATATTAATCGCGTCTGGCTGCAATGTAAAATGGAAAAGGTGAAATATTACAAATCATGTTCCTCCTATGTGAACCTTCTGCATCACATTTTTGAAACATGTACTGATAAAATATTAGCAATCAATAGCGCGTGCAAGTTTTCAAACCGTTGTTTCCTCCTTTTTATTGAGATTGGCATATGTGGGTGGACTATCAGAAACTCTTAATAAAATGTCTTCCAAATGAACATGTCATATATTCTCCGATTATTCCAAATCCAAAGTGCTGCTGAAGTCAGCACAAGCAAATTGCAGCCGAATCTATTGTTTTCGAGTGCAGATGTATGGCTTGTTTTATTTACAGATGAGTTGACACATAACTCATGAGTTGCAAAAATGCACAATTCAATCCGCCTCATGGATGAGAGTCGACATCAGTAAAGACATACATTCATTCATGGCTGAGGCGCTGTACCTTTCAACTATCTCGAAGAGGTAGGACCATAACATTTTTAATCGAGATGAATGGCAAGTGTGCATAAATGCATTGCACTGAACGTATGAGCTGATTTACATGAATATGCACATGTTAAGTACTAAAACGATTAAGCATATCATACTTGATTACAAAGTATATCGTAGACTTTCGCTTATCATTATGAAAATAATGATGCAATAAACGTTTGTTCAGCGTTACCGGCCATGAGTTTGTGGATGTTTGCACGCATATATATACCAATGATTGTTATAAATATTTGCAAAATCAACATTTTATCATCTTTTATTCTTCAGAGTATGAGATCATCAAATTGCGCGGTAAGGGAGCTTTTATAATATTGCAGATAATATAAATATATAATGTTAAAGTCAATTGATTATCATAAATGTAAGTAATAGTGGCTTTAGTGTCTGCATGCTTGAAATGATGCGAGTTGGCAATGATACAAAATTGTGTCACAAAACATTTGCCAGCCAAACCATTTCACTCAACACTGGATTCGATTTGCAGATGACACGAGAGTCATTAATGTAACGACTTTGAAGTTATTGCAGTTTAAATCCGTGGATAGGGTGACAATAACCACCCAGCAACACGAATGATTTATGAAGAATGACTTTAATACAACAGCCTAAAGACGTCGTCAAAGACAAGAATTGGTGTATCAATCGAATCTCTCAATTACACTGTGCGATATTCCTTTGAGTACGCTAAATTAACATTCGATTGCATTCTAATACACATCACATTTCGTGATAAATAGCGGTTTTGCTGCAGCCTCGTTCGGTTTACATAGGTATACACTGCACAGGCCCTCGGACTGATTTAGAATATGCCCTATAAAGTTACATGACATCATATATTAATAGTCTGAGGGCATTTAATGGGGCATTTACGATATATATCGAATATAAGAAGACAATGTCTTTTGAATGCCTTCTCAAATAAAATGATTAAAAGGTTATCATACATTTATAAAAATCACATTGGATTATTTATGTCTGATAATTCGTTCACAATGCATATTATTAAATTAAATTACCCAACTATTGTAATAAATTCTATGTCGCACATCATTTTATCATTTCATGGTATAATTCTGGTTACGACATTGATATATTTACAAATCCGCAAGCAATCTAGTCGCAGGTAATATTTGTTACACAATCTTGTTGTGTCAGTCAAAAAATAAGGAATGTTTGCTATAAATATGCTCTAAATATATATCGACAAATTATGGACTAATAATATTGTATAGATTTGCAAGTATGTCGAGTACATACGTTGGGTCCTGTTTTACTGCCAATAAAAGGTACTTTCGGGATGCACCAACTAGTGCAGATGGATGATGTGTGTAGGGCATTAAATTAAATTTTCACCTCCTAGTATGTTGATGAATCGACCTGGGTTTTATTACTATCTCTATCCTAATTATACAGTTCTTCAGTGTGCGCAATTAACATGTGCGATTTTAACATGCCCCGTAGTCATGTCGCTGTTACTGATGAATCCTCTTTAATCCGTCATATCTGGCAAAATAATGCATCAAAAGTGCTTTTTCTTTGCAATGGTATATCTGTATAACGCATTAGTAGCACATATATTGGTACTGGATCATTAAACAGGCGCCGGTTAAAGCGACCCTCAGAATTGCAATTCCTAATAACTCAAACTGTCCGCCTAGGATCGTATTGGCTTGAAAGAAAGTTGCGCTCAAATAAGGTGTAACGTTAAGGATATCTTTATTTTTATTTTGTAATAATCTTTACACGGGTTAAGCAATCTGTGGGCTGCATAAGGTAGATATCAATGATTGCACAAGACGAACGTTTTTGCGACGGGTGTGGAGCTGTGGCTGTGATACAAACATTCATAACGCTGACAAGTCGGAATGATCAGTTGAGTATTCACCACGATGAACAAGATAATTTGATTTGGTAAGGATTGATTGTATGTGTTATTTACCAATGGACTATAGACATAGAATATTCACTATAATTAATTGACGATCTTCACAGATATATTTTGACCAATCTTGGTCGAAATGTTCTTGTGTTGCCCTTTTGATAAATTACTGAGGTTATGTTGCAAATAATATTTATTAAAACCATGTTTATCAACAAGCATTTTCTAGTTAACTGACATGGTTATAAGTTGTTTCGTTTATGCCGTCTAGAACATCCAATGTAGTCCAATCACATAAGCACAAAATATAAGCAGTTGGATTGTGTTAACTAAGCGATTTTGAAGCATTCGTTGTAAATATTGCATATTCAAGAGCCGTTGATAAAACTTTACCTATTTTGAGTAAGATATATCATCTTCATCGTATTATCTTTTAGGTATTCTGTGTGGTGAATTGTACGCAATAATTGTGTCTCTACGAATTGTGCATATCATCCACCGGGATGATTTACTGAACGATGCGTCCACCATGCGTAATCTTTTGTCTGTTTTATCTTAATGCATAAAAGCTATTTTGACACAATAAGATTGAACATTGCGTGGCGCTTCAGGGTGAATATACCTTCTTACATTTGATATACGTTCATATACCCAGTTACGGCTTAGATTCTGTTGACGACGCAAGATGCAAAATATAACCGGCGGCGCGATTTATGACCATATCCGGTGTAGTAATTATTCCTTTACGTTCTCGAGAACGATATATGTGGATGTGCGCCGTCGTCACCATGCTGCGCTCGACATTCGTTTCGTGCTTCTCGTAATATGCAATGCAACAGGATTAAGACATGACAGTCGCGAGCATGGATGAGCATTGGTTCAGTGGTGATTTGGCTGGGGGAAAGCACATTCCAGTTTAATATGGAAAAGTGATAGGACAAATGTAGCAATGTTGCGTTAATGAATCCACGTTTCGACTATGAAGATCTGGTAAGAATGGAAACGTGATGTCAGATATACGGGGTCGCAATTTAATCAGCTCTGCAGAGAGATGTATATCAGCGGAATTCATAAGGAACTCAATTTGATGAATTGAATGTAGAGTGAAACCAGTTTCTTTTCTGATGCGAAATATATACCCTCTGAATATTAACGGAATAAGATAGAGTTAACTATTATTAGCCTAAAGTTGGACTTGGCCACTGCAGTGTGTTTGAACATGTCTGTGCCAATTTATGTTAACCAAAGAATATATATGACAATAGGCTTGTTAAGTACCCAATTGCCGATATTACATTTGCACTAACAGCTCGCACAAAGAGCAAGTGATGAAACCGAAATAATTGCAAAATGCAATTTAGCATTCTAGTTCGCACAAAACCAAGGCATGACAAGTCTATGGGCAGTCACCACGTCAGCAATCAGAGAGCCTTGAATTGTACCACTGGACAATAAATATAGTAATGTTACCACGATTGCAATGTTGACAGCATTAACAGGCGACTTGCCTAGCATGCATCCCTGTTGACGCATGATATTCCGTGTCTAAACCTCTATGTGCTAGTAATATTTTCAATCCTCAATATGTGCTTGACATTCACAGACCTGCGAATTTGTTTGGTTCCTTACGGCTACTATCTACCCATATACGAAGTTACTATCAGGTTCATTAGCGCCGCCAGTAATTGCACGAAATCTCAAATTGAACATTTTACCACTGTGTCTATCATTAATGCATGCTTGTTATAGAAGGGCATTTGTGACTGATTGTCTCTGTTAGTGGACGAATTTAATTTGTTATATATCCGGATCTCACAGGGATATACGCAATTCATTCGGCTCCAGAACGGTGTCAGCAGTCTTATGTCAACAGTATAATAAATTGGCATAAAAATGCGGTATGAACAATTCATTATTGAGCATTGTAACAGCGATCAAATATTAAGTATGGCGATGCCATTATGCGTGCACATAATATCCGTACCGGCAGTTTATGACACCAGGGTGATGTTAATGACTGTGATGCAAGGAGCATGATAGGTACTAATTATTGATATGGCATCGTAGATATGTTCCCGACGTAGCCCTAACAAGAAGTCTACTAATGTGCGTATAACGACCTACCCAACTAAGCATTACAACAGCTGCATTTGCAAACCCAAAGAATTTTCCGTCAGCATTGGCTGTAACAATATCAACTGTTATTAAACCATGTAATATAAACACACGTGATTACCAAACCTCACTTTATTTGTACTATGTCACTATAGATAGTAAAACACCGAACAACGACTAATCTTGCATGAATAATAACTAAACATATACCTGTATCCATTCATTACCACAATTAAACAATACATGGCTTCAATGTCTAACGTTAGTACTTGAGATTATAAGATGGCAACAACATCATTCCAAATTTTCCAAATCACCCTAAATAGAGAGCCTACATAAATCGCCGATTTACAATTATCAACGGCCTAAATTTCATAAGACATGCATACTGCTGGATCGGTCGTCTGTTGCATTATGCAATTGATTGGATGCTTTATAAATATATAGGTGCGTTTATTTGCACTTTATCAGTTTGAAAAATTTGGTAAACACGAATGGCAGAGTAATAGGATCAAGTGAGACGGCGGTATTGTATGGAGTCGTGCACAGAGCAATAATGCTAACACGAAGACCAATGTGTGATGAGAATAGCGTCTCTTGGCATTGGCCGAAATTTATATCTGCATTGAATCCAGGAGATGGAAATGCAAGTTTAACGAAGGGACAGGCATGCAAATACAATCTGGTTACGTAGAAAGGAGAGACATCCTACAATGGAGCCATTAGTTTAAACTTGGAATCAAGTGAGTGTTTTGAGGCGGTTGTCAATAATGAGTATAATCTACAATAAAAAGAGGGATAGAGCATTCAGCTTGAAAATTGTTCAAATTGAGGCAGCATGGCAAGTTTTTTGAAACATTCAAATATATAACCGCAAATATATTGTGGCTGAAGTTAGATGTGTAAGGCAATAAATTCGGTTAATCATTAACAGGGTTTCGGTGGCTCATTTGCATATACACCAGGGTACTCAAACTAGACAAAACCCTATTCATATTTGATTATCGGTAATGCATAATACAACTAAAATATTTGAGCAGAAAGCGTTGTGCTGAACTTTTCCGGCAGGAAGTCGTAAATTATGTATTTGCGCTTATTTGCGACATGAAGTATTCCAGTAAATAGATAGACAAAGTTTGTCAATTATGAAATTAAAGCATGGATTGATCCTAAAACGCTTTAATTACAGTACATATGCGCTATTATTGACTTGAATAAGTGCCTATGAGGGGGATTAAATTGGTTGAAGTATATCAAATCGCTGCCTTTCATATTAATACCTTACTGCCTCAGAACTCATTACTTGCATATTGTGCTCTCAGAGATGATGGCGGAGTCCACGGAGATACACCACACACTAGATTAAAAGACGAAAGCACATCTATATGCCAAAAGAATGGAAGTGACCGTGCTCCTCGACTGAACTTGAATAGGCTATGGGAAGACAATCTTACGGCAGAAATAACCGCTTCTGAGAAAGGCCATTAATGCGCTGGCTCACGCACAAAACACCGGAGCCAACGATGTCCATACGATATAAATCATATTGACATTCATTGACGTCCGTGTAGTGATACAGAAAGTGAGAGTTGCATGGGTGGAGGAGATGAATTGTATCCATTGGCTGATATTCTCTCATACCCCCGAAATGTAGTCCTTTAACGACAATTGTTAATGTCCCTTGTATGGAAGAATCTAGACCATTGTCGTTATTTCATAAAGTGAGGTGCTGCGTTGTCATGATCAAAATACGGTTAAATCATTAATTAGCATGGCAGTATTTTGTGTTTGACCATCATCTTCATAATCATCATAACAATGCTGGCACTGATCAGGCGTGAAGAAAATGGATTCTGACAAAAGTCTTAAGACAGCCACTTAATAGGCGGCAACATATGAGGTACCACTGAAGCGTCAGGCAAACACGCACATTTTGAAACCATGTGCCAACATTCACATTTAGATATCTGTATTAACATTATGCAGAATATCTATTTATGGGAAATGCCATTGAGAATGATATCAAAATAATCTTACAATGAACCAGGGTAGCTAGACTACGATACGTTCGTCATCAGTGTTGATTGACATAACATCAATGACCAAGTGACCTGTGCACAGAGACGCAACAAATTCCAACTTCTTGCCGTCGTGGCTTCCGCTGATTCCGATTGAAGTGAATCATGTGTCTTAGCCGTTACAAATGGACAGTTATCCTAAAAAACCTTTCTTCCACAACCGTTATCTGCACTTGATGCTCCCTACGAGATGCGATATAGAAAACCGATGTTCCAATACGTAATATTCAAAACGTTATAAGATAAGATCCGCCAGTTTTATACCAGGTACACTCAACCCACAAGCAGTAAGAGACATCTCAGTGTTCGTAGTTGAACCGTATGGTTACTTAAACACTGGGTTGGGCCATGTCACTGCCTGCTTCAAATAATCCCGCGCTATGATTTTTCATCTTGCTATATGTATCAAATGGACTGAAGCGCAGAGTCGAGAAGCAGTAGAACACTAGTTTTCATAATGGAATACAGAAATGAAGCTTGAGAACATTTGTTTTTCAAATGTGTGAGTTCGTGAGTTAGCCCTATGGTGCATTATGTGCGATATAGTCACAATACTGACCATACACTTTGCTGCAGTGAACCGAGTGTCCCAGAGCTTACACCAGCATAGCTAAGCATAGCACTGGCATATCAGTTACATGAAGTTGCTCATTTCCTCGTGACGCCTTGATGTGTGTGTGTGTGTGTGTGTGTGTGTGTGTGTGTGTGTGTGTGTGTGTGTGTGTGTGTGTGTGTGTGTGTGTGTGTGTGTGTGTGTGTGTGTGTGTGTGTGTGTGTGTGTGAATGTGTGTGTGTGCGTGTGTGTGTATGTGTGTGTCTGTGAAAGAGAGATAGATAGAGCGAGAGAGAAAGAAAGAAAGTATAGTGAGTTCGTAGGAAAGTGGAAGAAGAGACAGACCAACGAGATCTTCACTTAACAATATGGTATTGCACCAAAGAGATTATTGCTACGCTAAGACTGCTCACATCGAGTGGCTCTGTGATGATCGCTTCCCTAGTTATAATACATTGCAATCGTAAGGTGGCGCTACCATGAAGCAAACTAAATCACATGGTAATACTTGCCTGTCGTCACTGCGATTGATGAGAGTGGGAAAATGTCGTTTTGCAGTGCCTTGTTGCTGCCAAAACGCGTCGAACAATAGGCTTATGAATAGCGAAAATAACAAGTACACTACTGAATAAATATCAATGTAATAAAGTACCCGGTCTTGGGTACCTCTATCAAAAACAGTTCTCTCTAACAGCGTCCGCGCAGTTTACAATCATCGATCATTCATGTCCGCACTGTGGATGGTATTTTTTGATTGTTAATAATTTTCGAGCGAAGAGTTTGTAGCTACGCTGAGCTGCGTGACCTTATGTGTTACACGAAAGACACCCCCGACATCAGGCGACGACAAAATTAAATCAACATAAGCACATGTTGATCCAACGTGTCGGGGCTCGACGTCTGTTAAAGAGTCATCTGATTGGTCGAGGCGACTACAGCTCCAAATTAAACTGAGAATTCAACGTGGTTTTAAGATACGCTATGACAAGACGCTATGACAATACGTTTTCGGCCTACTGGTGGCGTCTTCACTTATTTTCTTAGACGGAAGGATCGAGTGAGCTCTCTTATTGAAGCTATAAACTCTTTGCATATTCATAAATTGCTTTTGCATTTTTAAAGTTCTCTCATAGGATGGTTGCAAAGTATAGCTATAGCGAAAAAAAGTCTGAAAGCTAAGTTAATTTCACGAGATATCGTCAGAGGCTTATCGATTTAACATATCACTTTGATTAAGCAGAAAAAGGGATTGAGAACGACAAGGGAGTATATGATCATCAATTGAATATTTTATGTTCAAATCATATTCTTATGCAAGTCAAGATCAGGGCAGTATGAATTTAGACCACTTAAATATCGATAGGTGCTACTTTCGGTTGTGCATGACAACGATCCATGGTTCTGGTTCAGTACTGTGCCAAACATTCTTTTACATATTGGCGAGTTGCCATTATACAATTGTTGTAGGTTCTTGCTGCTCCAATTATGGTATTTCAATATATCGCCGTCTTGCATTCGTTGCAATACTCACCAATGAAGCAGCACTGGGATCCAAAATGAGATCTGAACGCGGTAACGAAGGCGTAACATTTTCTAAATTAATGTGATCATATTATGTAACGCGTTAGGGTACCAATCACACATAGGTGGAATATTCGTAATTTCCTAAATTCCCCAAAACACCTATTGCATCAATTGATTTCCAATGAAAGCAGCTACTGCAAGCATTGTGGAATGCACATTGATTTATGCGCCGACTGACTATAGATGGCGTATAACACATTGCTAAGTTCAGGCACATCAAAAAGCTGAAGGATGCCGAATTATTGGTGTGTGGAAAGTCTGTCGGTTACATATTTCTACCCATGAACGATTCGCCAGGGGTTGTCTCGTGGATATAAATACTACGTCGGTTAATAAATGAGATGCCGTTCAATGGCGATGTATCCGCACGAGTAATTAGCAGAATACAGACCACAACTACTAAAACAATAACAACACTGATCCATCGTGTCATCTTTGCCGTGGTCGAATTAAGTAAATGTCATTTGTATTAGGAAACGACCTTTTGGCATCTGTTAATTATTTACTTCATAGAGGCTCTATCAATCCGATTATGATTAAAAAAGTTTATTGAGATGTAGGATTAAATTGCACCTGGCCTAAAGCTCAGTTAGTAATAAACTCTAACAACAGGAAACTTTGTGCGATGATGGAGTCTTATTATCAGGCTTCCAATGCCTTAAGCCTTCGTATTTAAGCATACTAGCAAAGGCTACATCCAATTCATAGGTAGATTATGTAAGTCTATTTTGTAAGCAAACATATAAACTGAAAAAAGGCTCAAAAAAGCAAAGGCCCCCTTTTGAACTCATTAATTCAGCATATAAGCACTACCTCCGACACTATTACATTTATATTACGAAATAAATGCGCTCTTTGCAACTCGCTTATTCAACTGATGCAACAAACCTCTTGTTCCATCGGTATAACGTTATCTATATGTGATAGTATGAATTAAATGTTAACAACTTCGGTGAAAGCGCCATGTCAGTTTTTAACAGCTCTGATCCGCCAACTGAAGCACTGTGTGCCTTGCGAAATAGCTGTGTTGCTCAGGCATAAGTCAATACGAGCCGTCTCTGCCATTTGCTGAGCACAATATCAAAATACATATTGATCGTTACATTGAAATGCCCCGGATCCAGTAAGGTGTGCAATCAGCCGCACCAAAAGCAAGAGGCAATCATTGGATTATTTAAAAATAGACCTAATTCACTGGCATAACTTCGTGTCGACTATTATCTTCCAGAGGTATTCGATACCGATGAATATGCGCTGATGACATACATCAATATTACGCGTGCGATCAAAATGGCCAAATGTAAACGTGGATATCAGCTTAATTCATGGCGCAGTGTAAATCAATGATATGGTAATATATCATCGGTATATTTGTGCAATTCGTAATGACATCAACAATATATTATAAAACATCAGTATTTGTTTTGGTATTAGCCTTCTCATGGTGCTATGTCATGTAAACCATTGGATGTACATTTGTATATTATGGTTTAAAATCATCTTTGCTATAGACTAAATTAGAATTGAAATTGTGAGAGAACAGAGAATGTTTTTGGTGTTAAACTCATGATCTACATATACACCCACATAGACATGAATCATTCAATTAGATCGTTTTACTTGAGAGAGAAAGCGTCAGCTTT
>CM067353.1:39183072-39363072 GCA_034190875.2 Urechis unicinctus | reverse complement strand
ATCAATATATGTCGAAAAATTATGGACTAATCATATTGTATTGATACGCAAAACTGTCGTGTTTCACTGCCAATAAAATGTGATTGATCAATTGTCAGTACAGACAAAGGAATAGTAAACAAGTATATTTCTCCGTCAATGAAAGACTACTCTAGCCGCTGATGCTTACTCACAATTCAGAAGGAATAAATAATTAACATAATTCTTCATACCGGACAGTATATGACGATGTTTGTCATTTTGTATTCTCTTCATCCAGGTTATTAAGTGTCTCATTTGAAAGTGAATCGCCCGTGAAACAGCAAATATTTTTTAAATGACAAGCACAGAACGTCCCTTAAGATTTATAATTGCTTTCATTATGCATTACGTTTGAGTGTTTAGCAAAGCAGCATAGCTTTCTAGGCCAGGTTACACAAAAAAGTACAAACGGATGCTGTGTGCCCAGCTGCATTCAAGTTTTACCAGAATATGTGGCGTTGAACTGAGCATGCGTAAGCGTGGAGGTGCTAAATTATCAGTGTAACTAGCAATTACACAAGTTATGCTTAGCCAGCAGAAAACCTAACATTGATGCCTGAAGCAAGTACAGTACGTTAGCTGTTTGTCGCGTAAATCGCACTTTTGTCCCCTAGTAGGAATACCACTATACTGCCAATATGTCTATTCATTGGTCTATGCACTGTACAAGTCAAGAGTCATGGATGTGTTCATTGGTTTAATTAGAGTTTCATGTATACACGACAGACCCTAAAAAGCACCCTGATTTGATGCTAGTGCTACCTGCTTTGTTTTATGTCATTTGCTATTCAATAAACATAATGAAGATAATATGATCAGTTTGAACATACTAGAGTTATGATATTGTGTCTGCGAGACATGGAGTGTCAAGCTATTTACGCAATTCTATTTATGTGGCTTTGGCTGAGTGGCTCAGGAGAATCACAACTGTAATGTGGCGGTCTCTTTGCTCGTTAGTATGAATTGAGAGGTGTAATTTGCATGGATCTGGATGCGTGAATGTGTTCAGTCAGCCTCACATAGACTGAATGGATTTCTACATTAGGCAATGATACCAATGATTATTAAGATTCGTCACAATGTATTCATTTGTGGAATCGACAAAATGTAAATTTAGAAAAAGCTGCATTGAAGGCTAATTAATCATATTAATATTCGAATAATTTATTTTTGATATTTCAAAAGCGGGAAATCCATTGATCTGGCCATGGGTGAGGAAATGATAATTATTCTGTCTGACTATCCCTTGGAAATTGCATTTTGAACCATAAACGAAAAGCTGCGTACGATTTTTAATGTACAGATAAATCACAAGGAACAAACACATACATTGATATGGTATCGGTCAACATATATATCCGTTTTATCATGCAAATTGCATTTTATGCGGTTGTCAATATAACACGATACACTTTATGAGTTTGTAATTAAGGTATTGCACACCATGCGACACTTGTTAGCTGGTTGTGGGGCTTTATTGGGAATATGCCAGTCAGGTTAGTCAGCTGTTCTAGACGCACAACTTACCCACGCTTTAATATTTTATGTTCACCTTTTTCTCCTACAATATTCATAGGTTCTGGGAATTATAGGTACGCCATGAATACTTCTCTTTTTGTGACTATGAGTTTTGCGCACAATGCTACGATTCCTATTCTATCCAAAGTATTTCTCCTGCAATGCTCGTCTGCGGTCAACGCGGTCCTCGTAAAGTTGCATGCGGTATTTATAGTTAAAAGCAGAATCGAGATAATTTTCTAAAGAACCGAAATATATGCGAATCAATAACATGGAAGCGCTATCGGATTTCCTAAAAGCACCCATACTTTTTACCCAAGTACATTAATTTTCATATGGTTTGCATATCTATCAACTTTGTTTTGTTATCGGCAGAACGTATTTTCGATGTTCATCCGCTGTAGAGGTTCATGGTAAATATCATTGCACCATTGTAATTAGTCGTCATTTCGGCATTAAGTTCGTATAAAAAATCCAAGCGTTGTTCGTTCAAGATTGATATAGACAATACGGATATAATAAAGGTCTGGTCAAGTGAGCCTTTTTTATGATTGTCATGTTCAAAACTCACAGCATCATATATGCCTTTTTTCACATATGCTAAAACAGTCGTTCTGCACCGCGGTCTATGAGCCGTTAAATGAAAGATGCCTCAAGAGTGGCAGCAACCAGCGTGTAAAATGTTCCAAAGCAGAGCTTCACATTTCAATTGTCCTGTATAGCAATATCGTTTCGTAATTGAGCTGCTGATATTGTATACGCGAGACAACATGTTGGTGTTTCCAAAGCAAAGTCAGACTTTTCTTTAAAGAAACACCGGTAACATGACGGCCAGTGGCTCCTTTCAATTCAATCAGTTGGTAAGTGTTGGTTATCGCATGGTCACGTGGGTATTATAGGGATAGAACACGAGGACGCGGAGCGTCCGAATGTCTTTCCCCATATCACCCACGTGACCATGCGATAACATACTTATCTCGATGGCACCTACTCGCGATAATCAAGCACGACGATGTCTCCTTGTAATGATTATTTTCGTGAACCTATGTTATGTAAGGTATCTGCATGGGACCAGTAAATACGAGAGGTCGATCGTAATTCCCCATTCGGCCTCAGCTGCCGGTGTTGTAGTGATGATTAGATAAATACTTTTGTTTCTATACTTGTTTGTTTATTCGATTAGAATATGCTTCGATAGTTAGTTGTGTGAGACTTGCAGAACCTTCCAAACTCCGGCAATCAGAGCTCCACCGAGTTCGTCGTTGTTTGATGCTAGCAATACTGAAGCGCAGTAGACACGGCTTGGCAGGTGTTACAATTTCGCGCCTCAGCATGATTCCGGGGAGATGGGATAATACCGTGACTTCCCGATGAGCGATACGCAGCCAGATTAGCGGCTGGCAAGCAAATGACTCTTAAGAAAACCTTCGTTATAAGACTTGCAATGTGTAAGTGATATTAAGAACCTCCGTAGTGTTGCCATGCTAGAGCAGCGGTTCTCTGTGAGGGACCTTCACAAATGAAGTTGTTTCTTGGTGATATATCGCCACGGTTCACGGCAAGCTGTGCGTTTGAGGCGATATGGGAAAAAGTCCAAGCTTTTTCTCGAGCTCTGATAAAGCCGAGGGTGCGTATCACAAGCCAGTTTCATGAGCCAAACGTGCGCAGCTAAGGTCAATCCGGGTCACACCCTTTGCGTTGATTGGTCGAGCAGGGGATGACGAAAATTAACGAACATATCTAATGAATATTCAGACGCACCAGTTTTAGACCTTGTCTTGTCGTACACTCTAGCGCGAGAAGCGTATCGGCACCCCTGGAGTATGGAACGCAGACTGGTAAAACCACGAAATTGTAAGCTGTTCTTTACGTTATCGCTTTCTTTGAAGGGCGCCAATAGTTTACCAAGCCAGATTGGGAATGAAAACATGATATTTTAAACCCAAGGGAACATGAAAAAAAGTAGTCTAATCATAGCGGTATTAATTCGACCTTGAATTACATAGCATTACGACACGAGCAGAACTTTCAGACAATCACCATTGTTTATCGGTGGACGGAATCACAGCAATATCCATGGCATTTATTTTTGTTGCACACATGTACTGGTGATTAAATATGCCATTTACACAGAAACACGAGCAAGGAATGACAAAATTATGACTCAATGAATATTATATTAGCTTATCAACCATGGCCGTCATATTATATTATATTGTGAGTCATATAATAACGATCATGAGTGTATAAATCCCTATAGATATAGTAAACAATCAAGCATGTTGCAGCACAACAATAAATTATGGCTCGTTGATGTCTTATGCTTGTGGTTGTGCTCACTTATGGTTCATACAAGCCTTTATAGATATCACTTCAGGTAAGCATGAGATGAATATCTGTATTGTTTGCGTTTAGGACAGGGGATTGCGAACAACAAAGATGCACGAATATATGTTCTTCAACAGACATTTTATTGCATCTCAAGACCAGGTGAGTATGGGTTTCACCAGAAAAATATGTATTGGGGCTAGTTTTTAATGTGCCTGACAACGATTCACAACTCCAATACTCCAACATACCTCTATGTGCTGCGGCTTAAGGGTCTGGACATGGAGGGTATGTGCTTTAACTTGCCGCACAGCATTTTCACAATATACCGTTCCCCAGGCATAAAACAAAGGATTTTGCGACGTTGCCTGCGTCAGTTTATATCAGATGTGAATAAATCGGAGCTGGTAATGATCTGCAATTGTGATAATCTTTATATATACGCTACAATTAAATATTGTTATTGCCCGGTGCCGCCGCCATAGTGTCCTCACACAGATTGTAGGATACGTCAATAGTCTTGAGGACTTCATCCTATCCACATAAGCGTCCGTTCATTCAAGCGTTACCTCACTGCTTAGGGTATTAAGTGACACAACAAGTGAGTGGTAAAAGAGTGCACTAATGACCACAAGTCTCAAACCACTGTACTCATTTATCACCTTTTGAGTATGCAGATAAATCGACCTCGGTTTCATTACCATGCCAAGCTGAGTTTACAGTACCTCAGTGCGCAACTCGATTGTAACATGTCCAGTGAGTTTTTTCAAATGACATTAAGTAAAACCATGTATATCAACAGCTTTTTCTAGATAACTGCCGTGGTTATTTGATGAGTCGTTAAAGCAGTCCAGAATATCCAATGTAGACCAATCAGATCAGCACAAAATCTAAACCGTTGCCTTGTTTAACTAAGCAATTGTGACGCATACGTTGTAAATATTGCATATTTAAGAGCCGTTGATAAAACTTTACCTATAAGGTGTAATATATGGTAGGACTAAATATCATTCATAGAAAAATGTTGTGGATGGTGACTCTGTGGCAATAATTGTGTCTCTATGATGCGTGTAAAATTTGTGTAGATCATCCACCGGGATGATTTACTTAAAGAGGCGTTTTATCCTAACGCATAAAAGCAATTACATTACGATAAAATAAAACCTTATATGGTACAACAAGGGGAATATACATCTTCACATTTGGTGTTACTTCTTTTATCCGGTGTTCCCAGAGTGGCAACTTAAATATTGTCAACCTTCTTACTATTAATGCTTTACTGCATAATTTGAATCGAGTGCAATCGGCTGGTCTTAATTACAGTCTTTTTCTGCCAGGGGTTTGTAATCGTGCCTTTTTAGTATTTCAGTGCCATCTGTAACACGCATGCAACCATTTATGCAGCTACAGTCATGATAAATTTCACAAAGTTATTCGAGTGTTACCTATAATGAAGATGACAGAGTACTGACTCTAACTATCAAGTCGTGTGGTACTGTATGAGGCTATAAATATATAAACTGTCATGTCCAGTAGTAGCATCTTCTCGTAATTGAGATATGGTTGTTGTATACACGATACATCATTTATACGTTGACGTGACACCCTGGTCTTGACTAAGTGCTCAAAGTGAGTGCTTTCATAAGGCCTAAGCTGACCCGTAGAATGCATATTGGAAAACAACATTTACATTTGTTATTTGTTTGTTTTATGCAAGCTTTATGAATCACATCATGATTAAATTTTAATGAGATGCTTTTGGAATGTAGGATATAATTTAACCTGACATGTAGCTCAGTTATTTCTAACCCCCAATGCGTGGCAACTTTTGTAGTTTTCAAATCATTTGTTTGTCTTCCAGAGTCATTTAGACAGAACACATATCATCAACCTCTCGCAATCGGTTATGCACGTTCAGGCCAAGCAACATTTTAGCAAATCGTCACGATTAACGACTGACCCTCAACGCACAACGCCGACTACTAAGTTCCCCAAATTCAATAAGCACAGATTCTACACATTTAATCTGTATATACTATACGAGCATGTGTAACTTGACGTTATTTACTCCAGACTTTTGAGGCGCCACAATGTAAAGGCAAATGCGAACACAGTGCACTATTGCAAAACTTCCGAGTACTTAGTATTCATTTGACAAAGAAATCTCTACGCTTCATCATTGTAGGATATCTTTAAGAGTGATGACTTTTTATATGAACCTCAACAACAAGATAGCTGGTACCCGTGGCGATATGGTAAACTGCGTCACCTTTCGACCCACAGGTTGTAGGTTCGATACCAAGGTGTGAAAACCTTACTGGTTAACCGTGACTCGAATGATCACTTTAAAAGGGGATGCACCCGACCCGGTCGCTCACTGGTACCGTGTTGGACCTTCGTCCCAGTGGCATGGGTTTCGCATCCAAGTATTGGGAGCGGGCATGAGCCAAGTGAGCGCTGGTACATAAGGGTGTTGTCCCATCATCGCGGGACGTCGCGATATCACCTCGTTGCTGGAAGTGACGTTAAACCCCAGTATTACCATAACCGATAACACCAAGAAATCCATTGAAGTTTAACCACAATTGTAACGTGTTCATTTAGCAAAAAGAAAAATCTATGCACTCCAAAACTTCAATCAGAACGTTAAAATGTGGATGAAATTGCACTTTCATTGAAAAATGCGCATTGTTTAAATGAATAAATCCATGATTTACTGTAGGCCAAAAAGGGGTAACAGGGGTAACAATAGGAACAATATAAGGATACTACGAGCTACTGGGTGAAAATGTATTTCTCCTTATGGAGCAGTTTGCTATTACCTTATTTGGGGTATCCACAAGAAAGGCTTCTAGCTATAACCTACCGTATCGGACGGCCGAATATAAAATCCGGCTGATAATTTGCAAAAACTATATTACACCTACAGTTGGTTGTTTCAGCCGTGCATGAAGACTCCTGTTGATGCAATAAGATGCAAAATATAACCAGGAATTGCATCCATAGCCAATTTCACCAATGCATTATTTGCGATTGATTAATAAATTCGTTAATACCAAGCGGGTGCATTATACAAAAGGTTTCTATTTAGTAAGTGTACACCAAAAAATTTAAGCAGAGAGAGAGAGAGAGAGAGAGAGAGAGAGAGAGAGAGAGAGAGAGAGAGAGAGAGAGAGAGAGAGAGAGAGAGAGCAGAGAGAGAGAGAGAGAGAGAGAGAGAGAGAGAGAGAGAGAGAGAGAGAGAGAGAGATAGGGAGAGAGGGAGGAGAGAGAGAGAGCGAGAGGGAGAGGAGGGAGGAGGGGGAAAGGAGGGAAAGTAAGTAAAGACCTTGACGCTGATATGTATTTTGTATAATCGATGGTTAACAGGACCGTCATCAAAAAGCGGCGCCGTTAATGACCATATCCGGTGTAGTAATTATTGCAGATGTGCGCCGTTGCCACAATGCTTTGCTCTACATTCGTTTGAGGCTCCACTTAATATGCAATGCAACTAGTTAAGACACTAAAGTCGCTAGTATAGGTGAGCATAGATTCAGTGTATATTTTGGCCGTGGGAAATGCACTTTCTAACATATATAACATGATAGAACAATATATATATATATATATATATATATATATATATATATATATATATATATATATATATATATATATATATATATACATATATATATATATATATATATATATATATATATATATAGATAGATATATATATATATATATATATGTATATATATATAGTTCTCTCTACATGTTATATATATTAGAAAGTGCTTTCTATATATATATATATATATATATAATATATATATATATATATATATATATATACATATATATATACATATATATATATACATGTAAAAATATATAAATATATATACATAAAAATATAATAAATATATATATATAAAATTATATGATATTATTCCCATAAATATATATTTATCTCTATCTCTTATATATCTATATGATATATGTATATGGTATATAAATATCTATGGAGAACACATATAAACATATCTATTTATATAAATATGTATATATAAATATACATAGATTTAGATATATATACATTTATATATATTTACGTAAATATATATGTATATATATATATATATATATATATATATATATATATTTCTCTATTTATATTATATATATATATAGAGTATATCTATCTCTATATATCTATCTATAGAGATATATATTGAGATCAATCTCTATCTCTTCAGAGAGATCTCTATCTATAGATCTATGCGTCTGTTCTATTTATCTCTCTCTCTATAGAGATATCTCTCTCTATATCTATATATCTATAGATGATATCTCTATCTCTATATCTCTCTCTCTCTCTATCTGATATATCTATCTCTGGATCTCTATATATCTCTATATATATATACTATCAATAGTATATATATATATGAACGATATATATATATATTGAGCGGCTCCATCAAGCCAGAGAGCCCGATGTCAATATCAGACGCCATGTGTGTAACACGAGTGCCCGATCTGGAGAAGGTTGCATTATTGTATATAAATTATGTAAAACTTCCATGGTTCTTGGTTGTTGTATTGGATGTACTCTAGGTAATTAAACACCTTATTTCAACACCATATCTGGTTGCTTCGCAATGACGCTGGCCGCATTTGAATCGACTGGGGAATGGAAGGCGACGTACCTTAATAAGCAATGGAATGAAGACGTCAATCAATACCTTTAAAACGTGTCGAATCTAATTTTTGCTTAATGATAGTGAGGCTCCAAATGAACATGGAGTCGCTGTGTCTATCATTTCTGCATGCTTGTTATAGAAAGGCATATGAATTTAATCAGTAATTTATCCGGACCTTGCATGTATATATTTAGCATGTTACTAGATGATGGTTTAATGGTGTGACTGCATAATATTTTATTCACATATAACCCATGTTTGACTTAAAACGAATGAGAACCAATCGAATACCTGTGTTCCATTATGCTTGAAGCTTTGGCATGATCAATGCAAACTTGTGCTTTAATTTGCGGCAGTATATATATACAGGTCTACCCCAATAACTTGCGTCACGATCGCATATTTAGTTAGATATACATACACTGGCTTGATTGTTCTTTTAAGCACGAATAACTTAGTGTTAATTCGCGTGTGACAGTTTGTGTGCGATATATTCCTATCTTATGAAACGCGCGTTTGACTTTTTTATTCCGGTTTTTGTTCATCTATTGCTTCAGGAGTATCACCGTCATTCCGTGAAATAAATATTACTCGTTAAAACAGGTCATTCTATCGAGCTGCAAGAACGGCACACGCAAGCTTTCTAAGGAGGCTGTAAATACCACGGGTCTCGACCTTCCGACAATTGTCTTATGTTAGAATAAATAGGTTTGTTAGTCTAGACAACGCACCTCTAACGGTGTAAACGAGCGGACAAAAACATCCAAATAGAGCAATTGGCTCATTGCGGTCTATAATATGCCTGTGAATCACGTCACGCGTCTCGCGATTAAACTATTGGTTCTCCTGCGTTGCGATTTGGTGCCGGCATTAATACACACACACACAAACACACACACACACACACACACACACACACACACACACACACACACACACACACACACACACACACACACACACACACACACTCACGCACACACACACACACACACTCACACACACACACACACACACACACACACACACACACACACACACACACACACACACACACACACATGCTTCTTTAAAACGCACTAAGTGGGACTGAAAACATCATTGTGGCTAAACGTTGTATGTGTTAAGCAACACATCCGGTTAATCTGATCGCACTCAATAACATGGTTTTGGTGGCACATTTACATTTACACCAAAACACTCATACTAGACAAAACCTTATTCATATTTGATTGTCGGGAATGCATAACACAAATAAAATAATAGAGCACAAAGTGCTGTGCGGAACTTTTCGGGCGAAACCTCGTAAATTATGTATTAACGTATTAATGTGTCATCAAACATAATATCCGAGCGTAGGTGTTTTTGTCTCTACCCGTAGGCACACTTAACCGCTTTACGTTCAATGACATAATACATTAGGCAAACAAATAACTTAACTACGATGTAACTTCTAGAAAATTGACTCATTACAGCGTAATTACGCGACTCGAAAAATGGCCAAAGTATGCCTTATATAGCGACATTGCTTTGGAAGTCGATTCATCGATGCTTGAATTATGATGCGCTATACGTATATGTAGACGATACAGGAGCACAAAAAAATTTGAATGCCAGCGGTAACACGGAATCACGAAGTTATTAGCTTGCAATAATATCAAATAGAATTTACCCATTACAGCATGAACGGAGTCGAAATGGGTTGGCTAAATTACTCGCAGCATCATAATATAACAATTACTTCAATTCCATAAAATATGCATGGTCCCTGATTTGTCGCATCGGCTATTTCGTGCTGTTGATTGTAAACTGTTCATTAAATCGATAGACTCAGTTTGTCAATTATGAAATTAAGGCTGGGATTGATCCTTAAACGCTTATGAACTACAACGGCAATATTTATGTTTTTGATCATATCTTCATAAACATCATCACAATGCTGGTACTGTGTGGCGAGAAGTAAATGAGACCTGTCAGAAGCCCTTAGATAATCTCCCTAAAATACGACTAAAGCGTCAGGCGCACTCATATTTTGTAACATGTGCCAACATATGAATTTGGACATTTTTATTAGCATAATGTAGGGTATCAGCTTCTAATAAATGCCATATAAATGATATCAAAATTCTTTCAAAATATACCAGGGTAGCTCGCATTACGTGTTGCCCAGGAAATTCTCAGCTTTTTCAATTACCATCGGGGCTCAAATCAAAGTTTATTCAGGGAATTACACTAGATAAGGGATTCAATAGCTGTTATGACGAGCGCGACTAGAATTTTGCACTGGTCCGACCTCAAATATACTGGTCTGGAACATAAAGATATACATATATATATATATATATATATATAGAGAGAGAGATATATAGAGATATAGATATAGATAGAGATATAGATATCTAGAGATAGAGATAGAGAGTAGATATATCTATAGAGAGATATAGAGATATTAGATATAATAGGAGGGAGATATCTAGATATCAAGAGAGAGATAGATATCTACCTATAGAGCGAGAGAGATCTTATAGAGATATAGAGAGATATCTCTATATAGATCTCTCCTCTATATAGATCTCTAGATAATATAGAGAGAGAGATAGAGATATATATATATATAGAGGATCTATAGATATATATAGAGAGGGATATAGATATATATATTCTCTCTATATATAGATATATATATATTTATGTAAAGACATATAGATATATATATATATATAGATATATCTATATATATATATATCTCTCTATATATATCTATATATATATATATATATATATATATAGATATATATATATATGCATATATTGCTTCAATTACCATTGGTGCAATTACCATCGAATATTCAATTCAATAACTGTTATGACGACGAACGCAACGAGAATTGACACTGGAATTTTAAACTAATGGTCTGGAACCAAATATATATATATATATATATATATATATATATATGAGATAAGAGAGAGAGAGAAGAGAGATAGAGAGAGGGATAGAGATATATCTGTATGTCTATAGATATGAGAGAGAGAGAGAGAGAGATAGATATAGAGAGAGAGAGAGAGAGAGAGAGAGAGCGAGAGAGAGAGAGAGCGAGAGAGAGAGAGAGAGAGAGAGAGAGAGAGAGAGAGAGAGAGAGAGTGAGAGAGAGAGAGAGAGTGGAAGAAGTAGCGCGAGAGGTTGGGATAGGGGGAAATTGAGGGCGAGGTAGAGAGAAAGTGAAGCAAAGAGTGAGAGCGAGATAGAGAGAGTCAAGTCAAACTCTCCTATTGATATATAGGTGATGCATATTTATATCTGATACTTGTAAGCCCGCTTATGCAGCAATATCAGCGGCAGTGTAGCGTGATACTAATTGGACTGGCCTTCACAAAGAAGTAATCGTTCTTTTCAACATATATGTTTTGTTCTTCCGCCAGTTTCTCGGTTCGTTATAAAAGTGCCCCATGCCTGGTGAAGTCGCTGCGCATCGCAAAGTAAATATATCATTTCGTGTAAGCACGTAGCCTTAGAGAATTGCAAATGGGAATCGTGCACTACATAATTACATCAACAATGCGATGGGATACATCATCAAGGACGAAGCATATGCTGGCACAGCTGTGACGCTAAATCCTCAAGAGACTCGTTCAGGTACGTGGAATGTAGAATAAGCCCTTCATGATGCCCTTGTATGAATGAGAATTCGATGTCAGCCTGATTAAATATAGTTCGGGGCTCATTTAGACGATTCCTCATCAGATACAGAAATACCTATGCCACGACTATTGATCGATTATTCAATGTCGGATGTAAAATCCAGTGCACGTGAATCAATGATTTGTAAGTTAATCAGTTGACTCGAGCATTTAATGTGCTAGGAAAGATGTAAAAGATAGCGGTCATATCATGCATGTAGAGGCTACCAAATTTGTTGCCCATTTCACACTATTGACAGCATTTTATTATGTTTCAAATGACTCTCAGCGTGCAAAGAGTTCGCCAAAGAAAGCAATCGTCACTGATTACAAATACCCAAATCGAGTGACATCTGATGTTTTCCCATGCATTCGCATGCCCTAGTGGAGTGAGAAGTTCTGTCTTTATTGCGCAAAAAGCTAATTTGTGGGAATATCGAACCCGTAAAGAGAAGTGAGGAAGAGAATGAGGAGGGTTTTTTGTTTATTGATCGTGGGAGAAACAGATGTTGACCATTGCTGCTATCTTTATTAGCAGTACCATCCTAAGTAAAACGATCCCCTTACAACTACTTACACAGCGAAAAAGTGGGAGTTTATTTTTGTGCACGAGCAACATACCGACTCGGAGCCCTGTTATTTCCATCGAAATTATAGTTCATCAGAGAAGTCCAAAAGAGCTAGCAGTGCCGTGCAATACTGCCATATTGAGAGTATTTATTTTCAGAACATATCAAGGCAGCCCAACACATTCCGTTTAATCGGCAAATGCACATTTACATGCTTAAATGATAGGACGAAGCTGACCATTATATATATATATATATATATATATATATATATATATATATATAGAGATATAGATATATATAGAGATAGATATATATATATATAGATATATATATATATATAGATATATATATATAGATATATATATATCTATATATATCTAGATAGAGATATATATATATATATATATACTCTATATCCCTATATATATATACATACATATATATATATATATTTGCATTTATATATATATATGCATATATATACATACATATACATTTATAAATATATGTACATATATATATATATATATATATGTTATATTTATATATATGTATATATATATGTATATATATATATGTATATATATATATATATATATATATATATATATATATATATATATATATATATATGATATATAGACAGAGAGAGACAGAGAGACAACACAGAGAGACAGACACAGAGAGGCAGAGATACAGACAGAGACAGAGATAAGCAGTGAGATGATGATGGATATATATATATATATATATATATATATATATATATATATATATATATATATATATATATATATATATATATATAGAGGAGACAGAGAGAAACAGAGATAGACACAGTGAGACAAAAAGAGAGGCTGAGTGACAGAGAGAGGCAGATATAGGCAGTGAGGGACAGCGAGGGAACCAAAAAAGATTATCATCGTAGGAGGGCAAATAATGATGATGTGGAAAAGATAGATAGCGTGCGACTTGACTGTCATAAAAACAAATGCAGTGAACCTGTGATAAAGCAGATATTAAAAAATCATTGATTGATAAGAATGTAAAGGTTAACAGACCATTCCATTTAAGTTATGGTTTCATTTGTTTTTGTACAGTTGGGAGGTCAATATAGAACCATTTCCCCATTATGTAGTTAGAGCGGCACTATCCAGATGCCTGTAAAGGGCACATGATTGATTGTCATAAAACGCAGTATCCATTCTTGATTATGATGTCCATATTGCATTCATGTGCACTCGCTTAATCCGCCAATTAATCTGCTTACAACGCTCCATTGCGGCATCTTCGGTGTTAGGAACAAGACCATGTTGACTATGTTAGCGCCACATGTGTATTGCACATACAACAGGCCGTGGTGCAGATAAAACAGGCATCCTGCACCAAAAAAAAGTTCTCGATCGTGAGCTACAATTTATACAGATTGGATGAACATATATTCCGTTCCAAACGAATTGTTGCATACAAGCTGTTTGCATTTGAATGAGGGGGGTCCCGAAACTGCGGAGAATAAACGACACTTTATAGCAATCAGAAATCCCTCTTACATTAATGTTTCTCCTGGTAATAGGTAATAGTTGAGCGTTTCATGCCCTCTGCATTGGTCAAAGCTCGGTTAAAGCAACACACAAAAGAAGGTGAGATCTCATATCACACTGAGATAAGACATCCCAAATAAAATGTATTAAAGACCTCGTTAGTGACAATTGTCAGTTATTTGTTACTCCAATGTAGGTCTCTTATATACATCATGTTCCTATAAAGAGCACAACAAAGGACGCAATGGGAAATGATACTGATCGATAAGGATGTTCTATGCACCTTATAACATTGGTCCGCTTGTTCAAGTCAACATGCTAGATGAGACAAGGAAGCGAAAGATCAGTAATTGAAAAACTGAAATAAATATATAAGGTCTTATGATAGAAACGACCTGCAAAACACATTTGAGCTATCTATTATGCTTAGTGATAACTGGCAATGCAGCGGTGCATTTCAAGTATTTGAAATGTTTTGCTGAATAGTTTAGACAAGCAACCTTGGTTATGTTGATGGTTCCACTTAATAGGGTCATATCAACACAAGATGCAATAACACAAAAATATGTTTGCTTCGCAATGCACTGGCAATAGCATATTGAAACTACTTAGCTTAACTCATTCATAACAATCAATTATGATACATACATATATATATATATTTATATATTTATATATATATATGTTATATATATATAAATATATGCATATATATATACATATACATATATATATAAATATATTTATATATATATATACATAAGTATATATGTATATATATGTTTATATGTATATGTACATATGTATATATGTATATATATATTTATATATATATAAATGTATTTATATATATGTATATATATGTATATATATGTACTTATATATATATATAATATATAAATATACACACATATATATATATATATATATATATAGTATATATATATATATATATATGTATATATATATCTCTATATATATATATATAATATGTATATATGTATATATATATATATATATATATATAAAATTACATTCATATATATATATCCATATGTACATATGTATATATGTATGCATATATAGATATATATATATATACACACATATATATATATATATATATGCATATAAATATATAATCATATATATCGACATATATTCATGTATTTATATACATATATATGAATATGTTCATATATATGTATATATATGTATATATATATATATATTCATTTATACATATGTACATATATGTGTGTGTGTGTGTGTTAGTGTTTGTGTATGTGTGTGTGCCTGTGTATTGTACTGCAAATGAACAAAACCTATGGTTGAAGTGTAGTGTTAAATAATCTATATAACATTTTGATCATGTTCACACAAAACTGGACGGTGTTTGTTTGGGCAAGACTTCACATGTCGCAATGTGGCAGTTGTACTTAAAAAAAGGGTGCATCTCCCGTAGTTGGACAATAGAACTATATCCTTCTAGCTCTCACTCGTGTTTGTGCTAATTGTGCCAAATTACATAGAGTAGTGGTCCTTTAATGAGTCAATCGCAGATTTGTAAACAATATCTAATTAGAGTTAAATGTTGGGATGTAGAGCATACCCATAACATAACACTCCATATTTTGTATCAGTGAGCCGGGCCCGAAGCTGCAATATTGTTATTTCGCAAATCATCATCAAACATTTTTCTCTATTCATTCAAAGTATTGAGTTAGATGTGCATAAATTAGTTTTCCCGTTCGTTCGTCATAAACCACAAATATCTGTCGATCTACTGGATATCTACCACAGGCAAATATATGTGGTAAACAGATCCTATGATAAGTTAATCCTTATATCAGGTTACCATTCTAGTCATATATGTATTTTGATCCTAATACCGCCAAGACTCGTGTGACTCGTGTAACCGGTTTAAGTACGAACACTTGGCAGCCGGATATAATCAACATTAAAATACTTGATTACGTAGATATGTGATCAAAACACAGAAGGTCGTTTTATTAACATAAAAGCAAATAACACATGCTGGTTTACGAGGCAGTTACTCAGTATGAATCACGTCTGGAGTAGCATTTGTTAGTTTTCAAATCGCAGTTTCCTCCTTTATTCTGAGTTTGGTATTTGTGGAAGGACTTTCTGGTACTCTTAATAAAATGTCTTGAAAACGAACATCTCATATATTCTCCGATTATTCCAAACCAAAAATGTTGCTTAAGTCAGCACAAGAATACTGCAGCCAAATTTATCATTCTCGGGTGCATGTGTATAGATATATGAATCTATTAGTGCCAAAATGTGACAACCAACAGCTAATGTACAATTCCATCGGCCTAATGGATTAGAGCCGACATCAGTAAAGACATACATTCGTACATGGCTTAGACGCTGTACCTTACAACTTTCCTGATGAGGCAGAACAATGATAATTTTAATGGACATCTGAGCATAAATGCATTGCACAGAACTTGTGAGCTGATTACAAATAACTCAAGCCAACTATTATCCCACAGTGTAAGAGATCATCAAAGTGCTCAGAAAGGTAGCGTTAGTAATGCTTGAGATTATATTAGTGCATTATATTTAAGTCAGTTGACCAGCATTAATTTAAGTACAAATGACTTAAATGTCTGCTACTGTGAATGATGCCAGTTGGCAATGGCCAATGGCGAAATTGGCGATGGCAAATGAATAATACAACACATAACTATCGAATAAGGTGTACCATCGTTTGAGCATTAATGTGAAAAAAACAAAATGAATTCCAGTCCAATTTTATATGCTATAGTTCCTTATATTCTGTTCATTGGAAATGATTTATCCGCTACATGCCACAAAGCATTTGCCAGCCGAGACAAAACCTTTGATAGTGGATTTATTGGTGTGAATCTAGGCATGCCATTTCACTCAACGTTGATTCGATTTGCAGATCACACGAGCATCTGTAATGTAACGGCTTTGCAGTGACTGCAGTTGTCATCCGCGGATAGTGTAACAATATCAACGCAGCACTATTCTTACTGTGAAAGCATGTTTATGATAAGCAACACGGATAATATCAGAAAAATGTCTTCCATTCAGCAGTGTATTAATCGAATCTCTATCAATTATTACACGGTATTGCCTTGAGTACGCTTAACTAACATTGGTAAGCATTATAATCATATTTTGAGCAATGAAACGGGTTTGTTGCTGCCTCTTTCGGCTTTAAATAGGTGATTGGTAGCGGTAACTTAAAATGGCTCATCAATCGAGCATTTCCGTTTTAAAGTGAACGCCGTTTACAACACAGCTAAATGCTCTAGGATATTGATGACATTGCAACGCGACCTACGGAATTGATATACTATTTAGATGGTAATGTGTAAACGGAAATACACGCTAAGAAAGCGAATAGATATGGATCGACCCGTCTGTTTACTTTCAACCTGTTGGTCTATCTAGGGACTTTCAAACATCCGATTAGTTTATTTGAGAAGAGACATCGATGCCTGATGCAATATAATCCACGCATGAATATCGTCAATATATTATGCGTACTCGCTTTGAGCAGCAGCTTGTGCAGACCTTGCACCTGTTTCAGGCGCACGCACAAATAAATAAAGTTGGGAGCAAGCGAACAAGGCTTTTAAGCTCAAAGTATTAGTTGTTACTGCATCATGCATCATATATATATATATATATATATATATATATATATATATATATATATATATATATATATAGACATATATATATATATATATATATGATGCAGTAACAACTAATACTTTGAGCTTAAAAGCCTTGTTCGCTTGCTCCCAACTTATATATATATATATATATATGATATATATAACAACTAATACTTTGAGCTATAAAAGCCTTGTTCGCGTGCTCCCAACTATATATATATATATATATATATATATATATATAATATATATATATATATATATATATATATATATATATATATATATATATATATATATATATATATATATATATATATATATATATATATATATATATATATATATATTTCTATATATAGATATATAGAGATAGATAGAGAGATATATAGATAGAGACGAGAGAGAGAGAGAGAGAGAGAGAGAGAGAGAGAGAGAGAGAGATCGTGAGAGAGAGGGATAAGGAGAGAGAGAGTGAGAAAGATAGAGAGAGAAAGAGTGCGTATCATACATCATTTCTACATCACGGTGACGCTTCGAAGCATACTCAAAATAACACGCTGTTTCACACTATAAATGCAAATGCATTAGTACTGAATGTGTAACAATGTCTATTCTGGAAAAAGGTGTTGAGTTAAATATCTCACCAGGCTTTATTTTGGTACCTCAAATAACCACGATATAGCATGCCATATTCTGGTGCGTTAATTGAGAACAAGCACCACCACTTTTATTGATAGGAGTGCACGGATGAGTTTGTGGCTTCCATGACAGGCCGACCTGGTTGTTGCAGTTTCGAGAATACTTTTTCCCCATTCTCATAATTAATATACGGCATAGCTGTTGACATAGTTATCTGTCGTCTGCGCAATGGGGTATGTATGTTTAGCACCGGTACAATATACACCGTACTTGTATTCGGACTTGTATGTCATCGTTGTGTATCAGTGCATAACATGCCCCACACAGCAGCATGACCTCTTTAAGTATTTTTGTGCGAGCATTTATGTCGGCTTTTACGATATTTATTGTGTGATAATACGTAAAAATATAAATCGGGATTCTTTTTTATGAGTTATTAAATACAAAGAAGATGCTTTGTTTATGAATGAATAAAAAAACATACATTTATAAAACTTGCATTGTATTTCTAATATCTTATAAGGTGTTTACAATGCGCATTGTCCTAAATCTAATAACCCAATTTTTGGTTCGTAAATTGTGCATTACCGTATGTTTCACTTCGTGATATATTTGTTACACAATCTTGTTGTGATAGTCAGATAAATGAGGAATGTTTTTGCATGCTATAAATATATTTCGACAATGTAAAGGCTAGGTGAGTTTCCGATACAATTACATTAAAATTGACCAATTATATTGAAGATGTTGAATACATACGTTGAGTTGTGTTTCACTACCAATAAAAGGCCCTGATCAACTGTGATTGATTTGTTGTCAGTGCAGACAAAAAAATAGCTAACTTTCCATCTATGAATAATCCAATCAATGTAGAGGTCTATTTCTCCAACCTCTGATGCTTACTCACAATTTGGAGGGAATAATTAAAAAATTTCTCCGTTCCCGTACAGTATATGACGATGTTTGTGTTTTGTTTTATTTGCTGAATCTAGGTTATTAAGTGCCTCATTTGAAAGAAAATTTCCCGGGCATTAGCATAGCTTTCAAAAGACAAGCGTAGAACGTCCTAATTTTTAAACATGGGCATGTTATTGCTTCTATTAGGCGACGAATTTTAGATTTAATAGTTTACAGACCCGCCATTTATTCTCCGAGATTCCAAATAAAAATAAAAGTTGAAAAGATGAAGAAATTCAGGTTAAATCTGTACAAAATAAGGTATTTTCGAGCGAAATCCTCGAAATCCTCTCGGGCAACGCCATTTTCATGTCAACAAAGCGATCACATGACCGAGTATGGTCACGTGGCGGTGTTCGGGTTTCGGTCATTTCCGTCACAGCTCGTGAATCTCCGTACCCTCCGTATTAAAAACAGTGCTCTTCAAAGAACGTATTTATGCATATTTATGGCTGGGTACTCCCCCCCCCCCCCACCACCGAACAAACATTTTTGATCAAAAAATCTGTAAACCATGAAATCAAAAACCCCTCGCCTTAGCTATCTGGGCCAGGATGAAACAAAACATGCAGAATGATGTTGTATGTAGGGCCCAGCTGCATTCTGGTTTTACCAGAATATGTAGCGTTTAAATGAGTATGCATAAGAGTGTTGGTGCGAAATTATCAGCGTACCAAGCATTAAGACACTGGGAAATGCTTAGCAAACAGCTGTACAAAACACAGAGACACTGAAACCTAACGTCTCATATAAACCACATTATGCTCAACATTAAAAAAGAACACTCAGGCATTTAGTGACTGAACAATTTTCCTCCATTATTGTTATTATGGCGATGATATTGTATGAGGAATAAAATGTAGCGAATTTGGTGAATGCGCCATGTCATTATTTTTACACTTATAACCCACCAGATACATCGTTACGCAATAAAATTAGCCGGATATTCTATTTTCAGAGTTATTAAGACTGAACACTTACAATTGATCAACCTTTCGCAATCGGTTACGCACATTCAGGTTCAGCCACATTTTGGCGAATCGTCGCCAGGAACGACTGACCCACAACGCACCCACAAATACGTAAATTATGTGGGCGCCACATTATAAACGTACATGCAGGTACAGTGGATGATTGCAAAACATCTAAGTTCTTATTATTCCATTGACAATGAATACTCTATGATTCATCATCTGCAAGAGAGAAAACTTAACAACACGAAATCCATTGACGTTCTTCCACACGGTAATTTAGTAACAGTAGTAGCGTATTCGTTGATCAAAAAGAATAATCTATGCACTCGAAAACCTGGGGCTGGCAATGTTTATCAATCAGAACGTTGAATTATGGATGCAATTACACTTCCATGGTAACGTGTATTGTTCAAATGAATAAGTCAATGATTTACTGAAGGCCAACTAGGGTAACAATAAGAACAATATTAGGATACTGCGCGTTTTTGTGAGAATATATTTCTCCTTTTGGAGCTTTTAATGATGATCTAATTTTTCAATAGGAAAGGCTGTCAGCTGTAACGTATTGTTTTGTGCCGAATATAAACCCCAACTGAAAATTTGTAACAACTATATCTCACCTAAAGTAGGTTTTTACGGGCGAATTAGCCGTGCATGAACATTGCTTGATTGCATGATGTATCAAATTATGGGTCAGATCAAAATAGCAGCAAAAGGCCAGGGTCAGTCTTTTCAACAGTCCGTTCAATTACGTGCAAAATATTAACAAAATCCGCCTCCATAGGTAACTGCATTAGTCAATGTATTATTGTGATCGATCGATAGATTCATCGACACCAAGTGGGTGCTTGACACAAAAATTAATGGTATCTATTGAGCATGTGTAAACAAAGGGAATAAAAGCGGACCCCTTTCATGGGGAAAATAATGAATTACGAAGGAGTAAGTGGAGATTATTGTATGAGAGAGAGACAGAGAGAGGGGAGGAAAGAGAGGGAGAGAGAGAAAGGGAGAAATAGAGAGAAAGAGAGAGAGGGAGTTAAGGGACTGAAAGTAGATACCTTGGAGGAGAGATATAATGTAGAATAGGTGGTTCTTGACAGTACGTCATCAAAACGCGGCCCGATCTAACACATTCTCCGGTGATGTTATTATTCTTTTCCGTTTACGAAAACGATGCATGCGGATGTGCGCCGTCGTCACACCATTCTACGCTCGATATTTGTCTCATGCTTTACTAAGTATGCATTACAGCCAGATTAAGGCATAACAACCGCTACAGTCTATGGCAGCATTGATTAAGTCAGTATGGGGCAGGGAGAAAGCGCTTTCTAATTTGATATGTAACATGACAAAATGAAGCATTAAGGCGTTAATAGATTCGCGTTATCTATTATGACGATCTGGTATGAATAGTAACGTGATGTTAAACATACGTGTTACTCTTTATTCCAGAAGGGTACTCCGGGGCTGAGATAGTGTATGTGTTTTACTAATGGAGGCAGGGGATGACAACGCAGAAATACTTCTTGCCGACTAAGTTTATACGTTTTGCATTACACAAGGTTGTATGTTCGTTATAAATAAGCTTCCCTACCTTGTGAAGTCGATACAAAGTGCAGTTCTATGAGGCTATATCGCAAACATGTCTGCTTGTGCATCCCGGACAAATTATTTGTCCATTGTGAACGGGAATCGTGTAAGTCCCAATAGGATCAGCTCTGCAGCGAGATACACCTTTAAGGGCTTCTCAAAGAATCACAATTTGATGAATTGAATGTAGAATTAGAACAATGTCCTTCCAGATGCTGTGGTATGAATGGGAACTTGATATCAGCCGCAATTATTGTGGTTAGAGATATGGTATTCTAATCCAGTATATTTATATGCTATGAATATGAACAGAATATGTTTGAATTGAACATTATTGGTCTAAAGTTTGACTTGCGCGCTGCAGTGTGTTTAAACATGTCTGGGCAATCTGTATTACTCTTAGAATTTATATGGCTATTGTTTAATAACTGTAGTTACACCATGTTAAATGCTGGTTGCTTGTTCAGTACCCAATTGCCAATATCACATTTGCACTGAGGATAAGCACTTACAGCTAGTGAGGAAACCAAAAGGATTGATAAATGTGATTTAGCATTCTAGTTCCCAAAATCAATAAGGCGCGACATCGTTATAGAAATTAATCGATAGACGGTCACCACGTCGTCAATCAGAATGCTATGCATGCTACCACTCGCAACACATAACAGGCGATGTGCCCAGCATGCATTACTGTGGATGCATATTAGCCCGCGATGTAATCTCTATATGTTATTGATATTTACAATCCGTGATATGTGACTGATACTCTGTAATCAAGAAAATGTTCATGGTTCTTGGTCTCTGTATTGGATGTACTGTAGTTAATCAAATACCTCATTTATACAACTACGTTGGCTTCTGCCCGATGAACCTTACTGCATTTGAATTTTCTGGCAAGCAGCCTGCGATATATCCTTATTAACAACGGTATGCGGACGTCAATACCTTGGTTACATGTGAAGTTTAATTATCGCGTGATGATAATGAGGAGCATATCGAACATGGCATTGTTATTTCTATCATTAATGCATGCTTGTTATAGAAGGGCATGGGTCACTTCTGATTGTCTACTCTAGTGTATGAATTTGTTCGGTTATTCATCTGGACCTTACATGAATATATTTAGGGTGCTACTTGATTATGATACAGTCGTTAATTAACGTTACCCGATAATATTAAATTCACATAAAACCCATGTTTGATTCAAAACATCAGGATACCAACCGACAACTAGTGAGTTTTCATTTGCCTGACGCTTTTTGTACGATTAATGCAAACATGTGCTTACATTTATGGCAGGCATACACTGTTTGCCTCATTAATGCAAGGAGCGATTGGACTCCGAAATTGTAGTGCTTACATAATGCAATCGGCAGTGCATACTTGTTTGATTATCGTTTAACAAAACTTTACTACGATGCCTACATAATCAATTATCTTCGATAAACTATTAAACCAAGGTAGGTGGAACACTCTCATGTAGGTAGGTACAACCTATGAGGATTGCGAATCATAATATATATATATATATATATATATATATATATATATATATATATATATATATATATATATATATATATATATATATATTATATATATGCATATAAATATATATATATGTATTTATATATATATATAAATATATATGTATATAAATATATATATTTGTATATATATAAATACATATATATATCTATATATATATATGCACACATATCTATATATATATACATGAAAATATATATGCTTGTATATATATACATATATAATATATATATATATAGGTATTTTAATATATATGCATACATGCATATATATACATATATATATACATTTTATATATATATATGTATATATATATATTATATATATATATATGTATATCTATATATATATATATATCTATATATATATATATATATATATATATATATATATATATATATATATATATATATATATATATATATATATATATATATATATATATATGCCTCTGTGTGCGTTTGTTTTTAGTTTGTGCGTATGCGTGTGTACGCCAGTGTGTATGTATTCATACTAGCATTAAATCGCTACGCAGGACTACCAATGCTTTCATCGCAAGACAGAAGATGTGATTCACAGGCGTATTATAGACCGCAATGGACCCATTGCTCTATCATGATGTTTCGGTCTGCTCGTTTAAACCGTTAAAGGTGCGTTGTCTTGACTAACTAAGCCATTTGTACTACAAAAGACATTTGTGCGCAAGGTCGAGAACCTTAGTATTTTAAGCCTCAAAGAAAGCTTCCGAGTGTCATTCTTGAAGTTCGATAAAATGACCTATTGCGACAAGTGGAAATTGTAAGTATTTTACGAAGCGAAGGTGATACTGCTGCAGAAGCAATAAATGAAACAAAACCGGAATAGAAAACGTCCAACGCACGTTCATTGGATAGGAACATCTCGAAAGCAAACTGTAACACGTGAGTGAATACTGCCCTCTGATTTTTGTTCTTAATGCTAACACGTCGTTGTTCAACTATATATGGTATGGAGAACAATATTGCCATGATCAAACAAGCTGCAACCGCACAATGATGCTTAGCTTAGGATCATTTCATACACATGTCTTTGAGTGTAGGTCGATTCTATATATTTGTCAAGTCTGTGTTCAGACATCTTTCAATTCATCGCCTTTTAAAAAAATAAATGTAACATCCTAAAAGATTGGACAATATATTGACATCGTTAATTTAATGATACGCGAGAGCGCTTAGATAGTCAATGTACCTCCCACACGGGAGAACAAAATGTGCTGAAAAATATCGTTGACATGATAAAACCAATAAAATCCAGTGACCCAGAGCACTATTTGCAATTCATATGGGGTGTCATTTCGATTTGTAACCCCTGCGTGACAGCCCCCATATATCAATGTAGCCACCATTCTATTAATGTCTTCTGGTAGGTAGATTGCGTACCAAGGGATCATGTAAGGGATAGTGATCCTTTTATAAGATCTATCAACTTGTTCAACGAGTATGATATTTTACAAGACGCTTACAGAAGCTCCGTAGACTCCTGAAAAACCAAATACAAACATAATCATTTTTGAAGACAACTGATTGTTTCATGAAAACGCCCAACAGGAAGCATCTTCAACAGCATCTCAAACCTATGTATGTTACCATGCATTATACGGGAGCCATATGTCAACATAAAACATTTTCTTAAATGCTAATTTTGCGCAAAATATGCCCGATCAACATTGGCTTAATATTACTGGTGGCGTTATTTGACAGAGACATAGGCACTACTTAAATGTTCAATGTTTGGTGCATGACTTTCAGAGCGTAATAATTTCAATTATTACCATGCGCATATTCAGGGTAAGAAACTGCATTCTGAAAACCAGCGCAGGCCCACTGCTTGCAATTATATCATTTATTTGGGCTATATAAACTATTTTTGAATGCGATGCAGAAGCCAGAGAATAAACTAATATGTTCTATTTTACATTTTTCCACGGAGTTAAGGAAAGAAATGACCTCCTATACATTATACATTATTTAGTTACATCCACGGAGCCTCATAAACCAATATGTTTATTTTGCTTTTATGTTAAGGAAATGACCTTCCTATGTGTGACTATATCTCAGACCATATGCTGTGCATTCTGCATGGAACAGTTTTCATAATATGGTTTGAAATGAGTTCCCGCACAGCGTCATTAGTTTTTCTTTTGCCCTTTAGATATTGTAAATCTGAATGCATCGTTTATTGGAATGCACGTCTCGGCTATCAATATTTAATGCAAGCCGGCAACGTTTGTAATTTGCCGTGCTCTGATAATGGCGACTTAATGGCCGCCTCCAATAAACTGCATTGAACGTTTTCTAACGGACGCCAGTATCCTACCGTGATGCTCGAGATCAATAGAATCGCCAAGAGAGCATGATAGACTGGAGCTGGATGATGAATAGGGTTTGTATATTGTCGGCACCATTGGAACGTTTAAATGTTAACTTCATCGCTTACATTCGAAAACTGCTCAGATTAATTTATACTTTGATTGGAGTGGACTGGCGGATAGTTGCAGGTTAAGTTATCTAGGGGTATCTACCTTTAGCCGCATACATGAACGGATACGGGTTTAGTTATTACAAGTTGATTATTATTCATGCTAGGTTGTTCTTTAGTTTATGTTATACCCTCTACAATGATATGCTGAGTGCAGAGATTGTCGCAGACAATGCTGAAAAACGATCCCTTGGATTTGCAATAGCAGCTGTTATAATTCTTTATTGGACCTGTCATTAGGGGGCACATTAGTTAACTTCTAGAAAGAAACATATCATAGATGCCATAAATAGGTTGTACCCATCATGCAAATAAATGTTTTGCGAGTTCACATTATAACTTCAACCATTTACCATGGCATTAGGCTTAGGTTATCATTCTCCATCGTATGAATATAATCAATCATAAACACGATCGACGAGTGTCTGTATTATTATCCGCTTGGCTTGTCGGCGACAGCGCAGTTAATTAGCAATTTATGCTTTTATCGATGTGCATATATTTATTCCTTGCTTGGTTTCTACAGCATCGCTGACAAACCTACAGCATGCTGCTTCTCCCATTTGTTTTACAAATTCCATAGTTCATATAAAGGGATAATTTAGCTATTCGAATGCATCTCAGGATCAGGTGAGTATGGATTAAAACCAATGATATATGTATAGGGGCTGATAACGATGCATGACGATGATAACGATAAAAATGACATTTTTTAACGCTTTGTCGATTGATTACGTTCTGTGAACGATGACTTGCAGATTAATTAAGATTGAACACATAATATAAATCAACCTTCCCAGTCGGTTTTGCACTTTTAGTTTCAGCAACATTACTATTCATTTGACAAAATTATAGAAAATCTGTAAGAGAGTTAACTCGTTATAAGATCCTCAACAACACGAAATCCATTTATGTTCCACCCCAATTGTAACGTTTTCATTTATCAAAAAGAATACGCATTCTAAAACCGGGGACTCTGCTTATGTAATCAATCAGCACATTAACTTGTGGACGCAATTACACATTCATGGAAACATGCGTATTGTTCAAATAAATGAATCCATGATTTAATGTCGGCCAACTGAGACAACAATAAGAACAATATTAAAATACTGGGCATTTTTGGCGAGAATTTATTGCTCCTTTTGGAGTCTGTACAAATTTGTACTTCTCTTAGAATATATATGGGAGCTGTTTAATAACTGTAGTTATTCCATATTTAATGACGGTGGCTAGTTCAGAACACGATGGTTATGATCACATTAACAATAACGTTTCGCATTGCAGTAATAAAACCAAAGGGATTGAAAATCTTTGCATTCGAGTTATCACAAAACCAGTGTGCAACGTGAGTAATCAGAGAGGCCACTCGAGATTAATTATAGTAATGACACAACAATTGCGATCAAGAGAGGATTATTAGATAATGTGCTTAGCATGCATCACTGTTGACGCATTATAGTTCGTTATTTAATCTCTATATGCTAGTGATATATACAACTCTTGATATGTGCTTAACACTATGTGATTATAGATGAGTGACGTATTGGTTTTTCTCACAGATCACTAAGATCAACGTATTTCATAATTTGATTTAGTTCTTGCAGCTATTATCTACGCTTGTCCGATCTTATAGTACGGTACATTAATGCGGCCAATTTTTTCACGAAATAAATGTAAAAGTGGTACTGATGGAGCGTTATTGAATGGCGTCCAATGTCGATGGCATACGCGATTTGTGCTACATGACTGCCTGATCTGACGCAGGGTACATTATTGTAACTCTCACTACAACATATAAAATGTTAATGATTCTTGGTATTGAATGTACTGGCGTTAATTAAACACCTCATTTATACATCTACATTGGTTGGTGGCAGATGAGCCAGATGTTAATACCTCGGTCAAACCCAATTATCGTGTGATGATAATGAGGCTCCAATCGAACACGGAATCGCTTGGTCTATCATTAATGCATACGTGTTATAGAAAGGCATATGTGACTTCTGAATGATTATTCTGGTGGATGAATTTAATCAGTTCTTTACCTGGACCCTACGTTAATATATTGAGGGTACTACTCAATAATGACACAGTCAAACGCCAGAACATGTCATTCACATATAACCCATGTTCGACACAAAAGGAAAAGTTACTAATCGAAAACATGTGAGTTCTCATTGGCTTGACGTTTTCGTACGATTAATGCAAACCTGTTATTAAATTTACCACAGACACACACTGCGCGCATCCGTTATGCAATGGGCGTTTTTACAGAGTAATTGTACTGCACACCTGATGCACACACACACACACACATATATATATATATATATACATATATATATATATATATATATATATATATATATATATATATATATATATATATATATGTATATATATATATATTTATATATATATATATGTATGTATACATATATATAAATATATATATATATATTTACATTTATATATATATATAGATATATGCCTATATATATAGATATATATATGCATATATATATATAGATATATATATGTATATATATATATGTACATACAGTATAGATATATATATATATGCATATAAATAAATATATATACATATATATATATGCATATATATGTATATATATATATATTGATATATATATAAATATATATATATATATATATATATATATATATATATATATATATATATATATATATACATATATATATATAGACGTTATTATTGGTAGTTTATGACATCAGGCCGGTGTTAATGACTATTGTACAACGAGCAAACTAAGCAGAATTAACACAGTGATATATATGTATATATATATATATATATATATATATATATATATATATATATATATATATATATATATATATATATATATATATATATATATATATATATATATATATATATATATATATATATACTTATATATATATATCTCCCTATATATCTTTATATATATATATATGTATTTATATATAATCTATATACCTTTCTGTCTATCGATGTCTGTGTAAATATTAATAGCTATTTATATATATATTTGTCTGTATATATCTCTACATCTCTATATATATACGTTATTATTGGTATTTTTTATGACATCAGGCCGGTGTTAATGACTATGGTACAACGAGCAAACAAAGCAGAATTAACTTAGTAATGTGACACGTACGCAAATACAACCTGTCTATATGATAACGAGAAAACCTCTTGTGAATATTTGAGGTCGCTCGCAACGAAAGCACAAAGATCAATCTTAGCCTGTTGTCAAGTTAACAAAAGCGGCATGCCTGCTAATGCGCGTTTACAACAGATATCTGCAAGTTTGCATTATTTGTTCGATAGATATATTGATATAATTCATCCCATTGACATAACTATGGCAAAGACTATCGTGAAATGCATACCAAATGCTTCAGTATTTAATGAATTAAAACGGAGCAATTTAAACCGCTATTAGGTTGTTGACATACATATGTTTGAGATGCTTCCTGCTTTATGGATATGACAGTTGTCTGCGAGAAATAATTGTGTTTAAATATCTGAGCCAACTCCGCGGACTAATTGATGTACAGACTATGATATTGACCACGTGAATCACCACATGCATATTAATAACAGCAGCAACTGCATGACATATTCATGTTCCAATATATACCATACGCCTAACCATTTGTATACTCATTATTACACCCCGCCTTCTGCAGTCGTATCATTAATGTCGGCCGCATTATCTTTATCGTAGATAAAGCAGACATCGATCAGTCGATTCTACCAGTGTACATATGCATAATGTTCAGAAACAACTATATATACAATTTATCATAATCCATTGATTTCGGGTCAGCGATATAATAATATCTGCTAGGTCACTCCAGAGCTCTGTTAAATATATTACCTCATTGTTAATAAAAATATAGTTGTCGTTATCGAACAGTTTATTTAAACCTCTACAATAGTAGCGTGTCGTTCGAGTGACATATCGGTGTGTTTTAAGGTCAATTAAACGGATATACAATTGTAGCAAATACTGCTGCTGGATCATAATCATGCAATTTAAGCGAATAGCGTGTTTAAAGAGTTTTTGTATTTATATCGTGATAGGTGACTAGTTGATTCTTGGCCTTTTCTGCATTTGGGACGGTTTGTAGTGATAACACAAAGTTCAAACATTATGTGATCTTACAATACCTTCAATGAACTATCGTAGGGTCATATAAGCTAAACAGTGACTACTTCTGACACACGGTGTCTTTCCTGGACAAAACCATTACCTATTTACTCAAAGTAAATGCAGGGTCGGATCCTTATTGAAAGCTAAATGGAATGTAAAGAAAATACCAGTTACATGTACAACATTCTCAGCAATACAACATTAACAGGGCTTATCATCCCTTACTCTGCTCTGTCAGATTTTACCGCCCAGATTTTATTTGACCACACTTGTGCACTCATGGTTCTATTACAGTCTACGATCTGTTCAATAATTGCTTTGACAACCTTCGCATTATTGTGCATCTTAATTGCTTTATCTAAGCCGTTAAAATATGCATCAATATGGTAATTGCCCCTAACGACAAATTGGACAACTTGAGAGAGACTCATTTAGCCAATGGGGTTAAACGGGGTTTAACAGTCTACTCTTGTTTATCAACGTCTTGGAGAGAGAATTAAAGGTGTTAAATAAACGAGTAATCTATATAACAACTGTAATATGCCATAATATTGAAATAAGGAATGCATTAATATGTGCCAGAAATTTTGCATCATTCCGCAAGAAGGCGCAATGTCGGTCTTGCGTTGATGAATGATAAGGTCAATAGTTGCTCTTGCATAGCTCTGCATGGTAATTGGCACTTGGCTGAAGCTTTGATCGCAACTCACAATACATTTATTGTATTGGCGATATTTATTTCAATGGATTATAATACATGATGTTCGATGTTTTACTAAAAATGCTGAAATCTGATTGCGACCTGCCTGACTTGTTTTGTTCTACAGGAGGCTCATAAGTGAAAAACCTGAGTGAGTTTATTCCAATGCTATGCAAAAGCAAGCTGCGAGATGACGTTGCACTAAGAGATCCGATATATCCATTCATAACATATGATAACATGTAATTTGATAAGTATCAGATAAGGCGAGATTGTGTGCGGTGCATCTATAATTTCCAATTACTCTACTGACCTACTTATATATATATATATATATATATATATATATATATATATATATATATATATATATACAGTATATTTTAGCAGCAACCACAACAGCAACCACAACCGATGGGCATGTAAAAGACGTGATAAATCACACTTCAAACCAAATGAATAGTGGTCGCTTTATCGTTTCAATTAATGCGTGAGTGCGCTGTTTTATATAAATATTGTCACGTGTACTGCTACTTTAGAAGCGATCATTTTCATTGTTCACATCACTATCAACAGCACTAAAGTCCCCATCGCAGGAAACGCTACATATGAAACACAGGGAACTGAGCCGGTCCTACATTTAACAATATACTTTTGTCACGTGAGGGCTTATTTAAAAATACTTGAATCTCTAATTGCTTGGACGACCAGAAGCTGTTTAAGTTACCCAAGGAAAATATGTGCAATAATTGGATATATCAGGCTGCACGTATATAGCATGACTAGGAGTATCATCCATATATCTACTACTACCGATTGTGCGACATATAACAATCCGGGTAAGAGATACATGTCAAGTTATATTTGGTGTGACTCCAGGAGGAAATAGATGGTGAACGGCCGAATAATTGGGAATGACAGAGCATATGCAGGCGGGTAATGTAGGATATGTAAAGATTGATGGCATCAGATGGAACTCTTTATAGTATCACTAGAACTCTGACTAGCGTCACTGATACGGACGGCAGTTTGCTCTTCAAATTTGGCAATTTCTGATGACGATCAATATTCTGAGTCGAGCGTCTACTCTGATCCGATGACACCCGTCCTTGGGTGGGATAATTGCGATTGTCACGTTAAAAATTTGTGCAATGAGTCATCTTTCATTTCGCTTGGAAGCTCTTGTCATGATATATAACTTTTAGTCTGGTACTGGTAAACGTCATAGACTGCACGGAATACCGAAGTTTTATGGCTTGCAGACACAAATGTCAGATGCCAGAACAATCGACTTCACTAGACAAGACATCCATACATTAACAGCGTGAAAGTCAAGTAAGGAATATTATAATAGAGCAATGGGGAGTTCAGGGTCTATGATAAAGCGCTAAATTACGTCCCATGACTCGCGTTGAAAGCTATGGCAGTGCTATATGCGGAAGATGATAAGGTTATAGTTCGTACTCGTGTGAATCAACAGTCGGCACTACTCTCTTAGTGTACAATAGCTCAGTAACGCGTGCACTTCTGATGTTGATGAGGTCTGTTTGAGGCTTAGTTAAAACAAGTACATTGTTCAAGGATATATCCGCGAAGTATCGCGGACTAAGAATGTAATACAGTATGTAGACGTGATAATCTAATGTATGGACCGAACCACTGAATAAAATCGAGCTTAAAGATCTATCAAAACGTTTCCCCATGTAATCGGATTGCATGCATATATACCTCCGTATCTCGTAGAGTGTCAGGCTGTTAACGAGTTACGAAATGGCTTCTCTTTTGTCATTTATACATACAAAGCATCCATTTGATATAACATGCACCTGTTGTATAATCAAGGTGGCGAATGGCTTAAATTCGGAACAAACCACATCAAATATGCCTCAGGGTTCGTTGAAGCCAATACATTGCATTGGAACTGCTTGTCTGCGCACTGCGATTGAGGCCCATAAATGATTGAAATTACATAGTACAATTGTCCAAGTACAGACCTAAACTGGAGCAGTGGAATTGTGTATGAATTCCACACAAGGAGCTGAAGCTTGCACAAGGGCGTAGTGGGACATTTAAAAGGTGGCTAAACCACACCTGCCGGCGTCATTGGATACTGTAGGTAGATACATTAGGCATGCATCGTTATTGTAATTTTCAACCATGCTCGACAGTATTATCTCAGCAACCATTCAGGCTGAAGTTCTCACCGTCCATTTGTTGCTCGACATCCATCTTTCCTAAATATAAAATAATATTGTAATAAAACACAAAAAGTAATCTATCGGCTAAAATGAGACCGCAACATATGCAACAAACACATATCTTACTCGTCATGAATTAAATATGTGTAGGGGTTTCGCTGAAACACACAAATGAAGGATTTCAAAATGGCTTTGGAACATCGATATGCATAATCTCATTGAAACCGGTGTTAAGTTATTATTGCACAGAACTTCATTCTGCCATTTTGATAAAGCAATCATTGTCTAACCTAGTTACACAAAGTATCGTCCACAGACAATGATCATACAGATTTTCGCATATAATTTACTTGATGTAACACCAAAAACAATAGTCAGATAATTAAGCAATGTTAAATTGTAATCATACAATTGTGTATAAAGATTTACATGGGTCTATATACAGCTGTAGGTAGAATGTAGGGAAATGATGATATATATATATAAGACTGCTAGTCGGCCCTAAAATTAGACGCAGCATCAGTTGCATTGTCATAGGCAAGTACGCCTTTCCACCTGCCAAGTTCAACATTGTCAAGTGATCCTATGCGAAGGTACACTGCATGATTAGCTCAGTTAAGGTGGATAATAAATTACACGAGCGCAACAACTTCATCTTGGTGATATGAGAATATAAGTCAATAACATCAGGACAATACCAGACTATCGTGTGTTTGATATCATAATCCGCACACGAGCGCGCTCCATTGTCTGAAAGCCACTGAGCGTCTTTCACCTGGTATTCGGGATTGCTCCTCCTGTCAGGTTTAACGGGTGACGTGGGTGAGCTGCCAGATGTTAGGCTATGAGGAAGAGAAAGGGATATTGACACGGGAGCATTGGTGCTGCCACCAGCTGTCGTCTGACTTGTAGAGCTCAGCAATCCTTCATTGCAAAACTGCTCCTTGCTAGCTAAAATCATAATACAATTTAACCCATCACTCGTACATTTCTCGCAAAAATAAGTATGTAAAGCCACGATTATTGTTGCAGTTTTACTTTCAATACGTTGAACTGCCAGGAGCTGATTGGGAAGATCAGTGGAGAAAAGCAGCTGTCCGTCTCCACAGCGAGCTCGGTGAATGCTATACATGACTGGAAAAGTCGCACTTCGATCAGCCAACCACGGAAAATGTACCACCTATGTTAACATTTTAGCATCACAATCGCAATAAGAGCCATGGCGGAAAGTAATCTGTGGCATGTGATTTTCCTTTTGTGACTTTCTACTTGATGTGTCATTTCGGGGAATTAGCAAATGCTTAGGCATGCAAGGTTATGATGAATCTTTTTCAAACATTGTTGGTAATAACATGAACTAATTATTTCTCACCCAGCACCAGTATACACCATAGGTTTGTTTGTCTCTCCCTGATGACAAATGTGTAAGAATGAATCTCTCTTTGTTCGGTAGTAATGTCATGGCCGAGCATTGGAAATCTGGGATCAGCGTTATCTAGTGAATACTTAATAGTGAAAGTTTGTGTTATTACAAATCCATAATCACACGGTATCTTTCAATGTCAGGAAATATTCATATCTATAGTAATCGACATGCAACTAGTTAAATGAAGTTGTCAATCTTAGCATAAAGGATCAACCTCGCGGAGTGGATTCTTCACACGATGGTAAATCCAAAGAAAACCTATTGCGCACTTGGATGTGATTTTATGCACATCGGTGAGCGTTCCACTACAGGTTCGACAATTTCCAAAAGTAGCATTCACTCCGAGAACTGCACCTAACACCCTTTCGTTCAACTGAACCTGTAATGAAAATACATACGTATCAGTATTTTCTTAGCACCGTTACTAAATTTCGAACGACTCGTCAGATAAAACGCTTTGACCTGTAGAAAATTTCGATTAAGAATTAATTAAATGTAAACACTTTCTTGCTTGTGGATCCTGGAATAATATCAGAAGCTTCAACATATTGTGGACGATATGCACTTAGTCTGAAGTTGAGCCTCCCGTAGGCCCGTTTATGCCAATGGACACATCTGTACCGTGGTCGACTGTGAAAAAGTTAGTCGTAGCCATCATTGCAACGTTCGTCTACTAGTTTCTTGTAAAAAAGTATGACATTTGTCCATTAACCTTATAATATAACTAAACTGCTTACCATCCGTTTGTCTAGTGCGAGAACAGCTTATAAAAGTCATACTGCCAGTGTTTTCCTTTGCATGCAAAATCACCACGACCTGTTATTGCTATGACCCCATCGCGGATAACAATGTGTTCCATTCCTGTCTGATGTAAACATAGTCCATGTCCCTTGTACATCGTGAGGGAAAATACACTCCCTCCGACTCGATGGCGCGAACTCTATTGACATAGACCAGTACAACATAAAGAAGACGTGTTTTGTTCTCATTGGTCAAAAGACATTATTAATCTATGAATGATATTTACGGAAACTGACCACAGAGGCCGCATGATTTCTTGCAGGAAACTAGGATACTGGTGCGGCGCGCTGCTCGTACAGCGCCCTTCCTGTGCGAATGCCTGGCATCGGTCACCCACGTCATAACACACACCTGAACCTTGGAATTCGACATAATAAAAAGGATTCTAAAGATATAAGTGGTGCGCTGTCATTGGACTTGCCAGGACTTATATAATGTTATCATCGCCGATGCAGCTGCCGGTCTCACACACAAAATGGCTCAACAGTGAATATAACACTGGTACAAAAAGAAACGGCTCAGCCATGTTTTCATGAAAGCCTCCGCTATATTACAAGATAAGGCTTTCTTGTTCAACAGCTCAAGGACAAGTTATCCGCTACACACCTGTATTACACACGTTTTAGCACTGGGCATTAATCATAGCTGCCATACCACTTTTGTTGGCCTTGATCTCGAGATGTAGCATCTGACCAGGTGGAGTACCGTGTCCACTCATGGGCAGTACTAAACTGTAATAAAGGAACCTGGTCGACATTGTTGCCGTGTAATCCATAGTGGCAGAGTCTTTCTGCATGCGCTGATAACACAGATCACATGTCAATTGTAGTAAAAGATTAGTTCTAATTGTTGTTTTTCTCTCTCAATTAACTGTTGATATTAAAATTGTAAATACTGCCGATACTGGCGGAACTTATGGTGGAATTTATTAGTAAAATGTATCTTGGTAGCTGGTCTGACTCAGCCAGGACGACGAACATGTAGCCGTCTTCTTCCCAGTGTCCCATGCATTGCAGACTCTGTACTGCCAAACACAAGCAACACCATATCAGCAAACACGATCTACCGGACTGCCTTGGTATGGTATGGAAGAAAAAGTCCACTCCCTCGCCAGAAATACATTGCTTTCTATCCTGGAAGGGCGCCATTCGTCCGCGCATTGTTTCTGTATGAGCACAAACATAACAACCACCTACATCAAAGGCGAACTACTACTAAAACATGTTCTTCAAAATATCTACCGATGTTCATGTTACTAGCATACCTGACGAGATGACCCAATGAAGGTGAAGAAATCAAAACCCCCCGTGATCGGTGACGCTGTCTCGTCGCCTCTTACCGGACCTTCACTGCAGACAATAATATTTGCTCACAAGCATAAATTTTCACGATCAATGTTGTCATGTTTATTAAGATGCAATCGTATCCTTACGGTACCACGGCCATTCGTCGCGCTGCAACGCGGTGTCGTGGCAAAGTCTATCTTCGTTTAGCTCGTTTGGAACGGCCAGAAAACAGAGGATACATGCTGTCAACTGTATACCATTATTAATATTTTTAAAATGCAATAGCATCTTTATTTAGATTTTCACCTGAATAAACTTGAATGATGTGTGACGTTCGTTGAATAAACTGCAGACATGTGAAGGAGTATTTTCTGTAACAGAGAGACCGACAGCATACACAAGTCATATCCATGGGTAAAATTAACCGTTTTGTTTAACGTCCCGGTGAACTGGACATTGCCCTTAGAGATTTTAACGTTTCTTTCATAAATATATTAAGCTCCTTGACGAATCATGGTAAATACTTGAACATCGTAGGAATACTCGTATGACCTTATGCATCCACCATAGCAATGCGTGCTTGTATATCCTGATAGAAGCTCGCAAGTATTTGTGTTTGTAGAAGGTAGCTTTGTTAATGTGTCACAGTTAATAATCGTTGTCGCTCGATATATGCGAGATATATATCCCAATTTGTGCATTTTGTAGTTCGATAATTGCGTTAAACCCATTATAGGACATACTACTGAGCCAAAAAGACGTGAATGTGTATGAGCAGCCATACAAATTTGGATTCGGCCATTTCTCAATTGAGCGTCACGAATGCAAGAGTAATAGGATCAAGTGAGACGGCGGTATTGTATAGAGTCGTGCACACAGCAATAACGCTGACACGAAGCCCAATGTGTGGTGAGGATCGCGTTTTCAATAATGAGTATAATGTACAATATAAAGAGGGACAGAGCTTTGAGCTCGAACGTTGTTCAAATAGAGGCAGCAAGGCAAGTTTCTTGAAACATTCAAATATATAACCGCAAAATATATTTCGGTATTCTTCCCGATAAGCATTTCTGCAGTGTGGGTCAGCTTGGTACAGTTGAGCTGTGACTTTTCACAATCTATTTGATCGATAACTTGATCAAGCTGATCGATTGTCAGACAATGGCCGAGTTCGCCTACACTGATGTAAATGCTTATTAAATACGCGCTTAATGGCACTGTATATTTCATTGTAGCTGAACGTTGGATGTGTTAGGCAATAAATTCTGTTAATCATTAACAGGGTTTCGGTGGCTCATTTGCATATACACCAAGATACTCAAACTAGACTAAACCCTATTCATATTTGATTATCGGGAATGCATAATACAACTAAAATATTTTAGCAGAAAAAGTTGTGCTGAACTTTTCAGGCAAATAGTCGTAAATTATGTATTTGCGCGAGCGGCAATGTCATCAACATGATTTCTAAGCGAAGGCGTTTTGGTCTCTACTCGTATGCACATATACCCGCTTCACTTTCAATGACATAATGCTTTATGCAAACGCATAAGTTAACTATGATGTTACTTCGGGGAAGAGGCTCACCACACTGACGTGAGAATTCAACATATTGTTATGACGCTAAAAATATTTCTGCACGCAATTTTGGCAACTACCGTCGACAGCATAAAAACACGGCTCGAGAAATGCCCAAAGTATGCCTTAAATGGCGACAATGTTCCTCAGCGTGTGGTAGCGCAACTCGGATATTGGTTTGCGAGTCGATACATCGATGCATAAATTATGATGCACCATACGTATATCTGTAGACGATACTCGAGCACGAAAATTTTTAAATGCAAGCGGTAACATTGAATCACGAAGTTATAAGCTTGCAATAATATCAAATAAAATCTACTCATTACCGCATGGACAGAGTCGGTGTGGCTACATTACTCGCCGCTTTATAACAATCAATGACCTCAATTCCATAATATATTCATGGTCCCGGATTTGTCGCATCGGCTGTTATACTGTTTATTGTACACTTGATAAATATATGAGGGATATTTGTTGCAACTTAATTTATCTGGCAATTACCAGACATGAAGCTCAAATCATCTCAAGTATTCCAGTAAATTGATAGACACAGTTTGATAATTATGAAATTAAAGCATGGATTGATCCTAAAACGCTTTAATTACAGTACATATGCGCTATTATTGACTGGAATAAGTGCCTATGAGGGGGATGATAAAATTGGTTGAAGTATTTCAAATCGCTGCCTTTAATATTAATACCTTACTCCCTCAGAACTCATTACTTGCATATTGTGCTCTCAGAGATGATGGCGGAGTCCGCGGAGATACACCACATACTAGATAATAAGCACGTCTATATGACAAAAGAATGGAAGTGACCGTGCTCTTCGACTGAACGTGAATGGGCTATGGAAATCTTACTACAGAAATAACCGCTTCTGAGAAAGGCCATTAATGCCTTGGCTCAAGCACAAAACACCGGATCCAACGATGTTCATACGAAATAAATCAGATTGACATTCATTGACGTCCGTGTAGTGATACAGAAAGTGACAGTTGCATGGGTAGAGAAGATAAAGTGCATCCATTGGCGGATATCCTCTCATATCCCCGAAATGTAGTCCCTTAATAACAATTGTTAATGTCCCTTGTATGGAAGAATCTAGACCATTCTTGTTATTTCATAAAGTGAGGTGCTGCGTTGTCATGATCAAAATACTTGATTAGTATGGCAGTATTTTGTGTTTGACAATCATCTTGATAATCATCATAACAATGATGGTACTGTTGAGGCAAGAAGTAAATGGATCCTGTCAAAAACCCTAAGATACCCCCTCAACAGGCGACAAGATCTGAGGTACCACTGAAGCGACAGGCACACGCACATTTTGAAACCATGTGCCATAGATATCTTTCTTAGCATTATGCAGAATATCAGCTTTTGAGAAATGCACGTCCATAGACATGTACTAACATCTTGCAAGAATCTATAACCTATTTTAAGCAAAGGCACGCATCAGAATACACGATACATTTAAATTGGTATCACACATAGGGAACTAATAGAAATGTTCCAAAAGTCAGCACCAAAATAAAGCAGCCGAATTTCTTATTTTTGAGTGCAGTTGTATGGCTTGTTTTACTTATAGATGAATTGACACATTATTATAAAGTGTCAAAATGCACATTTTAATCCGCCTCATATATCGACTGCCGCTTATCAGTATGAAATAATGATGCAGTACACCGTTTGTTCTGTGTAACCGGCCATGAGTTTGTGGATCTAGGTCTCCATGTTGGCATGCTTATATGAACGGAGGATGATCATTAATGCTTGAATATAATATGTCCAAATATTAACTTTATGCCAACTTGTATCCTACAGTGTAAGAGAGCATTAGTAATGGTTTAGATTATATAAGTGCATTATATTTAGGTCAAATTACCATCGTTAACATATGTTTAAATAGCTTAAGTGTCTGCGTACGGTAAAATGATGCGAGTTGACACTGCTACGAAATGGTAGATGCGCAATGACCAATGATTGACTATCGTATTTGAGTTATTGTGAATGAAGCAAATTAACATTCAGTGCTTTAAACTTACATTCTATGTATGGGCAATTATGAATCCGCGACATGCCAAAAAACATCTGACGGTCAAGCCAAAACATTCGTGATGAAATCATTTGTAAGAATCTAGGCCCTGCCATTTCACTCAACACTGATTCGATTTGCAGATGACACGAGCGTCTGTGAAGTCACAGCTTTGAAGTGACTTAAGTTTTCATCCGCGGATAGGGGGAAAATGACCACGCAGCACTAAACTTACCGAGAAAGCATGTCCTTAAATAGCAACACAGATGATATAAAAATAATTACTTCAATTCAACAGCCTACAATGACGTCGTCAAAGATGGGAACTTATTTATTAATTTCAACTACACTGTGCCATATTCAATTGAGAACGCAAAACTAACTTTTGATCTGACTGGCATATCATCGCTGTGTATCAATGTATAGGTACATGGCATAATCTAGTAATTGTCTGGGTTTATATAAATTGGCATTTATAATATTCATTGTATTCTAATGTGTAAGAATATAAAGACGGAATCGTCTTTTGAATGTCATCTCAGATACAAGAAAGGTTGATGGTTAAAAGGTCATCATACATTTATAAAACTTGCATTGTCTTCCTTATGTCTGATAATGTGTTCACAGTTCATATTACCATAGATTTAATAACCCAACAATTTTAGTAAATTGTGCTTTACCACATGCTGCATATCATTTCTTATTTTATAACATGATTCTGGTTGCGATATAAGATGTGTTTTTACATCAACAAACAATCTTGTAGCATCAGTGAATATAAATCAGGAATATTTTTTGCATACTATCAATATATGTCGAAAAATTATAGACTAATCATATTGTATTGATACGCAAAAAATGTCGTGTTTCACTGCCAATAAAAAGCCCTGATCAAATGTGATTGATAAATTGTCAGTGCCGACAAAGGAATAGTTAACAAGTCTATTTCTCCGTCAATGGAAGACTACTCTAGCCGCTGATGCTTACTCACAATTCAGATAGAATAAATGACTAACATAACTTTTCATTACCGGACAGTATATTACGATTTTTGTCTTTATGAATTCTCTTTATCCAGGTTATTAAGTGTCTCATTTAAAGTGAATCGCCCGGGAAACTATATAAATCTCAAATGACAAGCAGAGAACGTCCCTTATGATTTATACTTGTGGCATATAATTGCTTTCATTATGCACTACGTTTGAGTGTTTAGCAAAGCAGCATAGGTTTCTAGGCCAGGATACACCATAAAGTGCAAAAGAATGCTGCGTGCCCAGCTGCATTAAAGTTTTACCCTAATATGTGGCGCTGAACTGAGTATGCGTTAGCGTGTAGGTGCTAAATTATCAGTGTAACTAGCAATTAGACAAGTTGTGCTTAGCCAGTAGATGTACAGAAAACCGGATACCAAAAAACCTTACATTGATGCCGACAGCAAGTACAGTACGTTAGTTGTTTGGCGCGTAAATCGCACTCCTGACACCTGGTATGAATACCATGGAAAATAAACTATTGCAAATGTGTCTAATCATTGGTCTATGCACTGTAAAAGCCATGGATGTGCTTATTGGTTTAATTCGAGTTTCATGTATACACGACAGACCCTAGAAAAAACACAGATTTGATGCTAGTGCTACCTGCTTTGTGTGATGTCATTTGCGATGAAATAAATATAAGGAAGATAATATGATCAGTTTAAATATACTAGAGTTATGATATTGTGTCTGCGAGACATGATGTGTCAAGCTATTTACGCAATTCTATTTATGTGGCTTTGGCATAGTGGCCCAGGAGAATCACAACTGTAATGTGGCGGGCTCTTTGCTCGTTAGTGCGAATTGCGAGGTGTAATTTGCATGGATCTGGATGCGTGAATGTGTTCAGTCAGCCTCACATAGACTGAATGGATTTCTACACTAGGCAATGATACCAATGATTATTAAGATTCGTCAAAATGTATTCATTTGTGTAATCAAAAAAAATGTTAATTTAGAAATGGCTGCATTGAAGGCTAATTAATCATATTAATATTCGAATAGTTTATTGTTGATATTTCAAAAGCGGAAATCCATTGATCTGGCCATGGGTTAGGAAATGATAATTATTCTGTCAGAATACCCACTGGAAATTGCATTTTGCACCATAAACGAAAAGCTTGCAGATAAATCACAAGGAACTAACACATACATTGCTATGGTATCGGTCAACATATATATCCGCTTTACCTGCACATAAATTAAATTGCATTTTATGCGGTTGTCAATACTACATGATGCACTTACGAAGTTTGTTATTAGGGTATTTCGCACCATGTGACACTAGTTAGCTGGTTGTAGAGCTTTATTGGGAATATGCCAGTCAGGTTAGTCAGCTGTCATAGACGCACAACTTACCCGCGCCCTGATATTTTATGTTCCCATTTTTCTCCTACAATATTCATAGGTTCTGGAAATTATAGGTACACCATGAGGACTTCTCTTTTTGTGACTAAGAGTTTTTGCACAAAGTGATTTCTCCTGCAAAGCTCGTCTGCGGCGAACGGGGTCCTCGTAAAGTTGCATGCGGTATTTATAGTTAAAAGCAGAATCGAGATAATTTTCTAAAAAACCGAAATATATACGAATCAATATCTGATTTCCTAAAAGCACCATTACTTTTAACCAAAGTACTTTAATTTTCATATGGTTTGCATATCTATCAGCTTTGTTTTGTTATCGGCGGAACGTATCTTCGATTTCATCCGCTGTAGAGATTTATGGTAAATATCATAGCGCCATTGTAATTAGTCGTCATTTTGGTGTCAAGTTCGTATGAAAAATCCAAGCGTTTTTCGTTCAAGATTGATATAGACAATACGAATATAATAAAGGTCTGGTCAAGTGAGCCTTTTTTATGATACTTATATAATGATATTCATGTTAAAAATTCACAGCATCATATATGCCTATTTTACATATGCTAAAACAGTCGTTCTGCACGACCGCGGTCTATGAGCCGTTAAATGAAAGATGCCTCAAGACTGGCAGCAACCAGCGTGTAAAATGTCCCTAAGCAGGGCTTCACATTTCATCTGTCCTGTATAGCAATATCGTTTCATAATTGAGCTGCGGATATTGTATACGCGAGACAACATGTTTCTAAAAAAAACAGTAACATGACGGCCAGTTGCTCATTTCAATTAAATCAGTCGGTAATGTTTGATTAAGTTGACTGTCGAAGTGAAAATTCCGTCCGTAAACGAATACCAAGATGTGTGGTTATTTGCTTCATTCTGCTTAAATTAATGTAAGTAAGAAATGAGAAACTTTTATTCATCGAGCAATTTGTGATTAATGTGAAAACATAGTCAAGGACCCCTAGCCCCTAGGCTGAGGGCCTGTCTACATGCTATGACATTCAATACTCGCGCCAGGGTCTAGGCTAACAATATCTCCTGAACTGGACGGGCATCCCAGATTTGGGATGCTTCAATCAGAAGCTGTGTCTCTCCTGTACGTTTTAGTCATTGTCTCTGATAGGTCAGTGGCACATTTTCCGAAGATTCGGCGCCATATTTGTTTTTGTACACTCCGTTATAGATCTTTTTTCACGTGAACTGAAGTGTTTGCTGTTGCATAACCATCGAAATGAATCCAAAGGAGGCTCTCGATTACGCGCAGCAGTCACGAGAAGTGGTATTGACAGATTTGTGCGCTCAGCTACTTGATTGGTCGTGGCTGTTTTGTGAATGTGCCTACAGGGCAGGGAGACATTTTGCTATACGTTGATAGCTACTGCTCTTGATGCAATTCTTGGAATGGGTCAGGGTTCGACACCAATGGTTGTCTGCTTGCCTGGGACAAGTGATTTGTCATGTCAAAAGAAGTGACTTGCCTAGTAAACTTGTTCAACCGGACGAGCGATTTTCATGAGCAGGGCACGCATTCCGCAACACCCCGATTTGTTGTTTCACGCTGACTGGCACCCTTAATCACACAGTCGGCGAGAGAAGCAGACACACAACTGACTGTATTACGTCAACATACAATCACGCAGCTAAGTGATTGTAGCGCTTGTTGTGATGCTCATTTATGGTTCATACAAGCCATTACAGATATCACTTCAGGTAAGCATGGGATGAATATCTGTATTGTTTGCGTTCAAGTCAGGGGATTGCGAACAACAAGGATGCACGAATATATGTTCTTCAAAAGATATTTTAATGCATCTCAAGACCAGTTGAGTATGGGTTTAAACCAGAAAAATATGTATTGGGGCTAGTTTCTAATGTGCCTGACAACGATGCACAATTCCAATACTACAACATACCTCTATGTGCTGCGGCTTAAGGGTCTGGACAAGGAGGGTATGTGCTGTAACTTGCCGCACAGCTTTTTCACAATATACCGTTCCACAGGCATAAAACAAAGGATTTTGCGACGTTGCCTGCGTAAGTTTATATCAGATGTGAATAAATCAGAGCTGGTAATGATCTGCAATTGTGATAATCCTTTTATAAACGCTACAATTAAATATTGTTATTGCCTGGTACCGCCGCCATAGTGTCCTAAAGCAGATTGCAGGATATGTTAATAATCTTGAGGACTTCATCTTATCCACATAAACCTCGTTTTATTACATACAAGCATTACATGCGCAACTATGTGTGATTGTTAGGAGTTTTTGCAAATTCAGTGACACAAAGAGTGAGTGATAAAAGAGTGCACTGATGCCCACAAGTCTCAAACCACTGACCTCAATTATCACCATTGTAAATATTGTATGTAAGAGCCGTTGATAAATCGACCTACGTATAGGATATTTATTTACCATATTTAACCAAATGTAGCACCTATAATACAATTTGCTGGGATGTAAATGCAAAATGTACAACAAAAATGGCAACGACATTGGGAAAAGCCGGTATTTTTATATTTGTAAAATCCACGGAGCTGCCACTAATGAGGTGTCAACAACGTCTTGGTAATACTCAGTACCGCCCCCGGCATCAAAAAATGAGGTATGAACACTTTCACATTAATCCGTGTAAATGAGACAAAAGCATCGTAACAGCGGTAAAATAAATACGAAAAATATCAGGAATGGGAGTCTTGGTGCCATTGTGCGTGCACATAACATCTGGTACAGGTAGTATTAGTACTTTATTAAACCAGGCCGAAGTAATGTGACACGTACGCGTTTAGTTTTCTCGTATATCCCGGATATCGTTAAGAGTAAGTGAAACATCCAAATAGTTCAAGCGAGTGAAACATATAACTGTAGATCTGCATATTCAATTAGATATGCATATACTGGGTTAATTGTTCCTTTAAGCACGAATAACGTAGTGTTAATTCGCGTGTGACAGTTTGTGTGCGATATATTCCTATCCTATGCGACGTGCGTTTGACTTATTACATTCCAGTTTTTGCACATTTCTTGCTTCTGCAGGAGTATCGCCGTCATTCCGCGAAATGAATATAACTTGTTACAACAGATCATTCTATCGAGCTGCAAGAACGGCACACGCAAGCTTTCTAAGAGGCTGTAAATACCACGGGTCTCGACCTTGCGACAATTGTCTTATGTTAGAATAAATAGCTTTGTTAGTCTAGACAACGCACCTCTAACGGTGTAAACGAGCGGACAAAAACATCCAAATAGAGAAATTGACTCATCGCGGTCTATAATACGCCTGTGAATTGCGTAACGCGTCTCGCGGTTAAACTATTGGTTGTCCTGCATCGCAATTTAGTGCTGGCATCAATACACACACACACATACACACACACACACACACACACACACACACACACACACACACACACACACACACACACACACACACACACACACACACACACACACACACACACATAAGCACACACAAACGCACAAAAAAACACATATGTATATTAACTCGCCTACACAGATTAAAAGGCTTGTTTAAACCACGCTTAGTGGGACTGAAAACATCATTGTGACTGAACTTTGTGCGTGTGAAGCAATAAATTCGGTTAATCTAATCGCACTCAACAGGGTATTGGTGGCTCATTTGCATACACACCAAGATACTCATACTAGACCAAACAATATTCACATTTGATAGTCGGGAATGCATGATGCAAATAAATGTTAGAGCACAAAGTGCTGTGCGAAACTTTTCGGGCGAAATGTCGTAGATTATGTATTAACGTGATAGGCAATGTCATCAAACATGATATCCGGGCGTAGGCGTGTTTGTCTCTACCCGTATGCACACTTAACTGCTTCACGTTCAATGACATAATGCTCTAGCCAAACAAATAAGTTAACTATGATGTAGTTTCTGGAAATTGACTTACCACACTGACTTCGGAATTCATCATTTGCTATGACTGTTTACATAGACCTTGAAGTTGCATATAACGACGTCATAAATATTTCTAGGTGCAATTTTGCCAACTACCGTCTACAGCGTAAATACCCTGACTCGAAAAATGGTAAAAGTATTCCTTATATAGCGACAGTCCTCACCGTATGGCAGCGTAACACTGACATTGATTTGCGAGTCGATGCATCGATGCTTGAATTATGAAGCGCTATACGTATATATGTAGATGATACTGGAGCACGTAAAAAATTGAATGCCAGAAGTAACGCTGAATAACGAAGTTATGAGCTTGCAATAATATTAAATAGTATCTACCCATTACAGCATGGACGAAGTCGATATGGGTGGCTAAATTTTTCGCCGCATCATAATAAAACAATAACTTCAATTCCATATAATTTGCATGGTTCCTGATTTGTCGCATCGACTATTTTGTGCTGTTCATTGTAAAGATGATAATATATAAGGGAGTTTTGTTGCGAATCAATTTATCGGGCAATTACCAGACATGCGGTTAAATTATAAATTACAATGGCAATATTTTTTTTTTATCATCATCTTCATAAACATCATCACAATGCTGTTACAGTGTGGCGAGAAGGAAATGGGTCCTGTCAAAAGCCCTTAGATAACCTACTAAAGACGACCAGATCTGAGGTACAACTGAAGCGTCAGGTACACTCATATTTTGAAACATATGCCAATATTCAAATTTGGATATTTTTATTAACATAATGTAGGGTATCAGCTTTTAACAAACGCTAACTAGAATGTTATCAAAATTATTTAATAATATACCAGGGTAGCTCGCCTACGATACGTTTATCATCAGTGTTGCTCGACTTGGCATCAATGACCTAGTCACCTGCACACAGAGACGCAACAAATTCCAACTACTTGCCGTCGTGGCTTCAGCTGATTCAGATTGAAGTGAATGTTGTTTCTTAGCCGTTGCAAATTGACAGTAATCCTAGACAACCTTTTCTTTCATTACATCTCCACTTCATGCTCCTTACGGGATGCTTGAAAGAAAACCGCTGTTCCTATGGTAAATATTTAAAACGTTTTGAGATCAGATCCGCCAGTCATATATCAGTTATGCTTAATCCTCGACCCTCAAACAGTTCGAGATGTCTCAGTGTTTGAAGTTGGACCGTATAGAGGTTCAGTTATGCGTCACACAAAATGCGCGCACACAAGGTGAGCCGTGACGACTTTGATCCTGTAGAAACACCACGAAATTCTTAGCTTTTTTAATTACTATCGGTGCTCAAATCGAAGTTTATTCAGGGAATTACACTTGATAAGAGATTCAGTAACTGTTATAACGACTTTTACCGGATCCAGCGGACCAGCGCTTCCAGAATTTGCACTGGTCCGACCTCAAATATACTGGTCTTGAACCATATATAAATATATATAAATATATATATATATATATATAAATATCTATATATATACATATATATATATATATATATATATACATATATATATACACAGATATATATATATATATATATTTATATATATATATATATATATATGTATGAATATATACATATATATGCATATATGATATATATATATATATATATATATATATATATATATGCATATATATTTATAATAGTTAACATATATATATATATATATGCATATATATATCGATATGCATATATATTTATTATAGTTAACATATATATATATATATGCATATATATATGCATATGCATGCATATATATGTATATATGCATATATATATATACATATATATATGCATATGCATGCATATATATGTATATATGCATATATATATATATTTATATATATATGTATATATATATATATATATGTATACATTTATGCATATATATATATATATTGATATATATGTATATATATATATATCTCTATATATATAAATGTATATATATATATATATATATATATATATATATATATATATATATACGTATATATATACATATATAGTTGTTTATATACATGTATTGATATATCTTTACGTATAATGTACACTTTTGGAGCGGCCAAATACAAACACATCAAATAATTCACACACGAATTTTTAACACCTTGAGCTGATTACAACTACTTACTCAGTGAAAAAGACGGAGTTTATTTTTGTGCACGAGCAACAGACCGATTCGGTGCCCTGTTATTACCATCTAAATTGTAGTATAAAAGAGCTAGCAGCGCCGTGCAATACCGCCATATTGAGAGTATTTGTTTTCAGTACATCTCAAAGCAACCCAACACAAAATACGGAGTTCCCATTCCGTTTTTACATTCGTAAATGATAGGACGAAGCTGACAAAAAATTGCTTATTAACACTTATGTAGATATTATATACTGATTCAGCGCAACTGAACTCAGACACAGAAAGATATATAGCACATTATAAAATGCAACATAAATTGGTAGCCATTGTTGAATATGTATTATACGCACGCACACAAAGAGAGACAGAGAGAGAAAGAGAGAGGCAAAGAGACAGAGAGAGGCAGAGATAGGCAGTGAGGGACAGCGAGGAAACAGAAGTTTATCATCGTAGGAGGGCAATAAAGATGATGAGGAATAGATAGATTGCGTACGACGGGACTTTCATAAAAACAAATGCAGTGGGCCAGTGATAAAGCATATATTGAAAAATCATTGATTCGATAAGAATGAAAAGGTAAACAGACCGTTCCATTTTAGTTATGGTTTCATTTTTTTTGGGCACAGTCGTATTTCAATATAGGACCATTTCCCCCTTATATAGTTCGAGCGGCACTACGCGGATGCCTGTAAAAGGGCACATGATTAATTGTCATAAAACGCAGCATCCATCCTTGTGGATGATGCCCATATTGCATTCATGCGCACTCGCTTAATCCTGCCAATTAATCTGCGTACAACGCTCCATTGCGGTGTTAGGAACAAGACCTTATTGACTATGTTAGCGCCACGTGCGTGTTGCACATACAACAGGCCGTGGTGCAGATAAAACAGGCATCCTGCCACACAGATGCTCGATCGTGCGCTACATTTTATACAGAATGGATGAACATATATTCCGTTCCAAACGAATTGTTGCATACAAGCTGTTTGCATTCAAATGAGGGGGTTGCAAAACTGCAGAAAATAAACGACACTTTATAGCAATCAGAAATCCCCCTTACATTAATGTTTCTCCTGGTAATAGGTAATAGTTGAGGGTTTCATGCCATCTGCATTGGTCGAAGCTCAGTTAAAGCAACACACAAAAGAAGGTGAGATCTCATATCACACTGAGTAAGACATACCAAATAAAATGTATTGAAGACCTCGTTAACGACAATTGTCAGTTATTCGTTACTCCATTGTAGGTCTCTTATATACATTATGTTCCTTTAAGGAGCACTACAAAGGACTAAATGGGCAATGATACCGATCGATATGGTTGTTCTATGCACCTTATAACATTGGTTCGCTTGTTCAGGTGGATATTCTAGATGCGACAACGAAGCGCAAGATCAGTAATTGAACAACAGAAACATATATATAGGGTCTTAGGATAGAAACGATCTGCAAAACGCATTCGAGCTATCTATTATGCTTCGTGACAACCGGCAATGCAGCGTTACACTTCAACGATTTGAAATGTTTTGCTGAATACTTTAGACAAGCAACCTTATTTATGCTGATGGTTCCACTTAATATGGTCATATCAACACGATAAAATGCCATGACACAAAACAATGTTTGCTGCGCAATCCACTGGCATTAACAAATTGAAACTACCTAGCTTAACGCATTAAAAACAATCAGTTATGACGTAGGGAATGATAAGGCTCGCTGACTACCAAAATCAGTTGGTGAATAAAGTTTGCACTTTAATTTTGTTTCAGCAGCTTTAACCTGTTCCATATCATTAAAGAACACTTCTAGTATTGACGCACCATTGTAATGAATGCATCAACAATAAACCGGTATATAGCATATATATATATATATATATATATATATATATATATATATATATATATATATATATATATATATATATATATATATATATATATATATATATATATATATATATATGTATATATGTATATATATGTATATATATGTATATGCGTTTGTTTGGGCAGGACTTGACATATCGCTGTTCTGCAGTTTTACTTAAAAAAAGAGTGCATCTCACACAGTTAGACAGTAGAACTATATGCTTCTTGCTCTCGCTCGTGTTCGTGCTCATTTCGCCAAATTACATATAGTAGTGGTCGTTTAATGTGTCAATCTCAGTGAGAATAAAAATATTTCATTGCTAAAAATATCTAACTTGAGTTTAATGTGAGGATGTAGAGCATACCCAAAACATGACACTCCATATTTTTTATAATTGAGCCGGAATGACTTGCCCCCAAAACTGCATTATTGTTGTTTGTGTGTCGAAAATCATCATCCAAGGTTTCTCTCCTACTCGAAGTATTGCGTTAGATGTGCATGAATTAGTTTTCTCGTTCGTTCGTCATAAACCACAAATATCTGTCGATCTTCTGGATATCTACCACAGGCAAATATAAGTGGTAACAGAACCTATGATTAGTTAATCCTTATATCAGGTTTACATTCTAGTCAGTTATATATTGTGATCCTAATACCGCCAAGACTCGTGTGACTCGTGTAACCGGTTTCAGTACGAACACTTGGCAGACGGATATAATCAACATTAAAATATTTGATTGTGTAGGTATGTGATCAAAACACAGAAGGTCGCTTTATTAACATAAAAGCAAATAACACATGCTGGTTTACGAGGCAGCAGAGGCGTTACTCAGTATGGATCATCTGGGTGCTATGTAAAATTGGAAAGGTAAAATATTACAATTTGTTTCCTTCTATGTTAATCTTCTGCAACACATTATGGAGAACATTATGTTCTGATGAAATAAAAACCAAGCAGTAGCATTTGTTAGTTTTCAAATCTTTATTTTGAGTTTGGTATTAGATGGATGGACTTTCTGGTACTCATGTATTCTCCGATAATTCCAAATCAAAACTATTGCAAAAGTTAGCACAATAACACTGCAGCCAAATTTATTATTCTCGGGTGCATGTGTATGGCTTTAGGTATAGATGACTTGATACATATATCTTTAAGTGCCAAAATGTGACAACCAACAGCTAATGTACAATTCCATCTGCCTCATGGATAAGAGCCGACATCAGTAAAGACTTACATTCGTTCATGGTTTAGACACTGTTCCTTACAACTTTCCTGATGAGGTAGAACAATAATAACTTTAATGGCAACTAATTACATTGCACTGAACTTATGAGCTGATTATAAATAACCTCATGCCAACTTTTATCCCACTGTGTAAAAGATCATCCAAGTACTCAGAAAGGTACCGTTAGTACTGCTTGAGATTATATTAGTGCATTATATATAAGTCAGTTGCCCAGCGTTAACTTAAGTACAAATGGCTCAAGTGTCTGCATACTGTGACATGATGCGAGGTGGCAATGGCCAATGGCGAAATTGGCGATGGTCAATGAATAACACAACACGTAACTATCGAATAAGGTGTACCTTATCGTTTGAGCATTAATATGAAAAAAACAAAATGACTTTCGCTACAATTTTATACGCTGATATTCTGTTAATTGGCAATTATTTATCCGCTACATGCCACAAAACATTCGCCAGCCAAGACAAAACCTTTAATGGTAGATCTATTAGTGAGAATCTAGGCCCTGTCGTTTCACTCAACTTTGATTCGATTTGCAGATCACACGAGCATCTGTAATGTAACGGCTTTGAAGTGACTGGAGTTTTCACCCGCGGCTAGTGTGACAATAACCACGCAGCACTATTCGTACTGAGAAAGCATGTTTATGATAAGGAACACAGATAATATCATAAAAATGTCTTCCATTAAGCAGTGTATTAATCCGGTAGTGCCTTGAGTACGCTTAACTAACATTCGATAGCATTAGAATCACATTTTGAGCAATGTAACGGGTTTGTTGCTACATCTTTCGGCTTCAAATAGGTGATTGTTAACGGTAACTTAACATTGCTTATCAATCGATCATTTCCGTTATCTATCGAATAAAAGTGAACGCTGTTTACAACAAACCCAAATGCTGTAGGTTATTATTGACAATGCAACGCAACTTACGAAACTGATATACTATTTAGATGGTGATGTGTTAAAGGTATTGCCACACAAAACAAGCGAATAGATATGGATCGACCCGTCTGTTTACTTTAACCTATCGGTCTATCTAGGAACTTTCAAACATCCGATTAGTTTATTTGAGAAGAGACATCGATGCCTGATGTGATAAAATCCAAGCATGATGATATATATATATATATATATATATATATATATATATATATATATATATATATATATATATATATATATATATATATATATATATATATATATATATAATATATATATATTATATATATATATATATATATATATAAACTATAGAGAGAGAGAGAGAGAGAGAGAGAGAGAGAGAGACAGAGAGAGAGAGAGACAGACAGAGAGACAGAGAGAGAGAGAGAGAGAGAGAGCGTTCAAATTTCATTTCTACATCATGGTGACCCTTTGAAGCATACTCAAAATTACAAGCTTTTTCAAACTATAAAAGCAAATGCATTAGTGATGAATGTGAAACAATTTCTATGCTGGAAGAGTTGTTGAATTATATATCTTACTAGGCTTTATTGTGGTACCGCAAATAACAACGATAACATGCCATATTCTGGGGCGTTTGCTGATAACAAGCACCATTGTCAAGCCAAATATCACTGCTATTGATATGAGTGTTCTGATGAATTTGTGGCTTCCATGACAGGCGGACTTGGTTGTTGCTGTTTCGAGAATACTGTAGTCTTTTTGCCCGGTCTCATATTTAATATACGGCATAGCTGCTGACATAACTATCTGTTATCTGTGCAAATGGGTATGCTTGCTAAGCACAGTAACGATATACACCGTACTTGTATTCGGACTGGTATGACATCGTTGTGTACCAATGCATAACATGCCTCCCACTACAGCATGACATCATTTAGTATTTTTCTGCGAGCATTTATGTCGGCATTATTGTATGATAATACGTAGGAATATAATGAGGGATTCTTTTGAATGAGTTATTAAATACAAGGAAGATGAGTTATTTATGAATGAATAAGAGGACATACATTTTTAACACTTGCGTTGTATTTCTTATTAGGTGTTAACAATGCGCATAGTCCTAAATAAAGTACAGTATATGACGATGTTTGTTTGATGTATTTGCTGTATCCAGGTGCCTCATTTGAAAGTAAATTTTCCGGGCATCAGCATGGTTTTCAAATGACAAGCGGAGAACGTCCTTATTTTTTATACTTGGGCATGTTATTGCTTCTATTAGACATTACGGATGAATGTTTGGCAATGAATCTTAGCTCTCTGGGCCAGGATGTAACAAAACGTGCAGGTTGATGTTGTATGTAGGGCGCAGTTGCATTCATGTTTTTAAATGAGTATGCATAAGGGTGTTGGTGCGAAATTATCAGCGTACCAAGCATTAAGACACAGGGTAATGCTTAGCAAACAGCTGCACAGAAACACAGAGGCAATGAAACCTAACGTTAACATCGACAGCACATATGAACCGCATTATTCTCAACATTAAAAAAGAACACTCAGGCATTTAGTGATTGAACAATTTTTCTCCATTATTGATATTATGGCGATGATATTTTGTATTAGGAATCAAATGTAGCGAATTTATTGAATGTGCCATGTCATTATTTGTACACCTACAACCCACCAGGTACATTTTTACGCAATAAAATTAGCCAGATGTTCGTTTATCATTCTTAATGCGTTAGGAACGATAAGAAGAAATAAAACTTTCATAGGTTGGCATTATATAGCGTGACATTGAATGACCTTTTTTTAGCGCGGCTTCGATTGATTGGATAGGCTGCAAAGTGTATTGAATACGTATTTGACCGATGATTTTCAGTGTTATTAAGAATGAACACATACAATTGATCAACCTTTTACAATCGGTTACGCACATTCAGGTTGAGCAACATTTTGGCAAATCGTCCCCTGGAACGACTGACCCTCAACGTACCCAAAAATACGTAAATAATGTGGGCGCCACATCAAAAACGCAAATGCAGATGCAGTGTATGATTGCAAAACATCTAAGTTCTTATTATTCAATTGACAATGAATACTCTATGATTCATCATCTGCAGGAGAGAACACTCGCTATATGATCATCAACAATACGAAATCCATTGACGTTCCTCCACACGGTAATTTAGCAACAGTTTCAGTGTATTCATTTATCAAATAGAATAATCTATGCACTCGAAAACCTAGGGGTGGCAAAGTTTATCAATCAGAACGTTGACTTATGGATGCAATTACACTTCCATGGAAACGAGTATTGTTCAAATCAATGATTTACTGAAGGCCAACTAGGGTGATAAAAAGAACAATATTAGGATACTGCGCGTTTTGTGTGAGAATATATTTCTCTTTTTGGAGCTTTTAATTATGATCTTATTAGGGACATCAATAGGAAAAACTGTCAGCTGTAACGTACCGTTTTGGAGGGCCGAATATACACCCCGACTGAAAATTTGTAAAAACAATATCTCCCCTAAAGTGGGTTTTTACGGGCGAATTTGCCGTGCATGAACATTGCTTGCTTGCATGATTTATTAAATTACCGTGACATTGAATGACCTTTTTTTAGCGCGGCTTCGATTGATTGGATAGGCTGCAAAGTGTATTGAATACGTATTTGACCGATGATTTTCAGTGTTATTAAGAATGAACACATACAATTGATCAACCTTTTACAATCGGTTACGCACATTCAGGTTGAGCAACATTTTGGCAAATCGTCCCCTGGAACGACTGACCCTCAACGTACCCAAAAATACGTAAATAATGTGGGTGCCACATTATAAACGCAAATGCAGATACAGTGTATGATTGCAAAAAATCTAAGTTCTTATTATTCAATTGACAATGAATACTCTATGATTCATCATCTGCAAGAGAGAACACTCGCTATATGATCATCAACAATACGAAATCCATTGACGTTCCTCCACACGGTAATTTAGCAACAGTTTCAGTGTATTCATTTATCAAATAGAATAATCTATGCACTCGAAAACCTAGGGGTGGCAAAGTTTATCAATCAGAACGTTGACTTATGGATGCAATTACACTTCCATGGAAACGAGTATTGTTCAAATCAATGATTTACTGAAGGCCAACTAGGGTGATAAAAAGAACAATATTAGGATACTGCGCGTTTTGTGTGAGAATATATTTCTCTTTTTGGAGCTTTTAATTATGATCTTATTAGGGACATCAATAGGAAAAACTGTCAGCTGTTACGTACCGTTTTGGAGGGCCGAATATACACCCCGACTGAAAATTTGTAAAAACAATATCTCACCTAAAGTGGGTTTTTACGGGCGAATTTGCCGTGCATGAACATTGCTTGCTTGCATGATTTATTAAATTACCGATCGGATATAAATTGCAGCAAAAGGCCAGAGTTGGTCTTTTCATAAGGAGAACTGATCAATTACGAAGGAGTAGGTAGAATTCATTGTACGGGAGAGAGAAAGAAAGAGGGGGAGAAAAAGGAGGGAGAAAGAAAGGAAGAGAGAGAGGGAGAGAGAGAGAGAGAGAGAGAGAGAGAGAGTTTAGAGAGAGAGAGAGAGATTCCTAGAGAGAGGTAGAGAGAGAGAGAATTGAATATAGAATTAGAACAATGTCATTCCTGTTGCTTTGGTATAGATGGGAACTTGATTTCAGCTGCAATTATTAGGTTTAGAGATTCAGTATTCTAATCCGGTACATATATATGCTATGAATATTAGCAGTGTAGTTAGAATATATATAGCAATTGTACAGTAACCGTAGTTATACCATGTTAAATGTTCTTGTTCAGTACCCAATTGCCAATATTACATTTGCACAGAGGATTAGCACTTACAGCTAGCGATGAAACCAAAAGGATTGATAAATGCAATTTAGCGTTCTAGTTCCAAAAAACAATAAGGCGCGAAATCATCATTGAATTAGTCAATAGGCAGTCACAACGTCAGCAATCAGAGAGCCATGCATGGTACCACTCGACACACATTATCAAGAAAATTTTCCCAGCATGCGTCACTGTTGACGCATGGTAGTCTCTATATGTTAGTGATATATACAATCCTTAATATGTGACAGATACTCTGTGATCAAGCTCAGTGACGTAGTGGCATATTTCACATTTGTTATTTCTTAAAACTTTTAACTACGCATATGCGATCTAATTATAAGGTTCATTAGCACCGGCAGTATTTACATGAAATATACCTGTAATTGGCACTGGAATGGCGTTATTTAGTGGCGACGTCACAACCCAGAGTCCAATGTCAATGACAGACGTGGTGTTTGCTACATGAGTGTCCGATCGGACGCTTGATGCATTATTGCTTTATTGCACTACAATATAGAAAATGTTCATGATTCTTGGACTCTGTATTGGATGTTCTGTAATTTATCAAAACCCTCATTTATACAACTACGTTGCTTTCTGCCCGATGAACCCGGCTGCATTTGAATTTACTCGCAAGCGGCCGACGATATATCCTCATTAACAATGGTATGCGAACGTCAATACCATGGTTACGTTTCAAATGTAATCATCGCGTGATGATGATGAGGCTCATATCGCACATGGAATAGTTATTTCTATCATTAATGCATGCGTGTTATAGAAGGGCATGGGTCACATCTGATTGTCTATTCTAGTTTATGAATTTGTTCGGTTATTCATCTGGACCTTACATGAATGTATTCACGGTGCTACTTGATAATGATACAGTCGTTAATTTACGTTACGCGAGAATTTTAAATACACATATAAGCCATGTTTGATTCAAAACATGAGGATACCAACAGACAACTAGTGAGTTTGTATTTGATTGACGCTTTTTGAACGATTAATGCAAACATGTGCTTACATTTATGGCAGGCAAGCACTGTCCGCTTCAGGAATGCAAGGAGCGATCTGACTCGGAAATTGGAGTGCTTACATAATGCAATCGGCAATGCCTATTTGTTTTATTATCGTTCTAACAAACCTTCACAACGATGCCTACCATATAAATTATATTCGATAAACTATTCAACAAAGGTAGGTGGAACACTCTCATGTAGGCAGGTACATCCTATGAGGATTGCGACTCATAATATATATATATATATATATATATATATATATATATATATATATATATATATATATATATATATATATATATATATATATATATATATATATATATATATATATATATATATATATATATATATATGCCTCTGTGAGTGTTTGTTTGTGAGTTTGTGCGTCTGCGTGTGTACGCACGTGTGTATGTATTCATACAAGCATTACATCGCTACGCAGGAAAACCAATGCTTTCTTCACAAGACAGAAGATGTGATTCACAGGCGTATTATAGACCGCGATGGGCCCATTACTCTATTTTGATGTTTCGGTCTGCTCGTTTAAACATTTAAAGGTGCGTTGTCGTGACTAACTAAGCCATTTGTTCTAGCAAAAGACATTTGTGCGCAAGGTCGAGAACCTTGGTATTTTAAGCCTCATAAAAAAGCTTCCGAGTGTCATTCTTGATGTTCGATAAAATGACCTATTGTAACAAGATGAAGTCATATGTATTTCACAAAACGAAGAGGATACTGACGCAGATGCAATAAATGAAATAGAAAACCGGAATAGAAAACGTCAAACGCACATTCATTGGATAGGAACGTGTCAAAAGTAAATTGTAACACGTGATTTAATACTGCCCACTGATTTTTGTTCTCACTGCTAACACCTCGTTGTACAACAATATATGGTTTGACGAAATTAATCGAGCGGAGAACAATATTGCCATGATAAAACAAGCTGCAACCGCACAATGATGCTTAGTGAGATAGCATCATTTCATAAACATGTCCTTGAGTGTTGGTCGGTTCTATATATTTGTCAAGTCCGTGTTAAGACATTGTTCAATTCATCTCGTTGAAAAAAATCAAATGTAACATCCTAAAGATGGAGAATATATTGACATCGTTGATCTAATGATACATAAGAGCGCTTAGATAGTCCATATATCTCCCCCACAAGGGAGAACAAAATTTGCTGAAAATATTGTTGACTTGATAAAACCAATAAAATCCAGTGACCCAGAGCACTATTTGCAATTCATATGGGGTATCATTTCGATTTGTAACCCCTGCGTGACAGCCTTCATATCTCAATGAAGCCACCATTCTATTAATGTCTTCTGGTGGGTATATTGCGTACCAAGCGATCGTGTAAGGGATAGTGATCCTTTTATAAGATCTATCAACTTGTTTCCCGAGTAGGATATTTTACAAGACGCTTACATAAGCTCCGTAGACTCCTGAAAAACCGAATACAAACATAATCATTTTCGAAGACAACTGGTTTTTCCATGAAACGCCCAGCAGGAAGCATCTTAAACAGCATCTCAAACCTATGTATGTTTACCATGCATTATACGGAAGCCATATGTCAACTTAAAACATTTTCTTAGGTCCTAATGTTGCGCCAAATATGCCCGATAAACATTTACTTAATATTACTGGCGGCGTTATTTGACAAAGACTTGGGCAGTACATAAATGTTCAATGTTTGGTGCATGACTTTCAGAGCCTTATAATTTCAGTTATTACCATGCGCATATTCAAGGTTAGAAGGTGTGTTCTGAAAACCAGCGCAGGCCCACTGCTTGCAATTATATCATTTATTTGGCCTATATAAACTATTTCTGAATGCGATGCAGAAGGTGCAAAAGAGAATAACACTATTTGTAATATTCTATTCATAAAAATTTATATCGCACCGAAACGTGCTTCATGTTTAGTTACGTCCAAGGAGCCTCATAAACCAATATGTTTAGTTTGCTTTAATGTTAAGGAAATGAGCTTTCTATGTGTGACTATATCTCTGACCATATACTGTGCATCCTGCATGGAACAGTTTTCAAAATATGGTTGGAAATGAGTTCCCGCACAGCGTAATTAGTTTTTCTTTTGCCCTTTAGATATTGTAAATTTAAATGCATCGTTAATTGAAATTCACGTGTCGGCTATCAATATTAAATGCAAGCCGGCAACGTTAGTAATTTGCCATGCTCTGATAATGGCGACTTTATGACCGCCTCATAGGCGATGTGCATTTCATCCTTCCAATAAACTAAATGAACGGTTCTCAACGGACGTCTTTCTCGAATATATACCACCTTTTGGTGATATTCGGCTTGCCTCGCCACTATTTTCCCGTGATGCTCGAGATCAATAGAATCGCCAAGACAGCATGACGAATGACAATGACGAATAAAAAAACATGATATTGACAGCCCAAAGGAATCTAATTTCTGACAATGCAATAAATGGTATTATCATTACAGTACCGATAAATTCGACCAAACGACGGTGCGTAACACAGCATCAATGAACGAAGAATGAAAAATCTTATCCGATATATGCCAAAATTTTGATTTCCAGAATATAATATTATCTTATTTACCAGTCCATGGATGGCCGACGAAGAGAAAACATCATACAATATTATTATGTGATTTCAGAGTCAGGTCACAACAATCATGGGTTTTTAAACTCCTATAGATATAATTAACAATCAAGCATGTTGCTGCGCAAAAATGTACTGTGGCTTGTTGATGCCTGACACTAATTTTTCGGGTGCAGAATTTGTGCATTCAGGCGCACCGAAGGCAAGAAGCAATGATTGGAGTCTCAAAAGTAACCTTATTTCATAATGATAACTTCAAATAATTTCCAGCGGTATACAACGCCGATGAATATGCGTGATTCGGCGCATCACTCAAGTGCCCTCAAATAACCATTTGTGTCATGTGTTAATAATGAATTTAGTGTGCAGTTTGTGCCTTCTTCTATGCTTCATCTTGGAAACAGTGTGTGATATTAACCATCACAAACGATACGCACTGTTCTGGGTAAGGCTTGGCGGAATGGAGACAGCTGATGAACTAAATACATCACCAAAACGCCCACATACCTTATTTCAGTATACTTCTATGATCAGGCCACTAATACAGGTATTTTGCTGTAGGGATGTTTATTTGCAGCAACGATAGTCGCATTGGTGATTTGTGGCAATACAAGGTAAATCGTCAAACAATTGATCAGGCCGGATATTTGAAAAGAACTGACTCTCTTCCATAGGCTGACTTTATATAGCTTGACTATTTTAACGCGTCTTCGATTGATTGGCAGGCTTCAAAGGGTTTTAAATACGTTAAGCAACATTTGGTAAAAACGTCCCCAGGAACGTCTGACCCTCAACGCACACCGCCGAATTATCGCTTGCCCTAATTAAAAAAACGCAGAATCTACCCGTTTGACCTTTTAATGTCATACAAGAGTGTGTGTCTATATGAATTTGGCGCCACGCTTTTGAACACACCCGTACTTGCGCGAACCAGTTGTCTGCAGCATGCTTTTGGACAATATTGAGTTGTGCAAATTCTTGGGCAAATGCAAACAGAATGCACAATGTGCAACATCGAAGTACTTACTTTTCATTTGACAAAATTGTAGGAAATCTGTAAGAGAGTTAACTCAATCCTCAACAACACGAAATCCATTGCTGTTCCACCACAATTTCAACGTGTTCATCTGCCAAAATGTATTGTATATGTACTCTTAATAGACTCTTCATAGTTAATCAATCAGAACATTAATTTGTGGACGCAATTACACATTCATGGAAACATGCGTATTGTTCAAATAAATGAATCCATGACCTATCTTAGGCCACCTGAGACAACAATAAGAACAATATTAGAATACTGGGCGTTTTTGGTTGAGAATTTATCCCTCCATTTTATTACTACTCTTAGAATATTTATATGGCAATTGTTTAATAACTGTAGGTATTCCATGTTTAATGCAGGTGGCTGGTGCAGTACCCGATGGTTATTATTACATTAACAATAACGATTCGCATATAGAGCAAGTGATGAAACCACGGTTCATTAGTGCGGCCAATATGTTCACGAAATATATCTAAGACTGGTACTGATATTGAATGGCGTCTAATGTCGATGGCAGACGCGATTTGTGCTACATGAGTGCCTGATGTGACGCAGGGTACATTATTGTACCTCTAACTGCAACATATACAATATTCATGGTTCTTGGTATTGAACGAACTATCGTTAATTAAACACCTCATTTATACATCTTTGTTGGTTGCAGCCAGATGAGCCGGGCAGCATTTGAAGTGAGCCAGTCACACGTGGATGGCGATATACTTAAATTGGCAATGGAACAAGGATGTTAATACCTTGGTCAAACCCAATTATCGTGTGACGATAATAAGGTTCCAATCGAACATGGAATCGCTTTGACTATTATTAATGCATGCGTGTTATAGAAGGGAATATGTGACTTATGACTCTATTCTCGTAGAAGAATTTAATCAGTATCTTACCTGGACCACACGTTAATATATTTAGGGTACTACTAAATAATGAATCAGTAAGACGTCAGAATATGTAATTCACATATAACCCATGTTCGAACGCAAAAGGGAAAGAATCTGTGAGTTTTTCATTGGCATGACGTTTTCGTACCATTAATGCAAACATTTTATTAAATTTACGACAGACACACACGTTGCGCATCCCTTGTGCAATAAGCGAGTTTACTCGGAAATTGTAGTGCATATACATATAAAGGTAATATATATATATATATATATATAATATATATATATATATATATATATATATATATATATATAGATATATATATATATATATATATATATATATATATATATATATATATATATATATATATATATATATAAATATATATATATATATATATATATATATATATATATATATATCTATATATATATATATATATATATATATATCTATAATATAACATGCAACAGTGAGTGATGCTTTCGGCTTCTTCTCGTGGAAGTCATTATTGGTAGTTTACGACATTAGGCCGGTGTTAATGACAATGGCACAACAAGCAAACAAAGCAGAATTTACAAAGTAATGTGAAATGTATGCAAATACTAAGCGGCTATATGATAACGAGAAAACCCCTTGTGATAATTTAAAGATGCATTTCATCAAACAATCACTAGATTTTTAACTGAAAAAATGTTGCTAAATGCAAGAGTATCCTACATGGCGCTGATATATCGAATCCAAAGTTGGAATGGCCGTATATATTTTTTGTTGTTCTTCAATAAACTTTCAGTTCCTTTTTTTTCACGTCCCGTCACAAATAGCCCTTATTTGGAAGCTCATGTATTATTGATTCTGCATGCGCAGAAACGTCATCACTCTGTGCCGTTCGCCGCTAGCGGAGGTTTAGTTTGCGCTATTTTCATTGCGATAATGGGGTAATGGACGACCAAAGCAAGAAACAAAGAAAACGTGGAGGGGGAAAGAAGCTATTAACAGTTTCAACAACTTAGAGAAGGAAGCGTGAGCTAGACCAGCTGCGGTCTAACACGAGGATCTCTTTACGATAGGCATTCAGGGAAATGGGGAGTTTGACCAACGAAGAAGCTGCGAAGTTTTTCCTGGACATGTAAGTAATCTCGTTGTATTATGAATACCCTGCTATCATATAGGACTGTATTAAATCAACTTGTGTAAATGTCATCGATTAAATAAAAGCTAAGGGCCTATTGTGTGTCCATTGCACTATTTGGATTTGTTAATTGTTGTTGCAAACATATCTTACTTTGTGAATTTCAGCTAGAGAAATTATTGCATCCTCTTGATCCTAATTCAATGGCTGGTGTCCAGGTGTTCGTCATACCTTGCCCGAAATCACGTTGTGGCAATAGATCACAACAGGCATATGGATCGGTCTTATGCACTAAAGAAGGATGGTCAGCCAATGTAGGTCTCTCATGACAACTCAACTACACACTGACTAAATGACCTATCAGACAACAAAATACTGATGTCGCACATGGTAATGTGTTCTAGCTATTTGGCCATATAATTTTGTTGTGTTACAGGTACAGCACGCGCTGCAGCAAGCAGTCAAAGACGTGGTCATTGGTTAAGAGGCCAAGACTAACGTCCATATACCAGATATGATGACAGAAATCTTAATGCCCAAGCAATGCAGCAGCATTCACAAAAACACCTACAACGCTCTGCTGATGACCCTGCAACATCAGTCTGAACATTGCTCGTGTGCCAAGGCCATCTACCAAAGAAGCAGTTGAGTTGCAGGTGTCTTGTTTTGATTATAAATATGATTTGGAAATTTGTTTTTGTTGAAATGTACAAATCTTTTATTAGTCACATTCCTTTGTCTGTAAATCCAAACTATAATAGATGAACTAATGGAATTGGCAAATAAATAATACACAAACTCATTTTAATGTCACATCTTTTTTCATCAGGGTTAGAATAATGAACATAAAAAGTCAAATCTGAAGATAACGTGTCATGACTAATTGACAAAATGATGTGTGCATAACACTTTTCTTCTGTGTTTGAGAGACGGAAATTGACTATTATATGAATGCTCATTCCATAAAACAAATAGACGATAAATTATGAGATTGTTGAAACACAAATGTTCAGAACAAATAATACAACATGCTTTGTGAGAAATTTCAATACTGGGACTTCTATAATACTTATACAATATAATCCTCACAAAAATACCAATCAGAACAATAAGATATTTCCTGATTGAAATTACAAATTGAAACATTTTAGCTTAGCATATTACCAAAACATACTTTGTATTAAGCCTGTAAACTGTCAATACTTGTCAAAGAAGAGGTCTCTGATCTTTCACTCACAACATGAGGGAGTCACCTTCCTGTTGCACTCTCCCAAAAAGCCATGAATTCACAGAACTAATTGCTGATAGGCGCCGTGTCTAAGCATCTTTTTGGGGTCCTCGACAACCGCATCTAACTCCAACTCCCAAAGCAAGTCCACCCGGTAACTGTTAATAACCTCAATGACCATCGAGTCAAGCACACCTCTTCCCATTTGAGGTAGTGCATATGTGCTAAAGTCTGGACTGTTGGTGCAACATTGCCGCTACACAGGGGTAGGCATTTGCCTACATTGAAGGCAGATGCATCAATCTGGTGAAGTGGAAGTTGATGGAGGGTGGAATCCTTCTTTGGTGTGGGTTGTCGGGTGATTGTAAGTGCAAACTGTAGATGTCTGTTTAACCATCAATCAGCAACTGCCGCACCCCATCCAAATCCAGCCACCGCACAAAATTCTGAAAATACTAAGAGTAATCAAAAGTCTTCATTTTGATGGATTGAATATCTCCAATGCAAATCGCTCTCTGTGACCAAAATTGCATGAAGGTGTTTGGAGCAGATGAAGAGTGCTAACTGCTGAGTTGTACAATACCTTCAATTTCTCTTCCCGCGACAGCTCTAAAGATTTAGCAGCTCTACTCTGCTGTAGGGCCTGGTTAGTTATTTGTGCGTTGCCAAGGTAGCTTCTGCGAACAAGGTTGACTCGCTAGCGGCCGGTCGAGGTCTATAAACAAATGAGAACTAGTGGAAATATATGGTTCGATAAGTCCAACATGGGACCTCCTATTTACAGACAAAGTGTTTCAATTAGGTAAGCAAAGCCCAATAGTACCTTGTTCGAAGAAGGTGGGGCTCCTCTGCCACCTCTTCGGGCTGGTCTGCAACCTCCAGCGACCATTAAACACATCCTTCTCAGTCATAATGGATGTATTGAATTCAATAAAATACCCGGATAAGAATCAAATTCAAATAATGCAGGAACCAACATCAGTTCCACCTAGCGCGGACGTTTCAGTACACAGGGATTTGGATTGGCTGGCCGCTATCTTCACTGTAGGGTTTATGTATGCATAGAAGATAGCGGCCGGCCGGCCAATTCAAATCCCTGTTTCAGTTCACTATAACCAGATAACGCAGAGGGAGACCCAAGCCCCTTGATTTATAATACAATTTATGAGTTCATTCAGGAATATTCCAATAGTTTGCTTTGAACAAGTGGCATGGCATTATACTCCAAAAACGTGACAGACTAGTCAAGAATATCGTTTTTATTACGCTTGAACATGCGCAGTCTCCGGGTTAGCATGGTCGACCTGTAATATAAATATATAGGACGTCTTGTAGAGCTACTCAGGGTTTGTTCGCAGGTGTAACGCTATTTATTGTTAAATTTACGGTAATCTATTGTATCGATAGCGTTCACTATATTGGTGCGGGTGGGTTTTTTTTATATAACCTTCGAAAACTCCAATCAAAGAAGAGTCATACAAGAAATGTAGGAATCAAAAGACTCACCATTTCGGCTGCTTGCGTTTCCACCTTCTGTCAAATCTGCGCTGCGCGTGACGTCACGACTATGTGTAGTAAGCAAATGACCCTCCAATACGCATGCGTCATTTTCCCATTGACATGTGCTCATGTTTGTAAACATGGGTGTGACCGACAGATTTCGATACGGTGTTATCAACGATAAAGTGTTGAACCAGTCCGCAAAATGGTTTATATGGGTTCCTCCGAAAGAGTTGTTCTATTAAATGGAGCAAACAAACAGCATGCAATTTATTAAAAAAAAAAATGCACCTTTAAGGTTACTCGCAACGATAGCACGAAGATTAATCTTAGCCTGTTGTCAAGTTAACAAAAGCAGCATTCCTGTTAGTGTGCGTTTACAGCAGCTTTATGTGATTTCATTGTATTAGGCTTGATTGTTTTTCGCATATCTCGAATATCGCTAATGATTAAGCGACACATAAGAGAAACCGATATCTGTACATTTGCAATATTGGTGTGATATATTTAGTGGCATAATTCATCCCATTGATTGAACTTTGGCACCATACTACATCAAATGCACTGGTCATGAACGGACGAGTGTGACAGTTATTATAAAAAAAGTTGTAGAAGCCGCGTCCTGTAGGTTAGTCAGCGATCCCGTAGAAACCGAGTTTCTGGTAAAGGAAGATATATATTCACATCATCTTGTCAAAGGCATCGTTAAATGCATGCATTGCTAATTAACTGCACAGCCAGGCGGTTTATAGCGAAGACGAGCGTAAATTCATGTTAATATTTGATAATAATGTACAAATTATGAGAATGATAACTAAAACCTAAAGACATGGCTAACAGCAAACGGTCCAAGTTAAAATGTTATCTTGCAAAACATTTATTTGCATGATAGGTACAACATATATATATGGCTATTCAGACCTGTTCCTGTGGCCGCTATAGCAAGAAATCTGCCAATGTGCGTTCAATGACATGTCAAGCAAAACAATGTAACAGCTGCATGTGCAAACTCAAGGGACCTTCCTGCAGCATTGTCTGTGACAGTGAAAACTATTATTGCAAAATGTATCATAAACACACATGATTGCGATACGTCACCTTCTTTGTACGTAGCATGTCATTGTAGAGAGTATAACACTGGCCATCGAACAACCTAGCACGAATAATTACCAGCTTTTTATAAACTTTACCGATATCCGTTCATTACCATAATAAGACAATAGGATATATGGCTACAATGTGTCGCTTTGAACCTTGAACCTTGTGTCGCTTTGAACTTTGAGACAACAATATTATCCCAAATTTGCCAAATTATCCTATATAGAGAGTTAACGTTAGGGGCAGCAACGTCTTGTCCTTAACGTAAACACCAACTAAACAAGTTTGGTTTACGAGACACCGTGGACGTAACTTAACACATACAATTGCAAGAATAGAATAGTTTTATTTTGTTATGAACCTACTGCATTCAAATCAATGAGATAGTAGCAAGCAATAAACCTGTGATGGTTTTCAAAACACAGTTTACAACTCTGAATATGCGCGTGGTAATAAAGGAAATTTCTACGCTTTGAAAGTCACGCACCAAATAATGTTTGCCTGCGACTAAGTCTCACTTTTCTTCATCAAACACCGCTACCTGTAATATCCAATTAATGAGGCATATTGATTCTCGGGGTAAGAAGCATGCAATATTATCAGACAAAATTTACCAATGACCGTAGATACGGAGTAAATGTGGATGGCTACGTTATACGCCGTATTGTAATAAGCAACGGCCTCAATTTGATAAAATATTGATGCCCTCACATATATTGCATAGGTTTTTGGACATATAATTATTTTTACACCTGGCCGTTTACAATAGCATTTATTTCATCTAAGTTTCGATTCAATGAGTGTCTTATCACATGCATTACGACTGCATAATTAATGTTACTAGTAATTTCATCTCTGTAATGGTAACAAATATATCCCGACCTTCAATTCAATCGTATTCATCCTCTTCACCGCCTCAATTATCAGCATTGTAACGAAAAGGTTAAAGAAGTGATCGTTGTCGTTGTTTGTAAGATCATCAACATCTTCGCTTTATTATAATCCAATGCTTTGGGGTCAGCGTTATAATAATAACTGCTGGGTCACTCCAAAGCTCTGACAATATATGTCCTCGTTGTTAGTACAAACATAGTTGTCGTCATCGAACAGATTATTTAAGCCACCACAATAGTAGCGTGTCGTTCGCGTGACATATCAGTGTATCAAGTCAATATAAACGGATTTAAAATTGTAGCAAAGACTACTGCTGGAACATAAACATGCAATTTCAGCGAATAGCGTGCTTAAAGAGTTTTTGTCGTGATAGGTCGCTAGATTCGTGGCCTCCGTACTTGATCTAGAGTTAAATAACATACGCATGAATTGGAGAAGCATGTTGCTTAGTATAGACGAAAAGGCACTGATTTGAGAAGGCAAGTGTTTAAGCATATCGTCAATGCTTGATTTGTTAAAGGCCTTATTTCAAATGTCCAAACAGATGTCTTTGTTTGGAGAGACAAGACTACTGACGCACACTAAATAAACTTGGATACATCACATTAAATTGATCTAATGTTTCAATTTAACTTCCCTTTTGTATGTGAACTCCGTTCGAACGCTTTTATTTCTACGATTTCATGCTGTACTCATTGATATATCACACTTTTCTGGATTTGGGACGGCTTGTAATGATACAACAGAGTTATGTGATCCTACAATACCTTCAGTGAACTATCGTAGGTTAATACAAGCGAAACAGTGACTACTACTGGCACACGATATCTTTCCTGGACAATGCCATTGCCTATTTACTAACAGCAAATGCTGGGTCATGTTACGGTCGAATCCTTATGGAAAGCTAAATGGAATGTAAAGAAAATACCAGTTACATGTATGCAAAACATTTTTAGCAACACAACATAAACAGAGCTTACCATCCCTTACTCTGCTCTGTCAGATTTTACAGCACTGCTTTTACTTTACCACAGTAGTGCACTCATGGTTCTATTACAGTCTACGGTGTGTTCAATAATTGCTTTGACAACCTTCGCATTATTGTGCATCTTAATTTCTTTATCTAAGCCATTAAAATATGCATCAATATGGTAATTGCCTTTTACGACAAATTGGATAACTTGAGAGAGACTCTTTTAGCCAATGGTGTTAAACGGGGTTTAACGGTCTACTCTCTTTCATCAACGTCTTGGCGAGAGAATTAAAGGGGTTAAATAAACGAGTAATCTATATAACAACTGTAATATGCCATGATATTGAAATAAGGAATGCATTAATATGTGCCAGAAATTTTGCATCATTCCGCTAGGAGGCGCAGTTTCAGTCTTGCGTTGATGATAGTGGCTCTTGCATAGCTCTGCATGGTTATAGGCATTTGGCGATGTATTGGCGATATAAGGATTTTAATACTTGATGTTCGATGTATTACTAAAAATGCTAAAAACTGATTGCGACATGATTGACTTGTTTTGTTCTACAGGAGGCTCATAAGTGAAAAACCTCAGTGAGTTTTTCCTAATGCCATGAAAAAGCAAGCTGCGAGATGACGTTGCACTAAGAGATCCGATATATCCATTCATAACGTATGATAACATGTATTTTGATTAGTATCAGATAAGGCGAGATTGTGTGCGGTGCATCTCAAATTTCCAAAACTCTACTGACCTTAGAACATATATATATATATATATATATATATATATATATATATATATATATATATATATATATATATATATATATATATATATATATATATATATCTATATATATATATATATATATATATATATATATATATATATATATATATATATATATATATATATACAGAATATTTTAGCAGCAACCACAACAGCAACCACAACTGGTGGGCATGTAAATGATGTGATAAATCACACTTCATACCATTTGAATAGTGCTTCAGTACGCACCGCATTTGCATTTTCAGTATCGATGGATGTCAAAAACATAATCATTATCTTTAATACACCCGACGTCACTTCTAACATGCTGAGTCTAATATATCAATTCATATGTCATCCTGGTCGGTTTATCGTTTCAATTAATGCGTGAGTGCGTTGTTTTATTTAAATAATGTCACGAGTACTGCTACTCTAGAAGCGATCATTTTCTTTATTCACATCAATATAAAATCACATCACTATCGCTACATACGAAACACCGTGAACTGAGCCGGTCCTACATTTAACAATATACTTTTGTCACGTGAGGGCTTATTTAAAAATACTTGAATCTCCAATTGCTTGCTCGACAAGAATCTCTTAAAGTTACACCAGCGAAAAGAGTGAGAAGGAAATCTAGTGGAATTGTTGGATATATCAGGCTGCACGTATATAGCAAGTATCTTCCATATATCTCCTACTACCGATTGTGCGACAGAAAACAATCCCTGTAAGAGATACATGTCAAGTTATATGTGGTGTGGCTCCAGGAGGAAATAGATGGCGACTGGGCGAGTAATTGGGAATGACAAAGCATATGAAGGCGGGTAACGTAGGATATGTAATGATTGATGGCATCAGATGGAACTCTGCATAGTATCACTAGAACTCTGACTAGCATCACTGATACGGACGGCAGTTTGCTCTCAAAATTTGGCAATTTCTAATGACGATCAATATTCTGTGTCGAGCGTCTACTCTGATCCGATGACACCCGTCCTTGGGTGGGATAATTGCCATTGTCATGTTAATAATTCGTGCTATGAGTCATCCGTCATTTCGCTTGGAAGCACTTGTCATGATATATAACTTTTAGTCTGGTACTGGTAAACGTTATAGACTGCACGGAATACCGAAGTTTTATGCCTTGCAGACACAAATGTCAGATGCCAGAACAATCGACTTCACAAGACAAGATATCCATACACGTACAGCGTTAAGGTCAAGTAAGGAATATTAAAATAAAGCAATCGGGAGTTTAGGGTCTATGATAAAGCGTTAAATTACGTCCCAGTCGCGTTGAACGCTATGGCAGTGTTATATGCGGAATATGATATGGTTGTAGTTCGTACTCGTGTGATGCAACAGTCGGCACTACTCTCTAAGTGTACAATAGCTCAGTAACACGTGCACTTCTGATGTTGATGAAGCACGTATGAGGCTTAGTTAAAACAAGTAAATTGTTCAAGAATATATCCGCGAAGTATCGCGGACTAAGAATGTGATACAGTAAGTAGAAGCGATAATGTAATGTATAGGGCGAACCACAACCAGTGCAAATACACTTAGATCTGCCCATCTGAATAAAACCGAGCTTAAAGATCTATCAAAACGTTTCCCCATGTAATCGGATTGCATGCATATATGCGTCCGTATCTCGTAGGGTGTCCGCGCTGTTAACGGGTTACGAAATGGCTTCTTTTTTGTCATTTATGCATACAAAGCATCAGTTTCGATATAACATGCACCTGTTGTATAATCAAGGTGGCGAATGGTTAAAGTGCAAGTGATGTCAACCATTTTAAATGCGGAACAAACCACATCAAATATGTCTCGGGGGTTCTTTAAAGCCAATTCATTGCATTGGAACAACATGCCTGTGCACTACGATTGAGGCCCATTAATGATTGAGAATTACATAGAACAATTGACTTAGTACAGACCTGACCTGGAGCAGTGGAATTGTGTAAGGATTCCACACTGGTAGCTGGAGCTTACACAAGACATTTAAAAGGTGGCTAAACCACACCTGCCGGTGTCATTGGTTAATGTAGGTTGATACATTACGTAAGCATCGTTATTGTACTTTTCAACGATGCTCAACAGTATTATCTCAGCAACCATTCCGGCTTAAGCTCTCATCGTCCATTTGTTGCTCGACATCCATCTTTCCTAAATATACAATTTTATTGTAATAAAACACAAAAAGTAATCTATCGGCAAACATGAGATCGCAACATATGCACCAACAAACACATATCTTACTCGTCACGAATAAAATTTGTGTAGGCGTTTCGCTGAAACTTACACAACAACGAAGGATTTCAAAATGGCTTTGGAACATTGATATGCACAATCTTATTGAAACCGGTGTTAAATTATTATTGCACTGAATTTCATTCGGCTATTTTGATAAAGCAATCCTTGTCTAACCTAGTTACACAATGTATAGTCCGCAGACAATGATCATACAGATTTTCGCACATCATTTACTTGATGTAACACCGAAAAACAATTCGTTTATTCCTATCAGATAATTAAGCAATGTTAAATTGTAAGCATACAATTGTGTACAAAGATTTACATGGATCTATATACAGCCTTATGTAGAGTGTAGGGAAATGATGATGATATATATACATATTAAAATTTATATATATGTATATATATATATTTATATATATACATATATATATATATATATATATACATATATATATATATATATATATATATATGTGTGTGTGTGTGTTGTGTGTGTGTGTGTGTGTGTGTGTGTGTGTGTGTGTGTGTGTGTGTGTGTGTGTGTGTGTGTGTGTGTGTGTGTGTGTGTATGTGTGTGGGTGTGTGTGTCCATATATTTAAGACTGCTAGTCGGCCTTAATATTAGACGCAGCATCAGTTGCATTCTCAGAGGCAAATAAGACCTTTCCACCTGCCCAGTTCATCGTTGTCAAGTGATCATATGCGAAGGTACACTGCATGATAAGCTCAGTTAACGTGGATAATAAACTACATGAGCGCAGCAACTTCATCTTGGTGATATGAGAATATAAGTCAATAACGCCAGGCAGATGTATGCAGGACAATACCAGACTATCGTGTGTTTGATATCATAATCCGCACACGAGCGCGCTCCATTGTCTGAAAGCCACTGAGCGTCTTTCACCTGGTATTCGGGATTGCTCCTCCTGTCTGGTTTAACGGGAGACGTGGGTGAGCTGCCAGATGTTAGGCTATGAGGAAGAGAAAGGGATATTGACACGGGAGCATTGGTGCTGCCACCAGCTGTCGTCTGACTTGTGGAGCTCAGCAATCCTTTATTGCAAAACTGCTCCTTGCTAGCTAAAATCATAATACCATTCCACCAATCACTCGTACATTTCTCGGAAGAATATATATATAAAGGGACGATTGTTGTTACAGACTTACTTTCTATACGTTGAACTGCCAGGAGCTGATTGGGAAGATCAGTGGAGGACAACAGCTGCCCGTCTCCACAGCGATCTCGGTGAATGCTATACATGACTGGAAAAGTCGCACTTCGATCAGCCAACCATGGAAAATGTACCACCTGGGTCAACATTCAAGCATCACAAACGTAATAAGAGCCATGTAACCTGTGGCATACATATTTCCTTTTGTGACTTTCTACTTTATGTGTCATTTCGGAGAATGAGCAAATTCTTTGGCACACGAGGTTATGATCAATCCATTAAAGATATTGGTGGTAAAAACATGACAGATTTATTTCTCACCCAGCACCAGTATACACCATAGGTTTGTTTGTCTCTCGCTGATGACAAATGTGTAAGAATGAATCTCTCTTTGTTCGGTAGTAATGTAATGGCCGAGCATTGGAAATCTGGGATCAGCGTTATCTAGTGAATACTTAATAGTGAAAGTTTGTGTTATTACAAATCCATAATCACACGGTATCTTTCAATGTCAGGAAATATTCATATCTATAGTAATCGACATGCAACTAGCTAAATGAAGTTGTCAATCTTAGCATAAAGGATTTACCTCGCGGAGTGGATTCTTCACACGATGGTAAATCCAAAGAAAACCTATTGCGCACTTGGATGTGATTTTATGCACATCGGTGAGCGTTCCACTACAGGTTCGACAATTTCCAAAAGTAGCATTCACCACGAGAACTGCACCTAACACCCTTTAGTTCAACTGAACCTGTAATGAAAATACATACGTATCAGTATTTTCTTAGCACCGTTACTAAATTTCGAACGACTCGTCAGATAAAACGCTTTGACCTGTAGAAAATTTCAATTAAGAATTAATTAAATGTAAACACATTCTTGCTTGTGGATCCTGGAATAATATCAGAAGCTTCAACATATTGTGGACGATATTATTAATTCGTCTTGTGAAAGCATGATATGCACTTAGTCTGAAGTTGAGCCTCCCGTCAGCCCGTTTATGCCAATGGACACATCTGTACCGTGGTCGACTGTGAAAAAGTTAGTCGTAGCCATCATTGCAACGTTCGTCTACTAGTTTCTTATAAAAAAAGTATGACATTTGTCCATTAACCTTATAATATAACTAAACTGCTTACCATCCGTTTGTCTAGTGCGAGAACAGCTTATAAAAGTCATACTGCCAGTGTTTTCCCTTGCATGCAAAGTCACCACGACCTGTTATTGCTATGACCCCATCGCGGATAACAATGTGTTCCATTCCTGTTTGATGTAAACATAGTCCATGTCCCTTGTACATCGTGAGGGAAAATACACTCCCTCCGACTCGATGGCGCGAACTCTATTGACATAGACCAGTACAACATAAAGAAGACGTGTTTTGTTCTCATTGGTCAAAAGACATTATTAATCTATGAATGATATTTACGGAAACTGACCACAGAGGCGGCATGATTTCTTGCAGTAACTAGGATACTGGTGCGGCGCGCTGCTCGTACAGCGCCCTTCCTGTGCGAATGCCAGGCATTGGTCACCCACGTCATAACACACACCCGAACCTTGGAATTCGACATAATAAAAAGGATTCTAAAGATATAAGTGGTGCGCTGCCATTGGACTTGCCAGGACTTATATAATGTTATCATCGCCGATGCAGCTGCCGGTCTCACACACAAAATGGCTCAACAGTCAATATAACACTGGTACAAAAAGAAAGCCTCCGCTATATTACAAGATAAGGCTTTCTTGTTCAACAGCTCAAGGGCAAGTTATCCGCTACACACCTGTATTACACACGTGTTAGCACTGGGCATTAATCATAGCTGTCATACCACTTTTGTTGGCCTTGATCTCGAGATGTAGCACCCGACCAGGTGGAGTACCGTGTCCACTCATGGGCAGTACTAAACTGAAATAAAGGAACCTGGTCGACATTGTTGCCGTGTAATCCATGGTGGCAGTGTCTTTCTGCATGCGCTGATAACACAGATCACATGTCAATTGTAGTAAAAGATTAGTTCTAATTGTTGTTTTTCTCTCTCAATTAACTGTTGATATTAAAATTGTAAATACTGCCGACACTGGCGGAACTTATGGTGGAATTTATTAGTAAAATGTATCTTGGTAGCTGGTCTGACTCAGCCAGGACGACGAACATGTAGCCGTCTTCTTCCCAGTGTCCCATGCATTGCAGACTCTGTACTGCCAAACACAAGCAACACCATATCAGCAAACACGATCTACCGGACTGCCTTGGTATTGTATGGAAGAAAAAGTCCACTTCCTCACCAGAAATACATTGCTTTCTATCCTGGAAGGGCGCCATTCGTCCGCGCATTGTTTCTGTATGAGCACAAACATAACAACCACCTACATCAAAGGCGAACTACTACTAAAACATGTTCTTCAAAATATCTACCGATGTTCATGTTACTAGCATACCTGACGAGATGACCCAATGAAGGTGAAGAAATCAAAACCCCACGTGATCGGTGACGCTGTCTCGTCGCCCCTACCGGACCTTCACCGCAAACAACAATATTTGCTCACAAGCATACATTTTTACGATCAATGTTGCCATGTTTGTTAAGATGCAATCGTATCCTTATGGTACTACGGTCATTCGTCGCGTTGAAATGCAGTGTCGTGGCAAAGTCTATCTTCGTTCAGCACGTTTTAAAACGGCTAGAAAACAGAGGATACATGCTATCAACTGTATACCATTATTAATACTTTTAAAATGCAATAGCATCTTTATTTAGATTTTCACCTGAATAAACATGAATGATGTGTGACGTTCGTTGAACAAACTGCAGACATGTGAATGAGTATTTTCTGTAACAGAGAGACCGACAGCATACACAAGTCATATCCATGGGTAAAATTAACCGTGTAAACGTCCCGGTGAACTGGACATTGCCCTTAGAGATTTTAACGTTTCTTTCATAAATATATTAAGCTCATTGACGAATCATGGTAAATACTTGAACATCGTAGGAATACTCGTATGACCTTATGCATCCACCATAGCAATGCGTGCTTGTATATCCTGATAGATGCTCGCTGGTATTTTTGTTTGTAGAAGGTAGCTATGTTAATGTGTCACCGTTAATAATCGTTGTCGCTCGATATATGCGAGATATATATCCCAATTTGTGCATCTTGTAGTTCGATAATTGCGTTAAACCCATTATAGGACATACTACTGAGCCAAAAAGACGTGAATGTGTATGAGCAGCCATACAAATTTGGATTCGGCCATTTCTCAATTGACCGTTACGAATGCCAGAGTAATAGGATCAAGTGAGACGGCGGTATTGTATAAAGTCGTCCACAGAGCAATAATGCTGACACGATGCCCAATGTGTGGTGAGGATCGCGTTTTCAATAATGAGTATAATGTACAATATAAAGAGGGACAGAGCTTTGAGCTCGAACGTTGTTCAAATAGAGGCAGCAAGGCAAGTTTCTTGAAACATTCAAATATATAACCGCAAAATATATTTCGGTATTCTTCCCGATAAGCATTTCTGCAGTGTGGGTCAGCTTGGTACAGTTGAGCTGTGACTTTTCACGATCTGTTTGATCGATATCTTGATCAAGCAGATCGACTGTCAGACAATGGCCGAGTTCGCCTACACTGATGTAAATGCTTATTAAATACGCGCTTAATGGCACTGTATATTTCATTGTAGCTGAACGTTGGATGTGTTAGGCAATAAATTCGGTTAATCATTAACAGGGTTTCGGTGGCTCATTTGCATATACACCAAGATACTCGAACTAGACTAAACCCTATTCATATTTGATTATCGGGAATGCATAATACAACTAAAATATTTTAGCAGAAAAAGTTGTGCTGAACTTTTCAGGCAAATAGTCGTAAATTATGTATTTGCGCGAGCGGCAATGTCATCAACATGATTTCTAAGCGAAGGCGTTTTGGTCTCTACTCGTATGCACATATACCCGCTTCACTTTCAATGACATAATGCTTTATGCAAACGCATAAGTTAACTATGATGTTACTTCGGGGAAGAGGCTCACCACACTGACGTGAGAATTCAACATATTGTTATGACGCTAAAAATATTTCTGCACGCAATTTTGGCAACTACCGTCGACAGCATAAAAACACGGCTCGAGAAATGCCCAAAGTATGCCTTAAATGGCGACAATGTTCCTCAGCGTGTGGTAGCGCAACTCGGATATTGGTTTGCGAGTCGATACATCGATGCATAAATTATGATGCACCATACGTATATCTGTAGACGATACTCGAGCACGAAATTTTTAAATGCAAGCGGTAACATTGAATCACGAAGTTATAAGCTTGCAATAATATCAAATAAAATCTACTCATTACCGCATGGACAGAGTCGGTGTGGCTACATTACTCGCCGCTTTATAACAATCAATGACCTCAATTCCATAATATATTCATGGTCCCGGATTTGTCGCATCGGCTGTTATACTGTTTATTGTACACTTGATAAATATATGAGGGATATTTGTTGCAACTTAATTTATCTGGCAATTACCAGACATGAAGCTCAAATCATCTCAAGTATTCCAGTAAATTGATAGACACAGTTTGATAATTATGAAATTAAAGCATGGATTGATCCTAAAACGCTTTAATTACAGTACATATGCGCTATTATTGACTGGAATAAGTGCCTATGAGGGGGATGATCGAATTGGTTGAAGTATATCAAATCGCTGCCTTTAATATTAATACCTTACTCCCTCAGAACTCATTACTTGCATATTGTGCTCTCAGAGATGATGGCGGAGTCCGCGGAGATACACCACATACTAGATTAAAAGACGAAAGCGCGTCTATATGACAAAAGAATGGATGTGACCGTGCTCCTCGACTGAACGTGAATGGGCTATGACAATCTTACTGCAGAAATAACCGCTTCTGAGAAAGGCCATTAATGCCTTGGCTCAAGCACAAAACACCGGATCCATCGATGTTCATACGAAATAAATCAGATTGACATTTATTGACGTCCGTGTAGTGATACAGAAAGTGACAGTTGCATGGGTAGATGAAATAAAGTGTATCCATTGGCGGATATCCTCTCATATCCCCGAAATGTAGTCCCTTAAAAACAATTGTTAATGTCCCTTGTATGGAAGAATCTAGACCATTCTTGTTATTTCATAGTGTGAGGTGCTGCTTTGTCATGATCAAAATACTTGATTAGTATGGCAGTATTTTGGGTTTGACCATCATCTTGATAATCATCATAACAATGATGGTACTGGTGAGGCGAGAAGTAAATGGATCCTGTCAAAAACCCTAAGATACCCCCTCAACAGGCGACAAGATCTGAGGTACCACTGAAGCGACAGGCACACGCACATTTTAAAACCATGTGCCATAGATATCTTTATTAACATTATGCAGAATATCAGCTTTTGCGAAATGCACGTCCATAGACATGTACTAACATCTTGCAAGAATCTATAACATATTTTTAGCAAAGGCACGCATCAGAATAAACGATACATTTAAATTGGTATCACACATAGGCAACTAATAGAAATGTTCCAAAAGTCAGCACCAAAATAAAGCAGCCGAATTTGTTATTTTCGAGTGCAGTTGTATGGCTTGTTTTACTTATAGATGAATTGACACATTATTATATAGTGCCAAAATGCACATTTTGATCCGCCTCATATATCGACTCTCGCTTATCAGTATGGAATAATGATGCAGTACACCGTTTGTTCTGTGTAACCGGCCATGAGTTTGTGGATCTAGGTCTCTATGTTGGCACGCTTATATGAACGGAGGATGATCATTAATGCTTGAATATAATATGTCCAAATATTAACTTTATGCCAACTTGTATCCTACTGTGTAAGCGAGCATTAGTAATGGTTTAGATTATATAAGTGCATTATATTGAGGTCAATTCACCATCGTTAACGTATGTTTAAATAGCTGAAGTGTCTGCATACGGTAAAATGATGCGAGTTGACACAGCTACGAAATGGTATATGCGCAATGACCAATGATTGACTAACGTATTTGAGTTATTGTGAATGAAGCAAATTAACATTCAGCGCTTTTAACTTCAATTCTATGTATGGGCAATTATGTATCCACGACATGCCACAAAACATCTGTGATGAAATCATTTGTAAGAATCTAGGCCCTGCCATTTCACTCAACACTGATTCGATTTGCAGATGACACGAGCGTCTGTGATGTCACAGCTTTGAAGTGACTTAAGTTTTCATCCGCGGATAGGATGAAAATGACCACGCAGCACTAAACTTACTGAGAAAGCATGTCCTTAAATAGCAACACAGATGATATAAAAATAATTACTTCAATTCAACAGCCTACAATGACGTCGTCAAAGATGGGAACTTGTTTATTAATTTCAAATACACTGTGCCATAATCAATTGAGAACGCTAAACTAACTTTTGATCTGACTGGCATATCATCGTTGTGTATCAATGTATAGGTACATGGCATAATCTAGTAATTGTCTGGGTTTATATAAATTGGCATTTATAATATTCATTGTATTCGAAAGTGTAAGAATATAAAGACGGAAATGTCTTTTGAATGCTATCTCAGATACAAGAAAGGTTGACGGTTAAAAGGTCATCATACATTTATAAAACTTGCATTGTCTTCTTTATGTCTGATAATGTGTTCACAGTGCATATTACCTTAGATTTAATAACCCAACAATTTTAGTAAATTGTGCTGCATATCATTTCTTATTTTATAACATGATTCTGGTTACGATGTGTTTTCACATCAACAAACAATCTGGAGACAAGTAGTATTTGTTACACAATCTTGTAGCATCAGTGAATATAAATGAGGAATATTTTCTGCATACTATCAATATATGTCGAAAAATTATAGAGTAATCATATTGTATTGATACGCAAAATATGTCGTGTTTCACAGCCAATAAAAAGCCCTGATCAAATGTGATTGATAAATTGTCAGTGCCGACAAAGGAATAGTAAACAAGTCTATTTCGCCGTCAATGGAAGACTACTCTTGCTGCTGATGCTTACGCACAATTCAGATAGAATAAATGATTAACATAACCCTCCATTACCGGACAGTATATGACGATGTTTGTCATTTTGTATTCTCTTCATCCAGGTTATTAAGTGTCTCATATAAAGTGAATCGCCCGGGAAACAGCATATTTCCCAAATGACAAGCAGAGAACGTCCCTTAAGATTTATACTTGTGGCATATAATTGCTTACATTATGCACTACGCTTGAGTGTTTAGCAAAGCAGCATAGCTTTCTATGCCAGGATACACCATAAAGTGCAAAAGAATGCTGCATGCCCAGCTGCATTCAAGTTTTACCAGAATATGTGGCGCTGAACTGAGCATGCGTAAGCGTGGAGGTGCTAAATTATCAGTGTAACTACCAATTAGACAAGTTATGCTTAGCCAGTAGATGTACAGAAAACCGGAGACCACAAAACCTAACATTGTTGCCGACGGCATGTACAGTACGTTAGCTGTTTGGCGCGTAAATCGCAATCCTGACACCTGGTATGAATACCACGGAAAATAAACTATTGCAAATGTGTCTAATCATTGGTCTATGCACTGTACAAGCCATGGATGTGCTTAAAGGTAATATGATCAGTTTGATTATAGTAGAGTTATGATATTGCTTCTGCGAGACATTGTGTGTCAAGCTATTTTCGCAATTCTATTTGTGTGGCTTTGGCATAGTGGCCCAGGAGAATCACAACTGTAATGTGGCGGGCTCTTTGCTTGTTAGTGTGAATTGAGAGGTGTAATTTTCATGGATCTGGATTCGTGAATGTGTTCAGTCAGCCTCACATAGACTGAATGGATTTCTACATTAGGCAATGATACCAATGATTAATAAGATTCGTCAAAATATATTCATTTGTGTAATCGAAAAAAATGTAAATTTAGAAATGGCTGCATTGAAGGCTAATTAATCATATTATTATTCGAACAATATATTGTTGATATTTTAAAAGCGGGAATCCATTTATCTGGCCATGGGTCAGGAAATGATAACTATTCTGTGTGAATACCCACTGGAAATTGCATTTTGCACCATAAACCAAAAGCTTGCAGATAAATCACAAGGAACTAACACATACATTGCTATGGTATCGGTCAACTTATATATCCGCTTTACCTGCACATAAATTAAATTGCATTTTATGCGGTTGTCAATACTACATGATGCACTTACGAAGTTTGTTATTAGGATATTTCGCACCATGTGACACTAGTACGATGGTTGTAGGCCTTTATTGGGAATATACCAGTCAGGTTAGTCAGCTGTCTTAGACGCACAACTTACCCACGCCCTGATGTTTTATGTTCCCCTTTTTCTCCTACAATATTCATAGCTTTTGGGAATTATAGGTACACCATGAGGACTTCTTTTTTTGTGACTTAGAGTTTTTGCACAAAGTAATTTACCCTGTAATGCTCGTCTGCGGCGAACGCGGTCCTCGTAAAGTTGCAAGCGGTATTTATAGTTAAAAACAGAATCGAGATAATTTTCTAAAGAACCGAAATATTTGCGAATCGAAAACATGGAAGCGCAATCTGATTTCCAAAAAGCACCCATACTTTTTACCTAAGAACATTAATTTTCATATGGTTTGCATATCTATCAGCTTTGTTTTGGTATCGGCGGTACGTATCTTCGATGTTCATCCGCTGTAGAGGTTCATGGTAAATATCATTGCGCCATTGTAATTAGTCGTCATTTCGGTGTTAAGTTCGTATGAAAGATCCAAGCGTTTTTCGTTCAAGATTGATATAGACAATACGGATATAATAAAGGTCTGAACAAGTGAGCCTTTTTTATGATACTTATATAATGATATTCATGTTAAAAACTCACAGCATCACATATGCCTATTTTTAAATATGCTAAAACAGTCGCTCTGCGCGACCGCGGTCTACGAGCCGTTAAATGAAAGATGCCTCAAGACTGGCAGCAACCAGCGTGTAAAATGTCCCAAAGCAGAGCTTCACCTTTCATCTGACCTGTATAGCAATATCGTATCGTAATTGAACTTTTATTCATCGAGTAATTTGTGCTTAGTGTAAGAACATAGTCAAGGTCCCCTAGCCATTCATTAGTAATGAATGTGAAGCAATTTCTATGTTGGAAGATTTGTTGAATTATATATCTTACTAGGCTTTATTTTGGTACCTCAAATAACAACGATATAGCATGCTATAAATCTGGGGCGTTTACTGATAAGCACCATTGTCAAGCCAAATATCAGTGCGATTGCCATGAGCGTTCTGATGAATTTGTGGCTTCCATGACAGGCGGACTTGGTTGTTGCTGTTACGAGAATACTGTAGTCTTTTTGTCCAGTCTCATATTTAATATACGGCAAAGCTGTTGGCTGTCATCTGTGCAAATGGGTATGTATGCTGAGTACAGTAACAATATACACCGTACTTGTATTCGGACTGGTATGTCATCGTTGTGTATCAATGCATAACATGCCCCACACTGCAGCATGACATCATTTAGTATTTTTCTGCGAGCATTTATGTCGGCATTTACGATATCTATTGTGTGATAATACGTAAGAATATAATGAGGGATTCTTTTGAATGAGTTATTAAATACAAGGAAGCTGAGATATTTATGAATGAATAAGAGGACATACATTTTTAAAACTTGCGTTGTATTTCTTATGAGGTGTTAACATTGCGCATAGTCCTAAATACAGTACAGTATATGACGATGTTTGTTTGATGTATTTGCTGTATCAGGGTTATTAAGTGCCTAATTTGAAAGTAAATTTCCCGGTAATCAGCATAATTTTCAAATGACAAGCGGAGAACGTCCTAATTTTTTTATACTTGGGCATATTATTGATTCTATTAGACATTACAGATGAATGTTTGGCAATGAATCTTAGCTCTCTGGGCCAGAATGTAACAAAACGTGCAGGTTGATGTTGTATGTAGGGCGCAGTTGCATTCATGTTTTACCATAATATGCGGCGTTTAAATGAGTATGCATAAGAGTGTTGGTACGAAATAATCAGCGTACCAAGCATTTAGACACAGGGTAATGCTTAGCAAACAGCTCTACAGAAACACAGAGACAATGAAACCTAACGTTAACATCGACAGCTCATATAAACCACATTATGCTCAACATGAAAAAAGAACACTCAGGCATTTAGTGATTGAACAATTTTCCTCCATTATTGTTATTATGGCGATGATATATTTTATGAGGAATAAAATGTAGCGAATTTAGTGAATGCGCCATGTCATTATTGTTACACCTATAACCCACCAGGCACATTGTTACGCAATAAAATTAGCCGGATATTCGTTTATCATTCTAAATGCGCTAGGAACGATAAGAAGAAATAAAACTTTCATAGGTTGGCACTATATAGCGTGACAGTGAATGACCTTTTTTAGCGCGGCTTCGATTGATTGGATAGGCTGCAAAGTGTATTGAATACGTATTTGACCGATGATTTTCAGTGTTATTAAGAATGAACACTTACAATTGATCAACCTTTTACAATCGGTTACGCATATTCAGGTTGAGCAACATTTTGGCAAATCGTCCCCAGGACCGACTGACCCTCAACGTACCCAAAAATACGTAAATAATGTGGGCGCCACATTATAAACGCAAATGCAGATACAGTGTATGATTGCAAAAAAAATAAGTTCTTATTATTCAATTGACAATCAATACTCTATGATTCATCATCTGCAAGAGAGAACACTCGCTATATGATCATCAACAATACGAAATCCATTGACGTTCCTCCACACGGTAATTTAGCAACAGTTTCAGTGTATTCATTTATCAAATAGAATAATCTATGCACTCGAAAACCTAGGGGTGGCAAAGTTTATCAATCAGAACGTTGACTTATGGATGCAATTACACTTCCATGGAAACAAGTATTGTTCAAATGAATAAATCAATGATTTACTGAAGGCCAACTAGGGTGATAAAGAGAACAATATTAGGATACTGCGCGTTTTGTGTGAGAATATATTTCTGTTTTTGGAGCTTTTAATTATGATCTTATTAGGGACATCAATAGGAAAAACTGTCAGCTGTAACGTACCGTTTTGGAGGGCCGAATATCCACCCCGATTGAAAATTTGTAAAAACAATATCTCACCTAAAGTGGGTTTTTACGGGCGAATTAGCCGTGCATGAACATTGCTTGCTTGCATGATTTATTAAATTACCGATCGGATCTAAATTGCAGCAAAAGAAGAATTGATCAATTACGAAGGAGTAGGTAGAAATCATTGTACGGGAGAAAGAAAGAAAGAGAGGGAGAAAAAGGAGGGAGAAAAAAAGGAAGAGAGAGAGGGAGAGAGAGAGAGAGAGAGAGAGAGAGAGAGAGAGAGAGAGAGAGAGAGAGAGAGAGAGAGAGAGAGAGAGAGAGAGAGAGAGAGAGAGAGAGAATTGAATATAGAATTAGAACAATGTCATTCTTGTTGCTTTGGTATAGATGGGAACTTGATTTCAGCTGCAATTATTAGGTTTAGAGATTCAGTATTCTAATCCGGTATATATATATATGCTATGAATATTAGCAGTGTAGTTAGAATATATATAGCAATTGTACAGTAACCGTAGTTATACCATGTTAAATGTTCTTGTTCAGTACCCAATTGCCAATATTACATTTGCACAGAGGATAAGCACTTACAGCTAGCGATGAAACCAAAAGGATTGATAAATGCAATTTAGCGTTCTAGTTCCAAAAAAACAATAAGGCGCGAAATCATCATTGAATTAGTCAATAGGCAGTCACAACGTCAGCAATCAGAGAGCCATGCATGCTACCACTCGACACACATTATCAGGAAAATTAGCCAAGCATCACTGTTGACGCATGATAGTCTTTATATGTTAGTGATATTTACAATCCTTAAAATGTGACTGATACTCTGTGATCAAGCTCAGTGACGTAGTGGCATATTTCAAATTTGTTATTTCTTACAACTTGTAGCTACGCATATGCGATCTAATCATAAGGTTCATTAGCACCGGCAGTATTTGCATGAAATATATCTCTAATTGGCACTGGAATGGCTTATTTATTTAGCGGCGACGTCACACCTCGGCGTCCAATGTCAATGACAGACGAGGTGTTTGTTACATGAGTGTCCGATCGGACGCTGGATGCATTATTGCGTTAATGCACTACAATACAGAAAATGTTCATGGTGGTTTGACTTTGTACTGTAGTGTATCAAAAACCTCATTTATACAACTATGTTGGTTTCCGCCGATGAACCCGGCTGCATTTGAATTTACTCGCAAACGGCCGGCGATATATCCTCATTAACAATGGTACGCAGACGCCAATACCATGGTTACGTTTCAAGTGTAATCATCGCGTGATGATGAGGCTCATATCGCACATGGAATCGTTAATACTATCATTAATGCATGCTTGTTATACAAAGGCATGGGTGACTTCTGATTGTCTACTCTAGTGTATGAATTTGTTCGGTTATTCAACTGGACCTTACATGAATATATTTAGGGTGGTACTTGATTATGATACAGTCGTTAATTAACGTTACGTGAGAATATTAAATATAACCCATGTTTGATTCAAAACATGAGGATACCAACCGACAACTAGTGAGTTTTAATTTGCTTGACGCTATTTGTACGATTAATGCAAACATGTGCTTACATTTATGGCAGGCAAGCACTGTTCGCTTCAGTAATGCAAGGAGCGATCTGACTCGGAAATTGGAGTGCTAACATAATGCAATCGGCAGTGCCTATTTGTTTTATTATCGTTCTAACAAACCTTCACAACGATGCCTACCTTATCAATTATTTTTGATAAACTATTCAACAAAGGTAGGTGGAACACTCTCATGTAGGCAGGTACATCCTATGAGGATTGCGACTCATAATATATATATATATATATATATATATATATATATATATATATATATATATATATATATATATATATATATATATATATATATATATATATATATATATATATATATATGTATACATATATATATGCATATATATATGTATATATATGCATATATATATATATATATGCATATATATATATATATATGTATCTATATATGCATATATATATATGTAAATATATATATATATATATACATATATATATATATATATATATATATATATATATATATATATATATCTATATATATATATATATATATATATATGCCTGTGTGAGTGTTTGTTTGTGAGTTTGTGCATCTGCGTGTGTACGCACGTGTGTATGTATTTATACCAGCATTACATCGCTACGCAGGACAACCAATGCTTTCTTCGCAAGACAGAAGATGTGATTCACAGGCGTATTATAGACCGCGATGGGCCCATTGCTCTATTTTGATGTTTCGGTCTGCTCGTTTAAACCTTTAAAGGTGCGTTGTCTTGACTAACTAAGCCATTTGTACTAACAAAAGACATTTGTGCGCAAGGTCGAGAACCTTGGTATTTTAAGCCTCATAGAATGCTTCCGAGTGTCATTCTTGAAACTCGATAAAATTACCTATTGTAACAAGTTGAAGTAATATGTATTTCACGAAACGAAGGGGATACTGCTGCAGAAGCAATAAATGAAATAGAAAACCGGGATAGAAAACATCAAACGCACGTTCATTGGATAGGAACGTGTCAAATGTAAACTGTATCACGTGAATTAATACTGCCCTCGGATTTTTGTTCTTGCTGCTGACACGTTATTGTACAACAATAAATGGTTTGACGAAATTAATGGAGCGGAGAACAATATTGCCATGATAAAATAAGCTGCAACTGCACGATTATGCTTAGTGAGATAGCATCATTTCATACACATGTCCTTGAGTGTTGGTCGATTCTATATATTTGTCAAGTCCGTGTGAAGACATCTTTCAATTCATCGCTTTGAGAAAAATCAAATGTAACTTCCTAAAAGATTGGAGAATATATTGACATCATTGATCTGATGATACGTAAGAGCGCTTAGATAGTCCATCTACCTCCCATACGGGAGAACAAAAGTTTCTGAAAATATCGTTGACTTGACAAAACCAATAAAATCCAGTGACCTAGAGCACTATTTGCAATTCATATGCGGTATCATTTCGATTTGTAACCCCTGCGTGACAGCACCCATATATCAATGTAGCCACCATTCTATTAATGTCTTCTGGTGGGTAGATTGCGTACCAAGGGATCATGTAAGCGATAGTTATCCTTTTATAAAATCTAGTTAACTAGTTCCCCGAGTACGATATTTTACAAGACGCTTACAGAAGCTCCGTAGACTCCTGAAGAACCGAACACAAACATAATCATTTTTGAAGACAACTGTTTTTTCCATGAAACGCCCAACAGGAAGCATCTTACACAGCATCTCAAACCTATGTATGTTTACCATGCATTATACGGAAGCCATATGTCGACTTAAAACATTTTCTTAAGTCCTAATGTTGCACCAAATATGCCCGATAAACATTGACTTAATATTATTGGCGGCGTTATTTGACAAAGACATAGGCAGTACATAAATGTTCAATGTTTGGTGCATGACTTTCAGAGCGTTATAATTTCAGTTATTACCATGCGCATATTCAAGGTTAGAAGGTGTGTTCTGAAAACCAGCGCAGGCCCACTGCTTGCAATTATATCATTTATTTGGCCTATATAAACTATTTCTGAATGCGATGCAGAAGGTGCAAAAGAGAATAACACTATTTGTAATATTCTATTCATAAAAATTTACATCGCACCGAAACGTGCTTCATGTTTAGTTACGTCCAAGGAGCCTCATAAACCAATATGTTTAGTTTGCTTTAATGTTAAGGAAATGAGCTTTCTATGTGTGACTATATCTCTGACCATATACTGTGCATCCTGCATGGAACAGTTTTCAAAATATGGTTGGAAATGAGTTCCCGCACAGCGTAATTAGTTTTTCTTTTGCCCTTTAGATATTGTAAATTTAAATGCATCGTTAATTGAAATTCACGTGTCGGCTATCAATATTAAATGCAAGCCGGCAACGTTAGTAATTTGCCATGCTCTGATAATGGCGACTTTATGACCGCCTCATAGGCGATGTGCATTTCATCCTTCCAATAAACTAAATGGACGGTTCTCAACGGACGTCTTTCTCGAATATATATTATCTTTTGGTGATATTCGGCTTGCCTCGCCACTATTTTCCCGTGATGCTCGAGATCAATAGAATCGCCAAGACAGCATGAAAGACAGGAGCTGGAGGTTGAATAGGGTGTGTATATTGCCTGCACTATTAAAACGTTTAAATGTTAACTTCATCGCTTACATTCGAAAACTGCTCAGATTAATTTATACTTTGATTGGAGTGGATTGACGGATAGTTGCAGGTTAAGTTATCTAGGGGTATCTACCTGTAGCCGCATACATGAACAGATACGGGTTTAGCTATAACAAGTTGGTTATTATTCATGCTAGGTTGTTTTTTAGTCAACGCTATACTCTCTACAATGACATGCTGAGTGCAAAGATTGTCACAGACAATGCTGAAAGAAGATCCCTTGGATTTATAATAGCGGCTGTTATAATGCTTTATTAGACATGCCATTAGGCACACATTAGTTGACTTCTGTTGAGAAACATATCATAGACGCCATAAATAGTTTGTGTCCATCATGCAAATAAAAGTTTTGCGAGTTCACATTATAACTTCAACCAGTTACCATGGCATTAGGGTTAGGTTATCATTTTCCATCGTGTGGATATAATCAATCATAAACACGAACCGACGATTGTCTGTATTATTATCCGCTTGGCTTGTCGGCGACAGCACAGTTAATTAGCAATGTATGCTTTTATCGATACCTATGACAAGATGATGTGCATACATTTATTCCTTGCTTGGTTTCTACGGCATCGCTGACAAACCCACAACATGCGGCTTCTACCGCATGTTTTACAAATGCCATAGTTCATATAAAGGGATAATTCAGTCAATATATCTATTTATCCAATAATGCATATGTGCAAATATATGGTTCAATCGCATAAACTATTAGGGTTGGTCGCCTAAATATTGAGATATCCGAGATATGCGATAAAACAATTAAGCCTTATTCAATGCAATGTCACATAAAGCTGCTCTCCACGCGCGTTAACAGGAATGCTGCTTTGATAACTTGAGAATAGGCTCATGTCAATCATCCAGCTACATCATACGTTAAATGTCACGTGTTCCATATATTTCAAAGGGTTTTTTTCTTAATTGTATAGCCGCGGAGTATTTGCGTACATGTCACGTTACTGAGTACATTTCGCTTTGTTGACTCCTCGGACAGAAGTTTCGAACACCGGCTTGATGTCATTAACGTACGCCACAACTACCAAAAATAACTTCGGCGTGAAGAGATTTTCGGGCCGGTACTGATAATTTCTGCAAGCACAATGACGAATAAAAAAATATGATATTGACAACCCAAAGGAATCTAATTTCTGACTATGCAATAAATGGTATTATCATTACAGTACCGATAAATTCGCCCGAACGACGGTGCGTAACACGGCATCAATGAACTAGGAATGAAAAATCTTATCCGATATATGCCAAAATGTTTGATTTCCAGAATATAATATTATCTTATTTACCAGTCCATGGATGGCCGACGAAGAGAAAACATCATACAATATTATCATGGGTTTTTAAACTCCTATAGATATAATTAACAATCAAGCATGTTGCTGCGCAACAATGTACTGTGGCTTGTTGATGCCTGACACTTTGGATAATCATGGGATAAATATCGGTATTGTTTGCTCACATGACAAGGGGTTGCGAACAAGAAAGATGCATGAATTTATTTTTACCAAGGATATTCTAATGTATCTCACGATCAGGTGAGTATGGATTAAGACCAATGATATATGTATAGGGGCTCGTTTCTAATGTGCCTGACAACGATGCATAATTCGAATGCAATGCCAAATATTCTTCTATGTGCCGCGACTAATGTGAATTGCCGTACATACAAGTCATTGATGAATGCGTACATCGCTAGAAAATAAGGATATGTGCTTTTACTTGCAGTACGGCTTCTTCACAATATACTACCAACAGGCAGAAAAACACGGATTTTGCGACGTTGCCTGTGTAAGTTTACATCAGTTGCACTAAATTGGAGTTGGAAAGGATCTGTGATTGTGATAATCTATATATATGCTAGAGGGACATATTGACTGCTCCTCACTCTGATTTCCGGATACGCCAATAGCATTGAAGACTTTGTCCAGTCAACGTAAACATCAGTTTATAATGCTTGGAGTATTCAGTGATACTAAGAGTGAGTGATCAAAGAGTACATTTGTTAACACAATTCTGAAACCGCTGACATCCGTTTTTACCTTTTAGTATGTTGATGAATCGACCTGGGTGTCATTTCTATCTCTATGCTAGTTAAACAGCCAATCATGTTTCAATTTTAATAGCCAAGTGGTCGTGTGGCTTTTACGGGTGAATCTTCTTTATTTAGCATAGGAATGCTTCAAAACTGCTTTTTTCTTGCAATGGTATATCTATTTAACGCATTAGTATCACAGATATTGCTAGTACTGGATCGTTACCCATGCGCCGGTAAAACCGACACTCAGACATGCAAATGTCCATTAACTGTCAATCTTGAACCGCGTGTGCATGAAATAAAGTTGCGCCCAAAGGTGGCGCAACGTTTGCTATATTTCCTAATACACCGTGTATTTTCTTTCTGTGATATCGTTTCTTGAGACCCACTGGTAAAGAAATCTTTCAATTCAAGAGTCATCCCTGCGTAAACATTATCGCGTTAGGGTTGGCAGCATAAGGTATATCTTAAAAATTTAATCTACAAGACGAGCTTATCTCGGTTTTGCGACAGGTGAGGCGTTGTGGCTGTGATTAAAACAATCATAACGCAGGTAATTTTGGTCAGCATACATTTTTTAGTAAACGGCCGTGGTTAACATTTGTTTAATTAAAGACGCCAAGAATATCCATTAATAAATATATTCGAGCCCAATCGGATCAACGCTAAATATAAGCAGTTGCTTAGTGTTAACTAAAACATTTTGAAGCATCTGTTGTAGCTATTGCTTATCAAAGAGTCGTTGAAAGAATATCATTCATAATTTTATATATTAGGTATATAGGTATACGATATGGTGGTACTGAATATTCTTCATACAATTATCTTGTATGCATTAAGTATTGCTCTTCATGCTCGTTATTGAATTATGATGGTTGTATACTCGAGACGATATATATACATTGACGAGGCACCCTGGTCTTGACATCCAGTAGAGTGAATATTGGAAAACAGCATTGATATTTGTTTATTATTTGTTTTATGCAGGCTTCATGAATCGCATAATGATGATATTTAATTGAGATCATTATTGAATCTGGGAAAACCTTTATCCTTGCATGTAGCTCAGTTATTGCAAACACCCATCGGGTGGCAACGTTTTTATTCATAGAAACAGTTGTTTGCTTAACCATCTGGTTCCCAATACGTTAGTAAGTATTAGTCGTCATGTCGATCAAAATATTATTGATTGTCGGCATTGCAGGCAACCATGGAGGCACGAAGCCGTAGTATTTGCGTCTAGCAGCGCTCGTGCTGGCTTCTTATTCAGCGAATGAAGTTGATGCGTTTGATGATATATTTGACAAGTGAAAAGAGTACATACCCGAAACACAGAAGACTGGACAAATTAGCGATTCATAAACAAATCAAATGGTTTCAGACTATTGGCTCTTAAAAATAAAGCACATGTTAACCACATAATGCTCAACATTACACAAAGCACACTCAGGAACTTAGCGATTCAACCATTTTTCCTCGTTTGTTTTCATTACGGCGATGATATAATGTATTATGAGACAAATAAATTCTTCTTCTTTCTTCTTCTTCTTCTTTATGAATCAAAATTCGCGATTTATTTTACACCTATAACCCATCAACTTGGGCGCGGTTTGTTAAAAAAAACAACAACTCCGTTGCTCTGTTATTTTCTGACCCTGTATTAAAATGAATATCGATCTTCTCATTGTAATTTTTCGGGTGCAGTATGGTGTGCATTCAGGCGCACCGAAGGCAAGAAGCAATGATTGGAGTCTCAAAAGTAACCTTATTTCAAAATGATAACTTCAAATAATTTTTTTTTCATTTCCAGCGGTATACAACGCCGATGAATATGCGTGATTCGGCGCATCACTCAAGTGCCCTCAAATAACCATTTGTGTCATGTGTTAATAATGAATTTAGTGTGCAGTTTGTGCCTTCTTCGATGCTTCATCTTGGAAACAGTGTGTGATATTAACCATCACAAACGTTACGCACTATTCAGGGTAAGGCATGGCGAAATGGAGACAGCTGATGAACTAAATACATCACCAAAACGCCCACATACCTTGTTTCAGTATACTTCTATGATTAGGCCACTTATACAGGTATTTTGCTGTAGGGATGATTATTTCCAGGAACGATAGTCGCATTGGTGATTTGTGGCAATACAAGGTAAATCGTCAAACAATTGATCAGGCCGGATATTTGAAAAGAACTGATTCTCTTCCATAGTCTGACTTTATATAGCTTGACTATTTTAACGCGTCTTCGATTGATTGGCAGGCTTCAAAGGGTTTTAAATACGTTTAGCAACATTTGGTAAAACGTCCCCAGGAACGTCTGACCCTCAACGCACACCGCCGAATTATCGCTTGCCCTAATTAAAAAAACGCAGAATCTACCCGTTTGACCTTTTAATGTCATACAAGAGTGTGTGTCTATATGAATTTGGCGCCACGCCTTTGAACACACCCGTACTTGCGCGAACCAGTTGTCTGCAGCATGCTTTTGGACAATATCGAGTCGTGCAAATTCTTGGGCAAATGCAAACAGAGTGCACAATGTGCAACATCGAAGTACTTACTTTTCATTTGACAAAATTGTAGGAAATCTGTAAGAGAGTTAACTCAATCCTCAACAACACGAAATCCATTGCTGTTCCACCAAAATTTCAACGTGTTCATCTGCCAAAATGTATTGTATATGTACTCTTAATAGACTCTTCATAGTTAATCAATCAGAACATTAATTTGTGGACGCAATTACACATTCATGGAAACATGCGTATTGTTCAAATAAATGAATCCATGACCTATCTTAGGCCAACTGAGACAGTGCGGCCAATATGTTCACGAAATATATCTAAGACTGGTACTGATATTGAATGGCGTCCAATGTCGATGGCAGACGCGATTTGTGCTACATGAGTGCCTGATGTGACGCAGGGTACATTATTGTACCTCTAACTGCAACATATACAATATTAATGGTTCTTGGTATTGAACGAACTATCGTTAATTAAACACCTCATTTATACATCTTTGTTGGTTGCAGCCAGATGAGCCGGGCAGCATTTGAAGTGAGCCAGTCACACGTGGATGGCGATATACTTAAATTGGCAATGGAACAAGGATGTTAATACCTTGGTCAAACCCAATTATCGTGTGACGATAATAAGGTTCCAATCGAACATGGAATCGTTTTGACAATTATTAATGCATACGTGTTATAGAAGGGAATATGTGACTTATGACTGTCTATTCTCGTAGAGGAATTTAATCAGTACCTTACCTGCACCACACGTTAATATATTTAGGGTACTACTAAATAATGAATCAGTAAGACGTCAGAATATGTAATTCACATATAATCCATGTTCGACGCAAAAGGGAAAGAACCTGTGAGTTTTTCATTGGCATGACGTTTTCGTACCATTAATGCAAACATTTTATTAAATTTACGACAGACACACACGTTGCGCATCCCTTGTGCAATAAGCGAGTTTACTCGGAATTTGTAGTGCATTTACATATAAATGTATATATATATATATATATATATATATATATATATATATATATATATATATATATATATATATATATATATATATATATATATATATATATATATATATATATATATATAAGCAACATGAGTGATGCTTTCGGCTTCTTCTCGTGGAAGTCATTATTGGTAGTTTACGACATTAGGCCGGTGTTAATGACAATGGCACAACGAGCAAACAAAGCAGAATTTACAAAGTAATGTGAAATGTACGCAAATACTAAGTGGCTATAGGATAACGAGAAAACCCCTTGTGATAATTTAAAGATGCATTTCATCAAAAAATTACTAGATTTTTAACTGAAAAAAAAGTTGCTAAATGCAAGAGTATCCTACATGGCGCTGATATATCGAATCCAAAGTTGGAATGGCCGTATATATTTCTTGTTGTTCTTCAATAAACTTTCAGTTCCTTATTTTTCACGTCCCGTCACAAATAGCCCTTATTTGGAAGCTCATGTATTATTGATTCTGCACGCGCAGAAACGTCATCACTCTGTGCCGTTCGCCGCCGGCGGAGGTTTAGTTTGCGCTATTTTCATTGCGATAATGGGGTAATGGACGACCAAAGCAAGAAACAAAGAAAACGTGGAGGGGGAATGAAGCTATTAACCGATTCAACAACTTAGAGAAGGAAGCGTGAGCTAGACCAGCTGCGGTCTAACACGAGGATCTCTTTACGATAGGCATTCAGGGAAATGGGGAGTTTGACCAACGAAGAAGTTTTTCCTGGACATGTAAGTAATCTCGTTGTATTATGAATACCCTGCTATCAAATAGGACTGTATTAAATCAACTTGTGTAAATGTCATCGATTAAATAAAATCTAAGGGCCTATTGTGTGTCCATTGCACTATTTGGATTTGTTAATTGTTGTTGCAAACATATCTTACTTTGTGAATTTCAGTTAGAGAAATTATTGCATCCTCTTGATCCTAATTCAATGGCTGATGTTCAGGTGTTCGTCATACCTTGCCCGAAATCACGTTGTGGCAATAGATCACAACAGGCATATGGATCGGTCTTATGCACTAAAGAAGGATGGTCAGCCAATGTAGGTCTCTCATGACAACTCAACTACACACTGACTAAATGACCTATCAGACAACAAAATACTGATGTCGCACATGGTAATGTGTTCTAGCTATTTGGCCATATAATTTTGTTGTGTTACAGGTACAGCACGCGCTGCAGCAAGCAGTCAAAGACGTGGTCATCGGTTAAGAGGCCAAGACTAACGTCCATATACCAGATATGATGACATAAATCTTAATGCCCAAGCAATGCAGCAGCATTCACAAAAACACCTACAACGCTCTGCTGATGACCCCGCAACATCAGTCTGAACATTGCTCGTGTGCCAAGGCCATCTACCAAAGAAGCAGTTGAGTTGCAGGTGTCTTGTTTTGATTATAAATATGATTTGGAAATTTTGTTTTTGTTGAAATGTACAAATCTTTTATTAGTCACATTCCTTTGTCTGTAAATCCAAACTATAATAGATGAACTAATGGAATTGGCAAATAAATAATACACAAACTCATTTTAATGTCACATCTTTTTTTCATCAGGGTTAGAATTATGAACATAAAAAGTCAAATCTGAAGATAATGTGTCATGACTAATTGACAAAATGATGTGTGCATAACACTTTTCTTCTGTGTTTGAGAGACAGAAATTAACTATTATATGAATGCTCATTCCATAAAACAAATAGACGATAAATTATGAGATTGTTGAAACACAAATGTTCAGAACAAATAATACAACATGCTTTGTGAGACTAGGAAATTTCAATACTGGGACTTATCTATATAATCCTCACAAAAATACCAATCAGAACAATAAGATATTTCCTGATTGATATTACAAATTGAAACATTTTAGCTTAGCATATTACCAAAACATACTTTGTATTAAGCCTGTAAACTGTCAATACTTGTCAAAGAAGAGGTCTCTGATCTTTCATTCACAACATGAGGGAGTCACCTTCCTGTTGCACTCCCCCAAAAAGCCATGAATTCACAGAACTAATTGCTGATAGGCGCCGTGTCTAAGCATCTTTTTGGGGTCCTCGACAACCGCATCTAACTCCAACTCCCAAAGCAAGTCCACCCGGTAAATGTTAATAACCTCAATGACCATCGAGTCAAGCACACCTCTTCCCATTTGAGGTAGTGCATATGTGCTAAAGTCTGGACTGTTGGTGCAACATTGCCGCTACACAGGAGTAGGCATTTGCCTACATTGAAGGCAGATGCATCAATCTGGTGAAGTGGAAGTTGATGGAGGGTGGAATCCTTCTTTGGTGTGGGTTGTCGGGTGATTGTAAGTGCAAACTGTAGATGTCTGTTTAACCATCAACCAGCAACTGCCGCACCCCATCCAAATCCAGCCACCGCACAAAATTCTGAAAATACTAAGAGTAATCAAAAGTCTTCATTTTGATGGATTGAATATTTCCAATGCAAATCGCTCTCTGTGACCAAAATTGCATGAAGGTGTTTGGAGCAGATGAAGAGTGCTAACTGCTGAGTTGTACAATACCTTCAATTTCTCTTTCCGCGACAGCTCTAAAGATTTAGCTAACTGCTGAGTTGTACAATACCTTCAATTTCTCTTTCCGCGACAGCTCTAAAGATTTAGCAGCTCTACTCTGCTGTAGGACCTGGTTAGTTATTTGTGCGTTGCCAAGGTAACTTCTGCGAACAAGGTTGACTCGCTAGCGGCCTGTCGAGGTCTATAAACAAATGAGAACCAGTGGAAATATATGGTTCGATAAGTCCTACATGGGACCTCCTATTTACAGACAAAGTGTTTCAATTAGGTAAGCAAAGCCCAATAGTACCTTGTTCGAAGAAGGTGGGGCTCCTCTGCCACCTCTTCGGGCTGGTCTGCAACCTCCAGCGACTTGGGCACCTGTGTCATGGTGAACAAATTCAAACCATTAAACACATCCTTCTCAGTCATAATGGATGTATTGAATTCAATAAAATACCCGGATAAGAATCAAATTCAAATAATACAGGAACCAACATCAGTTCCACCTAGCGCGGACGTTTCAGTACACAGGGATTTGAATTGGCTGGCCGCTATCTTCACTGTAGGGTTTATGTATGCATAGAAGATAGCGGCCGGCCGGCCAATTCAAATCCCTGTTTCAGTTCACTATAACCAGATAACGCAGAGGGAGACCCAAGGCCCTTGATTTATAATACAATTTATGAGTTCATTCAGAAATATTCCAATAGTTTGCTTCGAACAAGTGACATGGCATTATACTCCAAAACGTGACAGACTAGTCAAGAATATCGTTTTGATTACGCTTGAACATGCGCAGTCTCCGGGTTAGCACCGGTCGACCTGTAATATAAATATATAGGACGTCTTGTAGGGCTACTCAGGGTTTGTTCGCAGGTGTAACGCTATTTATTGTTAAATTTACGGTAATCTATTGTACCGATAGTGTTCACTATATTGGTGCGGGTGGTTTTTTTTATTTAACCTTCGAAAACTCCAATCAAAGAAGAGTCATACAAGAAATGTAGGAATCAAAAGACTCACAATTTCGGCTGCTTGCGTTTCCACCTTCTGTCAAATCTGCGCTGCGCGTGACGTCACGACTATGTGTTGTAAGCAAATGACCCTCCAATACGCATGCGTCATTTTCCCATTGACATGTGCTCATGTTTGTAAACATGGGTGTGACCGACAGATTTCGATACGGTGTTATCGACGATAAAGTGTTGAACCAGTCCGCAAAATGGTTTATATGGGTTCCTCCAAAAGAGTTGTTCTATTAAATGGAGCAAACAAACAGCATGCAATTTATTTGAAAAAAAATGCACCTTTAAGGTTACTCGCAACGATAGCACGAAGATTAATCTTAGCCTGTTGTCAAGTTAACAAAAGCAGCATTCCTGTTAGTGTGCGTATACAGCAGCTTTATGTGATTTCATTGTATTAGGCTTGATTGTTTTTCGCATATCTCGAATATCGCTAATGATTAAGCGACACATAAGAGGAACCGATATCTGTACATTTGCAATATTGGTGTGATATATATAGTGGCCTAATTCATCCCATTGATTGAACTTTGGCACCATACTACATCAAATGCACTGGTCATGAACGGACGAGTGTGACAGTTATTATAAAAAAAGTTGTAGAAGCCGCGTCCTGTAGGTTAGTCAGCGATCCCGTAGAAACCGAGTTTCTGGTAAAAGAAGATATATATTCACATCATCTTGTCAAAGGCATCGTTAAATGCATGCATTGCTAATTAACTGCACAGCCAGGCGGTTTATAGCGAAGACGAGCGTAAATTCATGTTAATATTTGATAATAATGTACAAATTTTGAGAATGATAACTAAAACCTAAAGACATGGCTAACAGCAAACGGTCCAAGTTAAAATGTTATCTTGCAAAACATTTATTTGCATGATAGGTACAACATATATATATGGCTATTCAGACCTGTTCCTGACATGGCCGCTATAGCAAGAAATCCGCCAATGTGCGTTCAATGACATGTCAAGCAAAACATTGTAACAGCTGCATGTGCAAACTCAAGGGACCTTCCTGCAGCATTGTCTGTGACAGTGAAAACTATTATTGCTGGGTCGAATCCTTATGGAAAGCTAATTGGAATGTAAAGAAAATTACATGTATGCAGCTTACCATCCTTTAATGCTCTGTCAGATTTTACAGCACTGCTTTTACTTTACCACATCTATTACAGTCTACGGTGTGTTCAATAATTGCTTTGACAAACTTCGCATTATTGTGCATCTTAATTTCTTTATCTAAGCCATTAAAAGATGCATTGCCTTTTACGCACATGATTGCGACTCAACGTCACCTTCTCTTGTACGTAGTTGGACCAACACTGTAGAGAGTATAACAGGGTTTAACTCTTTCATCAATGTCTTGGCGAGAGAATTAAAGGGGTTTAATAAACGAGTAATCTATATAACAACTGTAATATGCCATGATATTGAAATAAGGAATGCATTAATATGTGCCAGAAATTTTGCATCATTCCGCTAGGAGGCGCAGTTTCAGTCTTGCGTTGATGGTAGTGGCTCTTGCATAGCTCTGCATGGTTATAGGCAATTGGCGATGTATTGGCGATATATGGATTTTAATACTTGATGTTCGATGTTTTACTAAAAATGCTAAAAACTGATTGCGACATGATTGACTTGTTTTGTTCTACAGGAGGCTCATGAGTGAAAAACCTCAGTGAGTTTTTCCTAATGCTATGAAAAAGCAAGCTGCGAGATGACGTTGCACTAAGAGATCCGATATATCCATTCATAACGTATGATAACATGTATTTTGATTAGTATCAGATAAGGCGAGATTGTGTGCGGTGCATCTCAAATTTCCAAAACTTAACGTAAATATAGAACTATATATAGTTTGGTTTACGAGATATATAGAGATATGGATGTATATATATAATATAGATACATATATATAGCATGATATATATATATATATATTATATTATTGTATATGATATATATATATATATCATAATATATATACAGATATTTTGCAACCACAACAGCAACCACAACCTGTGGGCATGTAAATGATGTGATAAATCACACTTCATACCAATTGAATAGTGCTTCAGTACGCACCGCATTTGCATTTTCAGTATCGATGGATGTCAAAAAATAATCTTATCTTTAATACACCCTACGTCACTTCTAACATGCTGAGTCTAATATATCAATTCATATGTCATCCTGGTCGGTTTATCGTTTCAATTAATGCGTGAGTGCGTTGTTTTATATAAATAATGTCACGTCTCAGTACTGCTACTCAAGAAGCGATCATTTTCTTTATTCACATCAATATAAAATCACATTACTATCTCAGGAAAAGCTACATACGAAACACCGTGAACTGAGCCGGTCCTACATTTATCAATATACTTTTGTCACGTGAGGGCTTATTTAAAAATACTTGAATCTCCAATTGCTTGCTCGACAAGAATCTCTTAAAGTTACACCAGCGAAGAGAGTGAGAAGGAAATCTAGGGGAATTATTGGATATATCAGGCTGCACGTATATAGCAAGTATCTTCCATATATCTCCTACTACCGATTGTGCGACAGAAAACAATCCCGGTAAGAGATACATGTCAAGTTATATGTGGTGTGGCTCCAGGAGGAAATAGATGGCGACTGGGCGAGTAATTGGGAATGACAAAGCATATGAAGGCGGGTAACGTAGGATATGTAATGATTGATGGCATCAGATGGAAACTCTGCATAGTATCACTAGAACTCTGACTAGCATCACTGATACGGACGGCAGTTTGCTCTCAAAATTTGGCAATTTCTAATGACGATCAATATTCTGTGTCGAGCGTCTACTCTGATCCGATGACACCCGTCCTTGGGTGGGATAATTGCGATTGTCATGTTAATAATTCGTGCAATGAGTCATCCGTCATTTCGCTTGGAAGCACTTGTCATGATATATAACTGTTAGTCTGGTACTGGTAAACGTTATAGACTGCACGGAATACCGAAGTTTTATGCCTTGCAGACACAAATGTCAGATGCCAGAACAATCGACTTCACTAGACAAGATATCCATACACGTACAGCGTTAAGGTCAAGTAAGGAATATTAAAATAAAGCAATCGGGAGTTTAGGGTCTATGATAAAGCGTTAAATTACGTCCCAGTCGCGTTGAACGCTATGGCAGTGTTATATGCGGAATATGATATGGTTGTAGTTTGTACTCGTGTGATACAACAGTCGGCACTACTCTCTAAGTGTACAATAGCTCAGTAACACGTGCACTTCTGATGTTGATGAAGCACGTATGAGGCTTAGTTAAAACAAGTAAATTGTTCAAGAATATATCCGCGAAGTATGGCGGACTAAGAATGTGGACAGTAAGTAGAAGCGATAATGTAATGTATAGGGCGAACCACAACATGCAAATACACTTAGATCTGCCCATTTAAAACCGAGCTTAAAGATCTATCAAACACGTAATACCCATGTAATCGGATTGCATGCATATATGCCTCCGTATCTCGTAGGGTCACGATTTTACAAATGGCTTCTTTTTTGTCATTTATGCATACAAAGCATCAGTTTCGATATAACATGCACCTGTTGTATAATCAGGTGGCGAATGGTTAAAGTGCAAGTGATGTCAAATTTTTAAATGCGGAACAAACCACATCAAATATGTCTCGGGGGGTTCTTTAAAGCCAATTCATTATTGGAAAACATGCCTGTGCACTACGATTGAGGCCCATTAATGATTGAGAATTAAATAGAACAATTGACTTAGTACAGACCTGACCTGGAGCAGTGGAATTGGGAGGATTCAACACTAGTAGAGAGCTTACACAAGACATTTAAAAGGTGGCTAAACCACACCTGGGGTGTCATGTGGTTAATGGGGTTGATACATTACTAGCATCGTTATTGTACTTTTCAACGATGCTCAACAGTATTATCTCAGAAACCATTCCGGCTTAAGCTCTCATCGTCCATTTGTAATCTTTCCTAAATATACAATTTTATTGTAATGCACAAAAAGTAATCTATCGGCAAACATGAGATCGCAACAATGCACCAACAAACACATATCTTACTTGTCACGAATAAAAATTTTTCGCTGAAATCACAACAATGAAGGATTTCAAAATGGCTTTGGAACATTGATATGCACAATCTTATTGCGTTGTTAAATAGATATTGCACTGAACTTCATTCGGTTATTTTGATAAAGCAATCCCAGCAACCACAACTGATGGGCATGTAAATGATGTGATAAATCACACTTCATACCAATTGAATAGTGCTTCAGTACGCACCGCATTTGCATTTTCAGTATCGATGGATGTCAAAAACATAATCATTATCTTTAATACACCCGACGTCACTTCTAACATGCTGAGTCTAATATATCAATTCATATGTCATCCTGGTCGGTTTATCGTTTCAATTAATGCGTGAGTGCGCTGTTTTGTATAAATAATGTCACGAGTACTGCTACTCTAGAAGCGATCATTTTCTGTATTCACATCAATATAAATCACATCACTATCGCATAAAAAACTACATACGAAACACCGTGAACTGAGCCGGTCCTACATTTAACAATATACTTTTGTCACGTGAGGGCTTATTTAAAAATACTTGAATCTCCAATTGCTTGCTCGACAAGAATCTCTTAAAGTTACACCAGCGAAGAGAGTGAGAAGGAAATCTAGTGGAATTATTGGATATATCAGGCTGCACGTATATAGCAAGTATCTTCCATATATCTCCTACTACCGATTGTGCGACAGAAAACAATCCCGGTAAGAGATACATGTCAAGTTATATGTGGTGTGGCTCCAGGAGGAAATAGATGGCGACTGGGCGAGTAATTGGGAATGACAAAGCATATGAAGGCGGGTAACGTAGGATATGTAATGATTGATGGCATCAGATGGAACACTGCATAGTATCACTAGAACTCTGACTAGCATCACTGATACGGACGGCAGTTTGCTCTCAAAATTTGGCAATTTCTAATGACGATCAATATTCTGTGTCGAGCGTCTACTCTGATCCAATGACACCCGTCCTTGGGTGGGATAATTGCGATTGTCCTGTTAATAATTCGTGCAATGAGTCATCCGTCATCTCGCTTTGAAGTACTTGTCATGATATATAACTTCTAGTCTGGTACTGGTAAACGTTATAGACTGCACGGAATACCGAAGTTTTATGCCTTGCAGACACAAATGTCAGATGCCAGAACAATCGACTTCGCAAGACAAGATATCCATACACGTACAGCGTTAAGGTCAAGTAAGGAATATTAAAATAAAGCAATCGGGAGTTTAGGGTCTTTGATAAAGCGTTAAATTACGTCCCAGTCGCGTTGAACGCTATGGCAGTGTTATATGCGGAATATGATATGGTTGTAGTTCGTACTCGTGTGATACAACAGTCGGCACTACTCTCTATGTGTACAATAGCTCAGTAACGCGTGCACTTCTGATGTTGATGAAGCCTTTTTGAGGCTTAGTTAAAACAAGTAAATTGTTCAAGAATATATCCGCGAAGTATCGCGGACTAAGAATGTGATACAGTAAGTAGAAGCGATAATGTAATGTATAGGGCGAACCACAACCAGTGCAAATACACTTAGATCTGCCCATCTGAATAAAGCCGAGCTTAAAGATCTATCAAAACGTACACCCATGTAATCGGATTGCATGCATATATGCCTCCGTATCTCGTAGGGTGTCCACGCTGTTAACGGGTTACGAAATGGCTTCTTTTTTGTCATTTATGCATACAAAGCATCAGTTTCGATATAACATGCACCTGTTGTATAATCAAGGTGGCGAATGGTTAAAGTGCAAGTGATTTCAACCATTTTAAATGCGGAACAAACCACATCAAATATGTCTCGGGGGTTCTTTAAAGCCAATTCATTGCATTGGAACAACATGCCTGTGCACTACGATTGAGGCCCATTAATGATTGAGAATTACATAGAACAATTGACTTAGTACAGACCTGACCTGGAGCAGTGGAATTGTGTAAGGATTCCACACTGGTAGCTGGAGCTTACACAAGACATTTAAAAGGTGGCTAAACCACACCTGCCGGTGTCATTGGTTAATGTAGGTTGATACATTACGCAAGCATCGTTATTGTACTTTTCAACGATGCTCAACAGTATTATCTCAGCAACCATTCCGGCTTAAGCTCTCATCGTCCATTTGTTGCTCGACATCCATCTTTCCTAAATATACAATTTTATTGTAATAAAACACAAAAAGTAATCTATCGGCAAACATGAGATCGCAACATATGCACCAACAAACACATATCTTACTCGTCACGAATAAAATTTGTGTAGGCGTTTCGCTGAAACTTACACAACAATGAAGGATTTCAAAATGGCTTTGGAACATTGATATGCACAATCTTATTGAAACCGGTGTTAAATTATTATTGCACTGAACTTCATTCGGCTATTTTGATAAAGCAATCCTTGTCTAACCTAGTTACACAATGTATAGTCCGCAGACAATGATCATACAGATTTTCGCACATCATTTACTTGATGTAACACCGAAAAACAATTCGTTTATTCCTATCAGATAATTAAGCAATGTTAAATTGTAAGCATACAATTGTGTACAAAGATTTACATGGATCTATATACAGCCTTATGTAGAGTGTAGGGAAATGATGATGATATATATACATATTAAAATTTTTATATATGCATATATATATATATATATATATATATATATATATATATATATATATATATATATGTGTGTGTGTGTGTGTGTGTGTGTGTGTGTGTGTGTGTGTGTGTGTGTGTGTGTGTGTGTGTGTGTGTGTGTGTGTGTGTGTGTGGTGTGTGTGTCCATATATTTAAGACTGCTAGTCGGCCTTAATATTAGACGCAGCATCAGTTGCATTCTCAGAGGCAAATAAGACCTTTCCACCTGCCCAGTTCATCGTTGTCAAGTGATCATATGTGAATGGTACACTGCATGATAAGCTCAGTTAACGTGGATAATAAACTACATGAGCGCAGCAACTTCATCTTGGTGATATGAGAATATAAGTCAATAACGCCAGGCAGATGTATGCAGGACAATACCAGACTATCGTGTGTTTGATATCATAATCCGCACACGAGCGCGCTCCATTGTCTGAAAGCCACTGAGCGTCTTTCACCTGGTATTCGGGATTGCTCCTCCTGTCTGGTTTAACGGGAGACGTGGGTGAGCTGCCAGATGTTAGGCTATGAGGAAGAGAAAGGGATATTGACACGGGAGCATTGGTGCTGCCACCAGCTGTCGTCTGACTTGTGGAGCTCAGCAATCCTTTATTGCAAAACTGCTCCTTGCTAGCTAAAATCATAATACCATTCCACCAATCACTCGTACATTTCTCGCAAGAATATATATATAAAGGGACGATTGTTGTTACAGACTTACTTTCTATACGTTGAACTGCCAGGAGCTGATTGGGAAGATCAGTGGAGGACAACAGCTGTCCGTCTCCACAGCGAGCTCGGTGAATGCTATACATGACTGGAAAAGTTGCACTTCGATCAGCCAACCATGGAAAATGTACCACCTGGGTCAACATTCAAGCATCACAAACGTAATAAGAGCCATGTAACCTGTGGCATACATATTTCCTTTTGTGACTTTCTACTTTATGTGTCATTTCGGAGAATGAGCAAATTCTGTGGCACACGAGGTTATGATCAATCTATTAAAGATATTGGTGGTAAAAACATGACAGAATTATTTCTCACCCAGCACCAGTATACACCATAGGTTTGTTTGTCTCTCGCTGATGACAAATGTGTAAGAATGAATCTCTCTTTGTTCGGTAGTAATGTCATGGCCGAGCATTGGAAATCTGAGATCAGCGTTATCTAGTGAATACTTAATAGTGAAAGTTTGTGTTATAACAAATCCATAATCATACGGTATCTTTCAATGTCAGGAAATATTCTTATCTATTGTAATCGACACGCAACTAGCTAAATGAAGTTGTCGATCTTAGCATAAACGTTTTACCTCGCGGAGTGGATTCTTCACACGATGGTAAATCCAAAGAAAATCTATTGCGCACTTGGCATGTGATTTTATGCACATCGGTGAGCGTTCCACTACAGGTTCGACCATTTCCAAACGTAGCATTCACCACGAGAACTCCACCTAGCACACAGCTGTTGTGCTGCACTGCACTTGATGCTGGAAAAAGGTAAGACTTAATGATTGAAATTCCCAAACACCCTTTTGTTCAATTGAACCTATAATGAAAATACCTACGTATCAGCATTTTCTTAGCACCGTTACTAAATACATCCCCGTGCGATTGAGAGTTATCGTGAAATGTGCAAATTTCGAACGACTCGTCAGATAAAACGCTTTGACCTGTAGACAAATTAAATTAAGTATTAATTAAATGTAAACACATTCTTGCTTGTGGATCCTGGAATAATATCAGAAGCTTCAACATATTGTGGACGATATTATTAATTCGTCTTGTGAAAGCATGATATGCACTTAGTCTGAAGTTGAGCCTCCCGTCAGCTCGTTTATGCAAATGGACACAGCTGTACCGTGGTCGACTGTGAAAAAGTAAGTCGTAATCATCATTGCAACGTTCGTCTACTAGTTTCTTATAAAAAAAGTGAGACATATGCCCAATAACCTTATAATATAACCAAACTGCTTACCATCCGTTTGTGTAGTGCGAGAACAGCTTATAAAAGTCATACTGCCAATGTTTTCCCTTGCATACAAAGTCACCACGACCTGTTATTGCTATGACCCCATCACGGATAACAATGTGTTCCATTCCTGTCGATGTAAACATAGTCCATTTCCCTTGTACATCTTGAGGGAAGATACACTCCCTCCGACTCGATGGCGCTAGCTCTATTGACATAGACCAGTACAACATAAAGAAGACGTGTTTTGTTCTCATTGCTCAAACGACATTATTAATCTATGGATGATATTTACGTTAACTGACCACAGAGGCCGCATGATTTCTTGCAGTAACTAGGATACTGGTGCGGCGCGCTGCTCGTACAGCGCCCCTCCTGTGCGAATGCCTGGCATTGGTCCCCGACGTCATAACACACACCTGAACCTTGGAATTGCACATAACAAAATGCATTTTGAAGATATAAGCGATGCACTGCTATAAGACTTGCTAGTACTTATATAATGTTATCATTGCCGATGCAGCTGCCGGTCTCACTCACAAAATGATATACACGGTTCTAGCAATGTTTTTATGAAAGCCACCGCTATATTACAAGATAAGGCTTCCTCCTTCACCAGCTCAAGGGCAAGTTATCCGCTTCACACCTGTATTACACACGTGTTAGCACTGGGCATTAATCATAGCTGCCATACCACTTTTGTTGGCCTTGATCTCGAGATGCAGCACTTGCCCTGGTGGAGTACCGTGTCCACTCATGGGCAGTACTAAGCTGAAATAAAGGAACCACGTCGACATTGCTGCCGTGTCATCCCTGGTGGTAGAGTCTTTCTGCATGCGCTGATAACACAGATCACATGTCAATTGTAGTAAAAGATTAGTTCTAATTGTTGTTTTTCTCTCTCAATTAACTGTTGATATTAAAATTATAAATACTGCCGATACTGGCGGAACTGTATGGCGGAATTTATTACCAAAATGTATCTTGGTAGCTGGTCTGACTCAGCCAGGACGACGAACATGTAGCCGTCTTCTTCCCAGTGTCCCAGGCATTGCAGACTCTGTACTGCCAAACACAAGCAACACCATATCAACAAACACGATTTACTGGACTGCCTTGTGTGCATTTAAATATAAATATCGGTAGCGCTGTAATGACTGCGATACCAGTCATAAGTGGTATTAGTAACTCACTTGTTGGTTGCATAAAAAAGGGGCTGCATTCTATGGTAGGGAAGAAAAAGTCCACTCCCTCGCCAGAAATGCATTCGCTTTCTATCCGTGAAGGGCGCCATTCGTCCGCGCATTGTTTCTGTATGAGTACATACATAATACCCACTTACATCAAAGGCGAACTACTCATAAAACATACTCTTCAAAGTATCTACCGATGTTCATCATACTAGCATACCTGACGAGATGAGCCTATGAAGGTGAAGAAATCAAAACCCCCCGTGATCGGTGACGCTGTCTCGTCGCCTCTTACCGGACCTTCACCGCAAACAACAATATTTGCTCACAAGCATAAATTTTCACGATCAATGTTGTCGTGTTTATTAAGATGCAATCGTATCCTTACGGTACCACGGCCATTCGTCGCGCTGCAACGCGGTGTCGTGGCAAAGCCTATCTTCGTTCAGCTCGTTTGGAACGGCTAGAAAACAGCGGATACATGCTGTCAACTGTATACCATTATCAATACTTTTAAAATGCAATAGCATCTTTATTTAGATTTTCACCTGAATAAACTTGAATGATGTGTGACGTTCGTTGAATAAACTGCAGACATGTGAAGGAGTATTTTCTGTAACAGAGAGAGCGACAACATACACAAGTCATATCCATGGATAAAATATCGGTGTAACCGTGTTAACGTCATGGTGAACTGGACACTGTCCTTAGAGGTTTTAACGTTTCTTTCATAAATATATTAAGTCCCCGACACACCCCCTAAGTGGCCTTTTATCTAAACCAAAGATTTCTTTAACGTGAGATTTTCAAAACCGTTATTGCTGTATTTGCCATTAGAGACCAACAGCTCACTAGTGTGTATGTGAAATAAGTGTGATGGATGAGTGATTGGACAGGAGGTCACTTGAGAAACACTCATTACCCAGCGGCACACCCTGAGGCTTTAGGTGTTCCTCCCTTTCATCACCAGCACCAGATTGAAGGAAGCCAAGGGAACAATCAAAGACCACCCAACACCAGAACTGTAATAACGCCTTGACATATAGGGTGATTTGGACGAAACAATACCATAAAAACGCCGGGGTAATTAAATAAAACATCCGCATTATGCCGTAACACATATTTATTTCGGGTGTGATTACCTAACAGAGTGACTGGGGAAACCGCACCACCAAGCTAAACAAAGAAAACAAAGCCAGCGTCCAAGTTCCGTTATTATACAGAAATAGTGCTATTTAATCGCTCATTCCTTGACGAATCATGGTAAATACTTGAACATCGTAGGAATACTCGTATGACCTTATGCATCCGCCATAGCAATGCATGCATGTATATCCTGATAGATGAGCGCTGGTATTTTGGTTTGTAGAAGGCAGCTGGGTTAATGTGTCACCGTTAATAATCGTTGTCGCTTGATATATGCGAGATTTATATCCCAAATATTGCACCTTGCAGTTCTATAATTGCATTAAAACCATTATACGACATACTACAGAGCCAAAATAACGTCCATACAAATTTGGATCCGGGCATTTCTCAATTGAGCGTCACGAATGCCAGAGTAATAGGATCAATTGAGACAGCGGTATTGTATGGAGTCGTGCACAGATCAATTACACCTACACGTAGCCCAATGTGTGGTGAGGATCGCGTCTCTTTGCAGTGGTAGAAATATATGTTTGCATTGAATCCAGACGACTGTGACACCATAGGACTAGGCACTCTAAAGCTGGTGCTGTTCACACTAAAGACAATTTCGTCGATGCAAATGCAAGTTTAACAAAGTGACACGAATGCAAATACAAGCTGGCAATATAAATATGAGGGACATCCTGTGAGGGAGATATTAGTTTGGAAGTATCTGTGCGTAGGTGGAATTAAATGTGTGTTTTGTAGCGGGTTTTTTTTACAATGGGTATATTATGAATAATAGCAAGTATAGAGCCTTGACGTATGATCTCACAGAGCTCGAACGTTGTTGACATGCAGGGAGTATATATATTTCGATGCTCTCGCTGAGTAAAATTCTTTCTGTTTGGCATTTCTGCAGCATGGGTCAGCTTTGTACAGTTGTGCTGTGACATTTCTCGATTTATTTGTTCGACAACTTGATTTAACAATGCATGCACTGTCCAGCAACTGCCGCGTTCGCCTATCCTGACTACAATGTTTTTTTTAATTCGCGCCTAATGGGACCGCAATAGGCTTAATTGTGACTGAACGTTGGAGGTGTTAAACAAAAAAAGTTCATCTGATCACGCTCATTGAAAGGGTTTCTGGACATTCGTATATACTAGAGGGTACACATAACAGCCAAACAGTTATTGGTATTGAATAATTGCGTATGTATAATACTAGTGAATATTAGAGCAGAGATCACTGCTTAAATTTGCATATGAAATGTTATAAATAATGTATATGCGCGAGAAGCAATATCATTGTACATCATATCAAGGCGTGGGCGCTCTCGTCTCAACACGTATGCACCTCTGCCCGCGGCACGTTCAATGACACAATGTTTAAGGCAAACACATAAGTTAACTCGGATGTTACTCCGGGGAATAGGCTCACGACACTGACGTTAGAATACATCATTTTCATATGACTGTAGACATAACCCTGGAATGTGCATGTTACGACGTCACGCCATATTGCCAAATACCGTCGACTGTGTAAAAACCCGACTTGGGAGATCTCCACAGTATTCCTTATAATGACGATCTTCCTCATCGTGTCGGAGCGAAACACTGACATTGATTCGCGAGTCGATCTTGCGATGCATTAATTATCATGCACTTATCAGTATAGCTGTAGTCAGTACTGGAGCATAAATAAAATTAATTCCAGCGATAACATTGTTTCGCGAGGTTAAGAGCTAGAAATAATATTAGACCAAATCCACCAATTACCTCATAAGCGGAGTCTACGTGGGTGGCTCAATTACTCGCCTAATCATAATAAAACAATTACCCCATGGGCGGAGTCTACGAGGATGGTTCAATTACTCGCCGCATCATAATAAAACTATTACCTCAATTCCATAAAATATTCATGTTCAGTAATTTGTCGCACCGGCTATTATATCAACTTATCGTAAACTTTATCAATATATAAGGGAGTTTTGTTGCCACTTAATTTATGTGGCATTTGACATACATGAAGCGGAGATATTCATCTAACGTGTTCAGTAAATCGATCGACACATTATAGAACATATGCGATATCGTTGACACGAATTAGTGCCTATGAGGGGGATTGAATCGTCTGAAATATATACAATTCGCTGTCTTTAATATATATACCTTACTCCATCAGAATTCTGTTCTTACACAGTCTTCTCCCAGAGATGGTGGCAGCGCAATAGCGATTCTGTCAACGGCTGAATATCACAGAACAATATTGGCAGGCCAAGCCAGGCCGCGCCACGAATGAATTCATTTTCGAGCAGCAAGACCGCGGAGATTCACCCAAACACTAGTTGATTGAAAGAAGAAAGCACGTCAGTAATGCCTCGGGGTGGAAGTGACCGTGCTCCGCGACTGCACGTGTATAGGCTATGGGAGGACCATTACGGCAGAAATAACCGCTTCTGAGAAAGGCCATTCATGCGTTGGCTCAAGCATAAAACACCGCAGCCGATGATGTCTATAAGATATGAATTAGATTGACGTTCACTGACGTCCGTGTAGTGTCTCAGAAAGTGACAGTGGGAGGAGATAGATGGTATCCATTAGCTGATATCCTCGTAGGTCCCCGAAATGTAGGCATTTAATAACAATTGTTGATGTCTCTTGAACGGTACAATCTAGGCCATTGTTGTTATTTCATTAGGTTGTGTGCTGAGTTATCATCATTTAAATACAGAATAAATTATGAATTTACAATATTTCTTTTTTTATCATCATCTTCATAGCCATCATCATTTTCAATGTTGTTAACATCATCAATATTTTTGCACAATATACCCTTAATGTCGCATCAACTATCATGGGGTTATCGTTACGATGGTTAAAATGATAATGGGGAAATTTGCAATCTCAAGCGTTCACATGCCAACATTCACTGATGATTTTTTGTTATACTTTCGTTATCATTCAATGACGTTCACCTTATATTTGTATCATCATTGGCATCATATTTAATATATTGCCATCACTATAGCGAGAGAGGCGTTTAATTTAGTTATATAACCCAACACTCCTGGCCAATACCATATAACACAATGCTGGTACTGGTGAGGCGAGAGGTAATTGAATCCCGTCCAAAGCCCTTAGATAGCCTTCTAACAGGCGAGCAGATTTGAGGTACCACTGAAGCGTCAGGCAAATTGATTGAAGTGAGCTAGGTGGCCAACCATTCGATAATATGTAGTCCGCCATCGTTTCTGACGCCTCCATTTAGGAACCTATGACAGTTATATTAAGGGTCAATTTCCCAAAGTTTATCGTCAATGCGCCATTAAGGAAGCGTAAAAGTATAGTGTCTGCTGGAGGCGCCTGCAATATGAGGCTATGTGATAACCTTGAGATGCCCCACGGTCGACAGCTAGCATGTGACGGCCGGATGCTAAATACACGCTGCTCAATTCAATAGCTCTCTTATCGCAAGGAAGCACAGACATACTCGGAATATTTTCTCATCAAAGCCCTAGTTTCAAAAAGTCTTTCCAAATAAATTATTTGCACTCTTTTTGTGAATACACTTAGAGAAAATTCGTCTGCCAATTCCAATTGCTCAGCAGCTGGTTTTTATGCGCCCTTCGCATTTCCTGAGGTATGTGTAACTAATTGTCACTAACAATGGTTGTCACCCAACCTCCCGGAGAACGCACTATGAGTCACAACTGCAAATGAACCATAACTACAGCTTGATGGGAGACCGCAAGACCACACATGCCTGCCACCATGTCGTCAATTATTTCGCGGCTGCTGAGTACAACTCAAAGGGCAAGCGATTGGTCATTCCTCTGCTGAAGTTTGTGCTGCTAATTAGAGAGGGTAGGGAGAAGTCATTATTCACCAGGCTCGTAGAGGAGAAGTCTCTAGCCGCAGGGTTAATGATGTCTCCCCACATGAGTTACGCTTCCCTTGTCGGCATAAAATAGTTGCCTACAATCTTCGGGATATTCTCCGCAATAACGGTCCGCCCACCAACGGACGTCGACAAGATCTCGTTGTTGAAGGTGGGCATTCTCTGGCGATTGTTAGCATGCATTCACCCTACCAACATTCTACAATCATTCATTGTTCTTCTCTCACTGGAATACAAGACAAATGTGCATCTACAGGTTGTGGGCGCAGAACGTTGAACGAATATCTTGCTGAGTATGTTAACGAGTGTGATTCCACATAAGTAAGCACAGGCTACATAGCTGTTATAAAACTAAGGAGGCTGAGCGTTGGATAAAACAGAACATGGTGGTCTCATAACGTCATGGCACATAATACTTGACATGTAGATAATAGATGGGCTGCATAATGACAACCTGGGTCAAGCACGAGCGACCACGTAATCTGGGTGAACACACGCCGAAAGTGGCATGTAGCGCTGAACTCGGCAGCTAGCTACCTTATGATCCACTTGACGCAAACGTTACGCTAACTCGAACAGTGCGCTTTCTAATGATCTGCGTTAGGCCAACTTTGACAGTGCGCTTTCTAATGATCTGCGTTACGCCAACTTGGGTAGCGCTCTTTCTAATGATGTGCGTGGCGCATACTCGGGAAGCTAGCTGTCTCATGATCCGCGGGACGCTAATTTGGGTAGCTAGCTATCTCATGATTCGCGTGACGCTTACATGGGTAGCTAGCTATCTCATGATCCGCATGACGCTAACGTGGGTAGCTAGCTAACTCATGATCCACCTGACTCTAATTTGGGAAGCTAGCTATCTCATGATCCGCCTGACGCTAACTTGGGTAGCTAGCTATCTTATGAATCGCGTGACGCTAGCATGGGATGCCAGCTATTTCATTATCTGCGTGAAGTTAACTTCGGCATGTGGCTACATCAAGAACTGCGTGACGATTACCTCGGCAGAGCGCTATCTAATGATTAGCGTGACGCCAACTTTGGCCGAGTGAACTCAACCTGGTTGTACAGTTTAGGCTTTTATCTCGGCCAGGTGTGTGCAGCAAGGCAGATCAAACTACACTTATTTCGGACGGGTGTGGGTCACCACGCGAGAAGCGATGGTCTCAGCTAGGGGAGAGCCACCATGCCAGTTGAGCCTAATCTCGGCTAGGGGTGAGCTACCATGCCAGTTGAGGCTAATCTCGGCTAGGTGAGAACTACCATGCCAGTTGAAATTTATCTCGGCTAGGTGAGAGCCACCATGCAAGTTAAGGCTAATCTCGGTTAGGTGAGAGCTACAATGCCAGCTGAGGCTAATCTCGGCTAGGTGAGAACTACCATGCCAGCTGAGGTTAATATCGGCTGAGTGAGAGCTGCCATGCCAGTTGAGCCTAATCTCGGCTAGGTGAGAGCCAACATGCCAATTGAAGCTAATCTCGGCTAGGGGAGAGCTACCATGCCAGTTGAGGTTAATCTCGGCTAGGTGAGAGCTACCATGCCAGCTGAGGTTAATCTCGGCTAGGTGAGAACTACCATGCCAGCTGAGGTTACTATCGGCTGAGTGAGAGCTACCATGCCAGTAGAGGTGAATATCGGCTAGGTGAGAGCTACCATGCCAGTTGAGGTTAATCTCGGCTAGGTGAGAGCTACCATGCCAGCTGAGGTTAATCTCGGCTAGGTGAGAGCTACCATGCCAGCTGAGGTTAATCTCGGCTAGGTGAGAGCTACCATGCCAGATGAGGTTAATCTCGGCTAGGTGAGAGCTACCATGCCAGTTAAGGTTAATCTCGGCTAGGTGAGAGCTACCATGCCAGCTGAGGTTAATCTCGGCTAGGTGAGAGCTACCATGCCAGTTAAGGTTAATCTCGGCTAGGTGAGAGCTACCATGCCAGCTGAGGTTAATCTCGGCTAGGTGAGAGCTACCATGCCAGCTGAGGCTAATCTCGGCTAGGTGAGGGCCACCATACCAGTCGAGGTCGGCCGGTTGGAACTTATCTCGCTCGGTATACGCAGGCCTTCCGAGGCTTATCTCGGCTGGGTTTGTCACACAGCGCAGGCTGGTCGAAGCTACTCTCGGCTCGGTCTACGCTTCTACGCAGGCCGGTTGAGGCTAACCTCAGCTAGGGGAGACCACCACGTGGGTCGCACGATGCTTATATTACTCGGCGATTGCTACCACAACATCGGTTGAGAGTAATCTCGGCTAGACGAGAGCGACCACTTACGCGATGCGACGCTACCGATAAATCGTGACCACTCCAAGCAACTTAAAAATAATACCAAGACGAGGCCAATGACCTTGTCAATAACCTATCAAGTTCTGCCTCTTGGTCAAGCTATGGAAACAGACAAGACGATTTGTATCACTTCACAAAAGGGGCGGCTTGGAAAGTCAGCAAATACGAGCAAAACCATCAATCGCACAATGTTATGCATTATCTACGAAGCCGCTCTGATCATCCGCATCGCATGTTTTGTGTCATTTGCTTTCATCGGATGAGTTGATGAATAATAAACAGTAAACAATATTAATCAGGAAGCCGAGGCGGAGCACCACTAAAGCATTGGTGCAAGCCATAACCGCCCATATGCCTGCCGACAGAGCGCTTATGATTCATGATTTACGCGATGAATTCCCCGGCCTCAGTAATAGGCAATGCCGAGAATGATCGCAATAAATTCTTGATTACAAGACATCGCTGAACTTAAATAAGTGGAGAATTCCCAAGAGAGATTCCGTCAATGTGGGAATCACTGGCACCACACTGTTTAATGGTGACGTATTGAAAATGTTAAAGAGGTTTATTACAAAGAGGTTATTTCAAGGTCAGTAAGCTGAGCGTTCTGTACGAGCAATCAATCCAAGAAAACAGTCCAGGTTACAGCAGTTTGTGGTGATATGTGGCAACAGACCCCACCAGCAATTGCACTTGCATTATTGTTTTTTCAGTCAGTAATGTTTACGAAGAATAGGCGGATCGGCTACTTTTTCAAGGAAAGCCTCGCCGAGGCATTGATGTGCATCACGCGCGCTCCATCTCGTGCTTCCGATGGAAGCAGAGCAAACACGCCATGTTGCATTCATTTCTACTTGCAGCACCAAAATAATCAAGAAAAAACTGTGTTCCTGCGGTAAAGACGAAGTACCGTGATCCATTCAAATACAACGACGAATGGGTGTAAATGCAGCTAAGCTGGCTGGTTAGTTATGTCTCCCGGCGTAGGAGTTTGTGTTACAATTGATTGATTCATTTCAGGACACTGAGCAGCACAAAAGCACTGGCGAATCACAGATATATCTTAAAATAACAATGGCCCAATATGGAAATAATAAATAAAGCAAATGATGACAGAAAGCTAGAGGCACCGACCCATGCACCGTTTGTCGGACACGGTACTTGTCATTAGGCTCCTCGGAGATACAGATGAGGTGATAGTCGATGCTCTGCCTCACGCACGGCGAGTCAGCTTGCGGCCGGTAGCCGTTACATGAGGCGTGGATGTTGTGCCTGCAACAACAAAACGCAGCTCTGTCATCTAAGGGCTAATAAATCACGTATTAATCACTCCATGTGCTATTTGGTACGCGTTGCGCAAGGTCATGTAAAGCATTAAAATAGCAGTGCGTGCGAGTATGGGGTCTCGCGACGGATGGGGTTGCGCTGCCGATCATGCCTGCGATGACAAGGCCGGAAAACGGGAATTTCAAGACCCTGGTGTGTATTCTACGGTACAAGAAAATAAGCAGTCAGACATCCCCGGGATTCTCTCCCGAAACATGTGTTTGATTCCCCGCACCAAGTCAACTGGATAAGTCGATGTAATTGATGATGTTACCGAATAGAAATCTCGGTCTGGTAGACGTTGATCTCTTTCTGTTTGGCCCACGTCTGAGAGTTGCCCACGTACTCTGTCTTGCTTAGCCAAATCCTGGGTGAGTTTTCCGTCTCGGACTGCCAGAGGAAGGGTGGGAAGGAGCAGTAACCCTCAGAGTCGCACGCTGGAACATTTTTAACGCGGGGTTAGAAAGCACTTAATCACATCACGGTGTGGTGACATAGCGTTAAACAACCCGGTCGTGTTTTACCACTTAGTTAATTCGTGGCTGTAGACACGTCATAGAATGGATCGCTCGGTCAAATATCTAGAATTAGACAACATTGTTCACGAAGAAAATGTATCAATTGGCTCCGGTAATTTACAATGGGCAAGACTCCTTTAGGTCCTGCATTCGGCATAATTGCTTATAACCTTCTATGCAATTACATATTTCGCTCGGTGAGGAAAAGTTATAATCATGAGTCCATTCGTTTACCTGACAAACACTCGACGAATGGCGCTCAAGGCGTTCACAACCTCGCCCGTCGTCCCCTGCTTTGCATGGACGCCTACCCTCGCTAGAACCTTATTAAATCTGAGTATCAGTAATTGCCGGTGGCCAGGTTTAATATGAAAGAGTCTGTCACGCCGCGGTGCGCCGAGGCGTGTTTTTCTAATTCGATAAGTCCTCTTTAAACACCACACTTCATTCGAGATGTGTAGGCGTGCGTGTGAAGGGCCCGTCCCTTTTGCGGCGGGTGAGTGTTAGGTGTGGTGTAAACGTTTTGATAACGGAGCTTATCGCACCCAACTTTACATCGTGATACGCTTACGGACAAAATGCCATGCCTATCCATGTTAAACATCCTTGCTTAATGTAAGTCAAAAGTTCGACCAGAACCTCTCGTTTGTATATAGTAATGCCATTGAGCCGCTTTGGGGTAGCGCGTTCTTTGCAAACATGACTCTATGAAATTATTCTTCATTTTCCAGGCGTAGATTTACATCCACTTAGCGGACAACCGACTACATCTACGGTTCTCAAAACGTGACGTGCTCCTTCAGCAAACGCAATCTCTAATACATATGAAGATGTTTATATTCTGGAAGGGACAGTGATGTAGTAGAGCGCCTTGTATTAGCACAATTAGACACTATCCACAAGATACAGATAAAACGTGGTGGCAGCGCTCCGCCATAAATGGACCATGCGCTCATAAAGAAGAGCCACTTGCCCCTGTCGTGTCTTTAAAGAACGATTTGCAATAGCGAGAAGCTACGATAGCGCTGGTGCAAACACTGGCAAGCAGATCACGCTACGAAAAACACTATCAGCTACAGCAAGATGGCTTAATGAGACTCACGAGAGGGTCACATAAAACCCCCAGGGTACACGCCATCACCTGGACCCCGCCCCTTCCGCTACAAGCTTCCGCGCGCTTCCTCCGAACTAACAGCATCAGCAACAGTCGGGCACCTTGTTAGTTTTAACGAATACCTCACTCCATATACTTGTTGGATGTCGAGTGTTGTCATTCCGAGTTTATTTCATGGAAGAAGGAATGCAAGTGATTAAACGGGTCGGTAATAGGTATTCGGAAATATCGACCGTTTCTGCTATCAGCATCAACCGCGCCAAACATTTGCAACAAAAATCGCATGCCGTATGCGAACTCATTACTGGGATCCGGGTCAATATTTGCATTGAAAGTCTGTGTAATTGGCAAAAACGCTCAATGGTCATGGCAGGAATGCTTGCATACCACATCTTTGAGCAATCAGCTTCATTCTCAATGTCAATGAGACCCGGTCCGCGTGTCAGTACGAGCGATAAACTCTCTAGCACCCCCGAGTGACCCCACGTACACATCAACATTGCATCGTCATCACTGAACATTGGACTTGAGTTCGGATACTGTTAATAGCTCTTCCTTTTGCCTCTGTATGACTATTATGAGCTTTGTTCTATGCTATCTCGCCCGATGTACACATCAAAGATGCGGATTGCTGACGGCCTAGTTGTATCCGGGATTTTTAGGATGCCTTTCTTTCCCTCGTGTAGGGTAGGCGGAGACCAAGTTGTTTTCCTTTTTGACAGAGAGTATAACTCACCGCTTGGTTGTGACAACCCAGCTGTGTATTCTCAAGCAACACCTAGCGCGAAATGGCGGGTATAATTCATCGGATCAGCGCGACGATGGGTCTGTAACTATTGCCGAGAGTTGTTTGCTGGGCGACACGTAATGCTTTTATTAACAATTTACTGCAATGCCACTCCTTAGCTTTAAAGCCACACGAAACAAATGACGATATTTAGTATTTTGCGAAGCCGTTTTAAAGAACGGCGGAGAAGACACTCCGTGGACATTAAAATCATCGAGTCACAAACTGACTGATATATCTCGCTTAAATACACACATCTGTGGCAATGAACAGCCTGAATGAGAGCAATACTCGCTGTCAAAGTGACAGTTAACTTACCCAATTGCAAACCGCGGGACTTAACGAGGACTAGGCTGAGCGGGTGAGCATCGACTTCACTGACCAATGAATACCCAATCAGGTCAAAGCAGAACTCCTCGATCGGTGCATAGTGGTTTACGGTAAATAACGGCCTCAATTGATATTCTGAGCATTTGGCTGATATGTAAAGCCCAAAGGCCTGGGTCATGGTAAGATACATGGCTGACTACATGATGGCGCTCGCCAGCAACGAATAAGATCTATGCCGCTATCCATACTAATCTATATTAGTTAAAGAGCTTAGTCAATTTCAAAATAAATAGTGTCGATTAATTTGATTGCATGTTGACACATTAAAAAGTGATACTGATATGTGTAGCACCGAGGATGATGATCTAAAAGATAAATTACACATGTCGCTTTAATGAAGCCGCAGAGAAAAAGCGAACATGCAAGAAGAATAACGTAGCAATATTCGATGTAAGGTAATGATATGGATTGAGAAAGACCCGTGATGTGACCGATAGAAACAGGTGCCGTTGTCACGACATCCTATAAGTCACGCCAATCCTATCCGGCATGAACAGGGCAGGTCTCACAAGATAAACATACTTTGCTATCGTCATTCATTATAACCCGACGCTCAATGGCCGTATTATGGTGAGAGTGCGTCGTAGGTTGACGCTAAAGTCCCGGCATTATTTTTAATGGCGCCGGATGGTTTTATGAGACCCACCACTATTTAAAGTAAAATTTTAATGACAACAGATTATAAAAATTCTGAACTTTCTATATATAAATATTCAAAGCCCGTTCAGGGCTTTTAATATGCACCCGACTTCATTTGATACCCACCCGGTAAGAGTGCCAGCATCCCACACAGGTAGGCAATCGCGCCCATGTTGCGCCACTTGTTACGGCTGGTAATCCACTCAAACCTCCCGTGTCCACGCGATCGACTGTAACTTGGTTGCTCTAGAGGCTCTCAGCGTAACCGTACCATGTTCACGACTGCATGCGTATATTGCATGGGTAATTCGTCCATCACTTAATCGGAGACGTAACCAGCATAGTAATGGCAAGTTATGTGACTTCCTGGGAAAATTGCCCGGTACCTGTTCCTATTATCGGAGCATAAGTAGGCTAGATCCGTGGTCCAGTGACGCAAAACGAGCGGACAAATTCAGTTTGTGATGTCTGATGTCACACGGGTACTTTTGCTGACTACGATTATATTGTCATGCTGCATCATGATGCAAACTAAGAAGAGATGCAGTCCGTCAATTTATACTGTCTCGCCAAGCTCCGGGCTCGCCTCCAATTGACAAAATTAACAAGGCGCGCACCGGTGTAACGTCTGCTGCTAATGGCCAGCGGGTGAGCCAACTCTCCACCATCAACCACTTGGAAACGTCACGTGACTTCTGCAGAGGTTGTGACGAGGACGAAAGAAGTTGAAGCCGTTCAAATCACCCCTCCGTCGGCTGATTACGATTCGCAGCATTTGTCTCCCAAGACAAAATGGTCTATTATCGCTCATCCTTTAACAAATTCAATTTGGACGGCGGAGTAATGCGGATGCCCTACTATAAGATGGTAGGATTGCAAAAACATCCATCATCCTCGCACAAATAGCCACATGACAGCCTGCAAGGGCCAATGTGCTCTGCTGCTTGTCTCCAGGCTATTTCGCTATTACGTTCATGCAGGCCACACACTAGAGGCGCGCCGCGCACCCCGCGCCGACTTATAGCTCTGATTAGGATGCAAGTGGACCCTGAGAGCTGGCTCCAAGAGTCCGGGACGCGTCGCCACGCTTTCCCACTTACTCTCGCGAGAATTAGCGAGATTACGACTTAACGTTGATATCTTTTCTGGAGGAGCTCGGGAGTGCGGTTGGCGGGCTACAAGTCCCGGTACTTGGTTAAAGCAGCCCTCCGCTCGCCGCTGGACCAGGTGAAAATAGTTGCCTCCTTCTCAGCTAGGGGGATTTCAGGGTTCTGTCGCAGCGTCCGCGGCGACCTGTCCCCAGCGCTCGCGATTGTAACTTAATGTGATACTGCTCAACAGAGCTGACCATGGCTGCCTGATCCTATCATTGGCTCCTCCTGTTGAGGGTCGTTCACGTCAGATGCGTGCTGGTGATAGCGCGTGACGTTGGCTCCATATCTGGCGCCTGTAATGAATATCCTATTTGACCGTCCTGCCGCCAGCGCTAAGCCGATCAGACGAGTCATTCAGCTTTGAAAAGGCATATCAAGTTCGCATATGAAGTGGCTGAGTCCATTTCCTAGTCCATGTAATATCCACATAACACTGAATGTAAGCGATGAATCTATTAAACCTGCTATGCATGATGTAAATGTACGGACCTAACCAATTATTAAACACAATCACAGTTCATTGTGTTTAGTTAACACTAGGTTTTTAAAAATAGACTTTATTTTAAAAGCTGCATTCATCGTCAGACCTTCTGTGTTCTGTTCGCTGGAGGGGCAGGGGTTGTGTTTATACACAGGCGGGGGGATTTAGCGTGCTTCGTCGTATACACCGCTTGTCTGTCACTAGCTCCTGCCAGTTAATGCTAGTTTGGGAAAGAATGATGCTCAACCAACCTGCGTTACATCAAGCTATCTTGAAATATTTCCTAATTCTTCTACGAGCTAATCGAAGAGGCTATAGGCTTGTCGAAACGGGCGGCATTATCTGTAAGTTAGATGCAGCGGCAGGGTGCGATGGCTTGATCTAGCTAAACTTAAACTGTGTTAGCATAGGATCCACAGCCTATGGGCCGTCGCTTATCTCACTTAAGGCGGCCACAGCGAGGCAACTACAGGCAAGAAAACATAGCGGAGCCAAGGGTGGCAAGTTAGCCGGGTAAATTTCGCAGATATGGTTACAGTAAGGGTTTTAAAATTCGCTCCCACACCACAAGTAACTTAATTCTGGAGATGCTATAATGGCAGCAAAATTCTTGAACATGATATCTTACACAAGCGATGAACCGTGCCAAGTAAATACCCATTTCGCCTTTTTGAGTCAAGTCGCGATTATGTCAGCTTATTAAAATGTTTGAGATTTTGACATAAATTGACGGAATATTTTCAACTACGATTCTCTCTGTATCAGCATTACACACGAAGAATGGGTTTGAATATTACAAGCAAAGTAGCATTTGATCCAGCATGCCGACCAAAGTGATTAGCGCGCTCGCAATCTTCCCCTCGCCGAAGTTTTCAACAGCCGGTCTTACGAATGAGTTAGATTGCTAAGCCAGCCCCCATTTTACACCATTCGGGTAATGCGCATGTTTTACTGACGCCTTTAATGTGAGATAACCGAAGATAACAAACAGGCCTATTGAGTCCACGAGAGGGCGCCAGCATCTACTTGTTAATTAAAAGAGACACACAAAAAGACAGCTCAAATGTCGAGGTGTAAATGCCATCTCCGTTGAGCTGACTACGTCGGGCGCTATTTAGCAGGCTGTCCATACATGTGATGGGCGAGGTGAGGAGAATTGTTAGCGGACTCCCCTGACAGTCATTATACGGGAGGGCATTGGATGTCTGAACGAGTGATTACAAGAGAAGACAGATAGTCTTGTATGGTCTAGGTGTACCTGGGAGAAATGAGACATCACTAAATCCCACTTTTAATTAGCTATCTAATGCTCAACATTGACTCCCATGCAGGGCAATCGGTGCTCTTATAAGACATATCGCGCTTCGCTGTTGGTCGCCTAACTTTTCATAGGGTGGTTTAGTCTCACAGGAGTTCAAATGGAATAGACTTGATCAAAATATCCTTGAATGGTAATTGGGACAATGGCGCCATTGAAGAGCAGGCTTGGTGAGATAATTGAATGGAGACTTCGTAGGAAAGAAGTGTTAATAGATTTCCATAAATCCCAGGCAAGATCTGAACTAGGTTTGGCATATCATGTAGACATATGCTAATGGATAAATGTAAAAAAAACATGCACGAGTCATTTATCATTAAAGGAAAGGGTAAATTGTTGCGACGATTTCCAATTATATATCTGTGTAAACTAACGAACGTCCTATATCAGTGAGTAACAGATGTCTCTGGTGGTTTTCTTTTATCGTAATTACGTTAGATGTTATCACTGGAACAATGACCTATATATAACCTGATACCGCTCTTGTAGTCCAGCAACTTGACCCCCACTTCCAGAGGTCACTCATTCGATCATGCCTGCTGAGTGGATGATGTCACAATTACAAGCCTCAACGCCCTTCTCTTTCCTCACCAGTCTCGTAAAGAGACCTCTTTTAGGGAACCTGGCTTTACGTTCCCATCAAAGACAATCCCTTCAGTATTGATTGCAAATTCTGGAAAAACAGGCTTCTTTTACCCGAGGAGTGAAGTTTTCTCATGATTGAAACGCCAGAGCTAAGAACAAGTCAATGAAAAAATGGCAAACCAAATAAGGAATCTTGTATGCATCAAAGAACCGGCGGAGCAAAAAATTGCCTCGGTGGCGCTAGCCGGTTGAATCTGAGCAGCGTTCACAATAGTCTGGTCTGGTTAGCATGAATAGTGGCGGTTGTAAACTGGCCATTGCCGCGTTCCAGTGGGTTTTTGCCTCGTGTATCTCCCATTACTTACACGCTCTTAACAATTGATAATCAAACGGCACATTTGATGCAGACGGTAGGACTACGGGTTGTCGTGCGGCGCTTGGATTCACACCGGGTGGATGACCGGTGCGTACTCCCGTTCAGCCTTGACTTTATTAAATCATCTTACACAAGTGAGTTTATTAAAGCAACTTACATAACCCGCTGCCCGTTGAATCTAAATATTGCGTTATGCTGCGCGTTCGATTTGCGTGCGTGCATGGGGTAAAGATTATGTATCCCGGTTGATTGCTTGAACATTTGTGTTTGTCTCACGCCGACGAAGCTTCAATAAACCAGTGGTGACATAAGTCACTGAAACTTTAAGTTGTGTTACCTCCGACGGTAGGATGGTTGGTTGAAGTTATTGATCAAACATGCAGATCTTACATAACATTGGCAGGGATATATATGAGATCTGATATGTTGTACGCCAATTATCGCTGATGGATGTAATTATTCGCTATGCATTTGATGCTCATGAATAACAAGTCACTTACACACACACACACACACACACACACACACACACACACACACACACACACACACACACACACACACACACACACACACACACACACAAACACACGTACATACACACACACGCGCGTACACATACACACACGCATACATGCGCGCGCGCACGCACGCACGCACACACATTTACATATATATATATATATATATATATATATATATATATATATATATATATATATATATATATGCATGCATACATATTCAATATATATGCATACATATATATATATATATAATTGTATATATGTATGTATAAATATATGTATATTTATATATACGATTATATAAATACATATATGCATATATATATATGTATATATATATATATATATATTAAATATATATGCATATATGTATACATGTATACATATATATATATATGTATGTATATATATATGCATGAATATATAGAAGCTATATTACACATCGTCTGATACATTAACGATATGTAACGACCAGACTTTACAACGGTGTCTTATGACTCAATAAACCAAGTGCATCAAGATCCAGACACGAATCTGACCTTACAATGTAAAGCATATAACGCGGAACCCGAGCGAACAGCATGAAGTGAACATATCACGAATATGACATGTGCTTTATATTGCCATCCATTTGGGCTCCTTGACGGCAGCTTTATTCAAGTCATGGTCCCGGGGCTGATCAACTATGTCAGCAATACTTCACAGTACAACCCGTTCTGTGCCCAATGAAGCAATGTTAAGCAGCCTGGTAAGTAATAAATCAATTTGATTCTGCTTCGTCTAGATCGCCATGGATAGGGCACTGGTGCTAATACAGCGGCCAATAAGTCAGCCGGCACCTGCCACCGTACAATGCCGCCGCACCAAGCTGGCTCACCAAACACTTACTTGGGGTCGCAGCTCGATGTATGACGGCACCAGTAAATCACCACAGTTGTATGAGACACGTACCGCGTGTAAATCGCGTTAATATATGTGACTACTATTCCTTCCCAATTGCCGTGGATCAGGCGCATGTTATAAATAGAAATTCCGAACAATCAATCAAGCGCGTGAACGTTGTGCATCGTCGTAGGAATGACGTATACATATGCATAACCGCAAGTAATACGCACGATGAAAGCAATTGCCTCACTTATTTCAGTTCAAAAGGCTGACCAAATGTTGAACACATATATTGGCGGTATTTAAGAAGCGATGTCAGGGAATGGGTAAACTGAAGAAAGCTAGATTTACGGAGACGTGACACGACCACACCATGACCTTGTATAACCCCGTCACCGATGCTTAAGTCGTCCATGTTGCATGAGAAGCCTGAGGGGGAACCTCCCCGTCCAACATGTGAACAATGCTGCCACCTTGTGACAACGACGGTAGCATTGTCTCCGGTGTCACCGCAAACGCTGATCCGATACATATGGTTTTACCCGGTGGTTGATATGGTGATTGGCTAATGTGTGCATCGCTCGCGATATTTGTTGCAACTTAGCATGATGAGTTAAAGACGTCACGGATCCGCTGCCCGTCATACATTACCGGACATGGCACAACATGCATTGCACGTGACAATCGCTGTCACTGCGGAGCCATCAGGGTTAGTAATTCTAGAAGCATCAGTAAAACAATCATTTAACCTTTTAAAATGTTATTCAATTCACCCCTTATCAATCTTGTTCGACGCTTGGTTTCCTACCATTTTGCTACGGCTGCAGTGTTAGGCGCGCCCTCGTAACGGAAAAGCATGATGGATCTATATTGTTGCAATGAAGTGGAATGATTGTGACATTCAAGGAGCATTATTATCAGTATTGAGTAAATGTCAGAACCATGCAGCCATTTAATCACCGGTGAAGATGTAAATTATGAACTTTTGCAAGTACTACCCTGTTCAGGTGAAATGGTTTTACGATGTTCACGAAATAATGCTAGCTAAGGTGATACATTGAAGAACGGCGGTATGTGACGAAATTGCTGCCTCAAGTCAAAGACCAAGCGAGGTCACATTTATCATAGAAGTAGCTACGCCCGAGGCTGCTCGTTGTTGGTCTCGAGCCGTTAGAAGTCGCCCACACACAAGTGCCATCTCCATGCGCTCCACGTTCAATCAGATATACATAGCATCAACAGGGCATATCGACGCTATGAGGGCACATAGTGCTGTTATTGACAACTGTAATGACGATCATATGTTATATCATATGCATATGTTACATGTATATTGATGTACAAAAGTTTGTACATATACGGCCAATCGACACTATATGGTGATGAGTGGCCGTTAAAAACCGACAGTATAGTCCAAAGGCCGTACCGATGGATGACAAGAAATAAATACGGATTAAACATATTTCAAAACCTTTGCCCTTGGAAAACACAGTGAATTAGTTCTTGATTGAATTCACACAATCATAGGTACCACTCCATCCTATTTTGCATGCGGTCTGTTTTGCGTGTTGGTAATAATATTTCCGAATTTTCAGCAATATAAGTTAAGAACATAAATCAACGCGAATATTGACTTTTTGTAAACCTGCTTTAAATCCCATAGATCGTTATCTTATAGCAGTCATTACAAGCATTATCTTTGCTCATATGTTTCATCAGACATACCGGTTAGGAGCTACGCTGCTCTCCGTGTAACCTTTCCTACGTAGTATGTCTATGTCTACGATTAGAATACGTATGACAGATGGGATATAAGAAGTGACCTTTAGAGATTGATATTAACTCTTCTGCAGCGAATAGTGAACGCTTGCCTGATCCTCCCAAGTTATGTCATAATCTTTTACTGCATCTGCATAGCACTGTTTACTTGAGTGGAATGACACTGGTCGATTCTGACCCCAAAATATCTGTCGCCCTCGAAACCCCAAACTTACCCATCTGTATTTAAATATTTGGTATGTTTGATCTATATTCAGTGCTTACATTGTTTTATGTAGAAACGCATTTGCAATGTTGGTCCTCAATGTGGTGCAATGTTTAGTGTCATCTGCAGGTGTTCTAAGCATTATATCAACACCACCATCTAGTTAATTTACATTGATGAAGAAGACCCTGGGCTCCCAGTTCGATACATTAGAGACCCTACTTGTGTAACGTCAGCGTTGTGTAACATATAGTGCTCAACAGAGACTAGAAAGAGCAAATGGTGACACTTGAAATATGGACCATATTCGAATGTATTGTAAGGTTTTCATTTACCTGTTATGAGGTGTCATTGGTACGCTGCACCACGTATTAATTGTCTCTCTTCTCATTACACCAGCGCAGCCTAATGAGGCAATCAGGAGCTAAGGCCTCATGAGGTGGTTTTATAGGACTCTTAGCTAATTAAAGAAATGTTACTGCCATAGTTAGGTAAAATGAATACTCCCTCCTGAACAGCGCAAATACTTTTCAATACGGTGGATTGCTTTTCCTATCACGCTTCTGTTAACATCCGTATATACCAAAAAATAAAACATTACCAATGTAATGTAAATATATGCGGATGCAATACCTAACAAGATCAGGTTATACGCCGGTAACTTTAGTTTGCCTTATCAATGCTGATAAATGTGCTGCACTATCCAAAACAACCCCAATAGAAACGGATCGACATGGGTGCAATCGATCTCTATAAAATGTATCATAATACGTATCTTAAATATAGTATAGTTCGCCGAGTGTTGTTATATAGAAGTGGCATATGCGTTGGCGCAGCATGTCTGATCACATACATCTGCTATCATCTTAAGGTTTCCTCGTCAATCAACCCGGTAAAATCTACCTTGCTGAATAGCTTCATACCCAAGAGAAAATGGCAATCATTTGGACCCGCCACTCAACGTATATCCTACGCATTTGTTAGATGTCCCGGCCTGTGATGACAAATAATTTGTCTGAGTTTAAAATAGCTATGTTGTTTGATTGATGGACGCGTGTTGGCGCTAACTTTGCGGGTGAATTATGAAATAATTTCATGTCGCCTAACCGTTGATTGTTTGGAGTTTTGTTGCATGGATAAATGAAATACATCTCCATTGTATTAACGACAACCTGAAATGTATCATTGCTATCGCATATTTTCATCATATGAAACATCATATCAGGTTATACACCATGACCTAGATTCCCTTCCAAATACAGCACTGTCCGATTGGAGGCAAAGTGGAGAACTGAATTATTCCCATTCAAAAGCAAGTCATCGTAATGTATAAATAATGACCCAGACAAACGATGCTGTTGGTAGGCAGTCTAACATTACCATACGCTGCATTGTAATATCTATAGCATTGATAACCACTTTCGTGACAATATAAGTAATAATACTGATTTTTTTGTACAACCAAGTTCAAATACGTTACTTATTACGATCATAAAAACACAAAAAACAATTATACAAATTACGCAATTACAACACGCTTATGTCTTACGATAGTTCACAAGCGCCTCCGCCCGAACAAATTACCTGTGAGAATGGGGATGATTTGTCATTGCGCCTCTCAGATCTACATAAAATTATCCGAAAACTTCGGGGGTGAGCTCCGAGAAGAAACTCACATCTCTAGTTTAACTGAGTTCCGTTATGATCGAGGTTCATCTGTTCCGAATTACGCGATGGCATAACCCTTAAAGCTTAAGTCTCGAATGTATTCATGATGTAACGTATTGATGTTCATCATTGATCGAGCATTACTGCTCTCAACGGGTCTGAAGTAAAAACAACATTATAATATACAAACTTTTTAAGTACCAAATGAAGAAATCCCAAAATGAATGACATATTTTAAACGTGTCCTGAACTCGGATTTCCATAAAATTCGGACGCATCTCCTCATAATGCTGCATTAGCAAGCCAACCAGTAAGAATGTTATATCGGGATTCCATGAATCTAGAATATAGTTACAATAGTGAGTTTCTAATGACAGAGTTCTAGAATCAAGACCGATATATAGTCGTAGTTGATTTTCTCAATTAAATATCTGTATGCACACTGCGTATTTATCACTTTAGCACAATAACCAATAAACTTAACAAGCCGACAGCATATTTGTCTCAATTAATTGTTATATAGTTAGGTTGCACATTCTAAACATTCTATTACTAGCGATCGTAAAATAAAATTCGTTAGCGATATTTGTCAGTTATTTGCATTTACGATGGTAGTTGAATTGCTTGCTATGCATAATATTAACTCATGCAACTGTTGCAAGGGTATTTGCAAAAAAAGGATTAACATAGGGTTGGTAATCTGGATATATAATGCACTATATTATTTGGATCTTCATTGGGTTGCATGGTGATTTATGTAAAAGACGGATATGCATGTAATCTTATGCTAATTAGTCATCTCAAGCATATAATGGTTTATATGACGCATCATCAGCGTTTGAGCTGTCTCAGATATGCAAATCATACAATTGTTCTGCGAGAGCCTACTGTGCCTAATGGTACCACTCTTGTTTACTAATGCTGGCGAAGGTCCAAAATGAATTTGTTCAACGATATATAAAATTAACATTTTCTAAATCGAAAGGGTGTCTTCCTAGTTGCGGCTCTGTAGCTTTACAGGCTATGTGTAAACTCATCGTTTATACAGTAAACTATCATTTTCGGCCTTGTGTCATTATCAAGTCAATGTACATTGTTGTCTGCCGTTATTTGCACTAGCAAATGATAAGATTCGTCAACTTATCTCAAGTTGGGCGCGGTCATAAAGCTACGTCAAGAGTGTTCGATGATATCTAGTCAGTACGGTATTAATACGAGTTCTCACTTGATGGAATATTCGTATATTCTGGTACTCCATATACATAGCCAAACTGGAATAGATTACCTGAGGTAAAGAACTAAAAATTCATATTGCTGGCGCCAATCTTATAAAAACACCACGACACAGCGATTACTACCGATTGTTAAGCAGGAGGGAAACGGTGATAACTCTTTTCTCAAAAAAAATAATAATCTTATGATTTGACCTATTCAATCCACTGACCCGTGTAGAAATAGCAAGATAACGATTCATAAGGGCTTCGCTTAAACATTTGACATCATGCTGTTATTCAAGTTATCACCGCATATACATTATTAAAAGACATCCTGTAGTACAAAGGATCATTAATACGAGTAATAAATTGCTTGCGTATTGTACAATTTATGCTCGCTACCAACCGTCCAATGGCCGAATAATTTGTTTAGCAGTTGCCCAATTTAGCAATGAGGAGAACATTTGCCTTCAGTGACATTGGTTTTATCACAGTAAACAAGTGTATAAAGGCCATTGCATCGAAGGGCTAGTGGCATAAATCTCTAATCCAGTATGTGTTCTCTTGTTGCCAATATGGTTGAGATACACAAAAAATAGAGCAAGAACACATAACGATAAAAACATTGGTATAATTACATCGGACTCCGTGTTAAGCAGGCTGGTGTGAGTGTATCGTTGTGCCAGATAATCAAAAACCCATACGCTGGAGCATATTTATGTGTCAGGTTATTGCACAAAGAACAAAAAGTAAATCAGTCACCTTATTGTGCGCTGGCTTATACATCAGCAAGCTACTAAGGAATGTATAAACATAAATTATTTGCATCGATGGATCCGTTCATTCACCAAGTGGTGGCGATATTGATTAACCATAACTAGAATTTAATGATTAGCGGTGGTAATCATCACTGCGTCATAAGCTTGAATTGACATACATGTACTGCGAAGTAATCTGTACTAATATAGATACCTAATACTGTCGGCGAAAACCAAACTATTTAAGTTTCGAGAATAACATTCAGATAGCCTGTATCACAACTTATGCGAGCACTGACACAGGAGAGCTACTTGCTCAGGTTCAGCTTATGCTGACACTCATCCTCCTGCGATAGCGTGCCGGTGCTTCAATTGCAATACAGCTGGGTACATCATTTCAATGTCACTAAGTGCATTTGAAAGAATGGTCGCCGATGTCTTTGGCGCCCACAAAAATAGAACAAATGATTCACATCCCGTAGAGATTGATACGCCTGTTTGTTTAATTTGCACTCTTCTTTAGTTGTCACAGCCTCTCGACTGTATTTCTTTGATTTGTGAACGTATATTGCTGGTCACTTTTTACGAGCAGCGTGTATTAAGATACCGGTGTGCAGAGCATCATATTGTTAAGTATATATCGGCAAAGCATAGCCAATAGTAGGCTCGGTGTTTTTTTATTAATAACAGTTTGAAGATAACTCTTCGAATAGTTTTAACGCGAATCGCACTTGCACATCCGAACCTCTTATCATACAATTATATATCAATTATATATCAGTCCCAGAAAGTATATCAACGCTGGATTTATTTTAAAGGCCATAATAGAGCAAGATATGCAATTGTTTACTTTAGTGAACTACTTTAAATAGTCTAAAAATCAAACATTCAAAGAAGGTTACAACTAAAAATGAATCTCCAAGATATCAAAAGGGGGGAATTTTAATCTCAGTTATTGTACCTTGATTTATTTCACACTCTATTTTCATTGCTTCTCATTGTGTGCTGATGCATAGCTAGAATAAGCTGTATGCTTCGTATGTGAGTTGTTGGCTGCAACACTCTTGAAACGTTTGCGCAAGCACGAAGCCACCCAACAAACTTTTATGTCAATTCATTTGATATACGCCAGCATACTGTAATGCTTTTGAATCAACTATGTTTTGCCCATTAGTTGGGAGAATGTTTGAGTCTTGATATTAAGCACAAACCCTTACTATCATCGAATTAATCTTGTCGATGGCTTGGTCCCCCCAAGACGTATCGCACTCCTCTTATTGTTTTGGGCAGTGTAACAAAAGGTAGATATCACGTAGAGACGACTTGCATTAAAAGACAAGTCTCATCTATATTGCTGTGAATTTGGCTGTTGTTATAACAGAGTGCCACAATATTGTTGCCGAATTGATTGCCTTCGCGCAACGTTCCATCATCCTTATAATGATACATGTACGAAGAACCCACATGATCAATCAATGGCTAAGACTTCCAAATGATGAACTACTCACTACTTTGTTGTACTGCAGGTCTGCTTCACTGATATTCAGCAAATCATTTGCGAAAGATTGGCTATAGAGACGGAGACATAAAGACTCCCAATGTTAACTACACGTAAAGGGTATCCTACCCATCTATTAATTTCAGAAGCAAGGGTCATAGATTGTCGTTTTTTGGTTCCTGCTTTAGTCGAGATGCTCATACAGAAATACTGACTCTTTAAGACAGACATTATGCGCTTTCAACCAGAAACAAGCTGTCAAGGAAACGTTATTAGCAGCGTCAGCACATTGTAACTGTCGCGTAACATTACACTTTCAGTCAGTTTTCAAACGCTCGATTACTCATTCCAATGCAAATTTAACTAATACCGATAAAGCTTTTCAAATAGCTCGATGTATGTGTTGCGTTTTGCATGGAGTGTGTGCTTGTAAGACATTGAGAATACTAGCTTACTTTGAGCTTACAGCAGTAGATGAGCAACAATGTTGCGATTGATGTCTTTTACATCAAGGGGTTAATGGGATCACGGAAGCGTTCGCTGAAAGGTAAAATGCTTCTTAACGTGATGTGTGTTTTGTCGTTGCTTTTTTCGACTCATGTTTTCTGTCAGCCGTCGTTGTAGATGAAATCATTTTAATCAGTGAGAGAAGTTATCGAACCAGCTGACTTTTCACTATTGTAACCTAATCTGCAATATTCTACGAACATTATTTGGAAGATTTGATTGACATCGCATTTTGATCCATACATTATGTAAATGTAGAGAGCAGTAATTTATGTCCATGACCAAGTAAATTCAGCTTAATGATTTTTGCATTTTTCTTTTCTAATACTTTTGTAATGAACCCAAAAGAAACAATGGGATAGGTGATGTCCTAATACATCAATAGTTAGCAAAAAGCTTATCTTGATTTGAGTGGGCATTCTTATGCGACACTTTGCGTATTTTGTTTCATCACTTATTCCAACAGCGCTGTTAATAGAAGCAATAAAGATGCGAGAGTCAGTGGTTCTATCGGACTCGTTACTAATCAAATAACTGTTTATTACCATGATTAGCTTAAGTAAATGATCCTAATTCAGTCAGTCAAGTCAGGTACATTTATCTCCAATGTGGCCCTGGTTTTATGTAATCTTCAAGATAAGAACAGCTTGAACAGTATTGCAACGTGATTGTTCAGATCGTATGAAAGACCACTACACTATATTATCGGCATTGCATCATTCCGTATTTGGTATAAACTACATTAGCAAACTATAAAATGATTGAATCACGTTGTTTGATGAAACTGTTAATGGCGACTGTTAATTAGTGGCGCAGCCCTTTGTACTTCTGTATATTGAGGATAGATGCTTCTGTTACATTGTGCTTCTGTGCGCACAATATAATGTCCATAAGCCAAAATTGTATCAAGGGGTTTTAAATATCTCACTGTCGAAATAAACGTCGATAATTGTGGTTGTACGATTATCGATGCAGTCATATTTGCTTTTTCTAAATCAGACTGATGACAATTATATGATTTGCCACTTAGTTCCTACACCACACATTCGTTCACTGGTGCATGATAATATCTATAATTTAATTATTATGGCCTCGGCGTGATTTCTCCAACGGACTTTGATAAGCCTTTTTGTTCTGATGTGTGATACAAGGGTGCATCACATTTGGCTTGATTGTATTTGTATTATAATCGCCTGGGAGCGATATTCCTAACGGACTTTGATAAGCCTTTTGATTTTGATGTGTTCTCCAAGTTACAGCGTATTTGGCCGGATTGTATATTTGCATGATGTAATTGTCCCCCGCTCGTAGCTCTTTGAGAGCCTGGTCACTAACCGCGCTTCATGAGCAGCACTCAAATTTACGAGCAGCAATTAAGGTCAAATCATGTGTAAATGGGATAATGTCGCTGTTACGTTTCCCGTCCCGAAACATTTGTATGTAGATTTCAGCATGTATGTAAAGCTCCGATATCGCATAATGGGATTCGAAAAATAGCTAGGCATGTTATGTTTAGGTGTAACCTTCAAATCGCCGTTAGTTTTCTGAACAGAGAGCATCAAGCAAAGACAATTGGGATTAAGCGTGGAGAAGATTTTAGTTCATTATCATCCACGAGGTTACTTCGTTGGGAGATAAGCAGTGTTGACACAAATCACACTCGACGGACATAACACGAGGAATGAAATCAGAATGATAGAAACGTGGTCCATGTTTTGTATTATCAATAGATATTCTGTATCAATGAGTCCTGACATGGGCTACATATCCGGAAGAGATGTTACTATTGACAGTTTCTAGCAGTTTTGGTTTTATTGGCTTCTTATAAAGTGCTTTACATGAAAGTGCAATATCGTTTACCGCAGTCTGAAAGACAGGAACGGCTTGCTCTGTTGAAGTTTAATGCAAGAATTGTGCATCTCTTTACCATCTATTGTGTATCTAGGTATGTATGTCTCTACTACGTAACAACGATCTTGCACTTCATGAACAATGTAAAATATTGTAAGCATAGTCAAGTGGATGAAATATATATATATCAAGGAGGACACGGAGCATCCGAATGTGTATCCGAATATTATCCACGTGACTTCCCAACCCAACCCAACCCAATACCACCATACCCTGCCTTGACCTGGCCTTCCCTATTTTGCCCTACCCTACCTTACACTGACCTGCCCTGGCCTGCCCTATCATGCCCTACCCTACCCAATTTTGACCTGCCCTGCCCTGTCTTGCACTGCCCTGCCCTACCCTGCACACCCTTATACTTTATCATGTTTGATATGCGTCCCTTTTTCGTTTTCGCGTAACGTCTGTGGATTGATACTCCAGATGCAACTCAACAATCTTAGATGTATGAAAGCGAATACCGAAATAATGCGATAACCTTGCGCGACAGGCAATCGATCGCAATCAATTTTTTGCGGTGTGCTTACAATTGCCTGCTCAGCAAACGATGAACAATATATTGGAATCGGCCATAACGGTCGATGATCACGTGAACAGCACAAAGAAATGTGATTTTGTTCCTATTTATCCATGACACCTCATGTTTGTTCAGAGTGTTCTGATTGAGTGTTCAGGGTGTAATGAGGTTGCATATGTAACGTTTGGTTCTGGATAAGAACATTCATTTAGCATTTTTGGTATGCTTGATTTCACACCGAGGCAAAAATTGTGCAGATAAATGATGAGGGATTATCTAATCTAGGATAAGTAATTTCATATCATATGCAGATGTCAATGATATTTATAACTCAGCAGTGCTACTGCTTTTCTTATTTGCAATAACAGAATATGTGCAAGAAATATTGTTTAATGCTCACGAATTATTCCCTACCACTGCGATAGGAAAGCTATCGAGCACATAACAGGGTGTTAACTAGCAGTTGACATAACACCTACAGCCATGAAAGTTATTCATTTTGGCAGTTGTATCACTGTGACGAATGTGATCCACACACCTGTAACAATGCCACAGTTTAATTTACAATTGTTTTTAATGAATCGCAAATGGTGGAAGAATACCTACAGCATTATTTCATCCAACAAAGTCACAATCATAGGAAACCAGTGAAACGTATAACTCATTTTCTCATTCGAGTGGTGCTGGAAGTACACTGCCTCACTGTTCCACGCAGCACAGTCCCTGATGTAATAATTGGATTATTAATTATCTTAAAGAACACATTTACTAAGAATCACTTATTAACCATTGATTGTGTGTTGCCGTCAGAAGTAATACTCATGCCACATTGTGGAATTTATTAATGTATTGCAAATCAGCTGTTTCTAGGTCAATCAAAACAACCACGCTCATCCATATTTGATATGCAATAGCCAATCATCAGTACTTGACCGAATCTTTCGTAATATGATGCAAGGAAAATTATAGACGATGTGATAATCACAAGAGTCATATGTAGATAGATAAGCATGAAACTTTTCAGGATGAAATAATTAAAGACAATCTATTGTTTACCCAAAATAGTTAGATTACACTCATAGACCCTTATTATTAGCGTCCGGCTATTTTACAGCGGACTGCTTAGTCATATACCCTACTTAGTGTGCAGTGTGTTGTTCCGTCTATGTGAAGATCAACCATGCCGACATTCCATGGACCTGAACTACCCGAGGACTTCTGCACAAAGCAGACACCTCCGCAAGGTTAGATGATATCATGCCCAGCTATACATAGGGTTTTAATGGCGGGGATCTTTACAAACGGCTGTATATTTATCGTTTAGATCAACGACACGATATTAGTGCGGATATAAATGGGATGAAGGATTTGCATCAGTTTGTCCATTCAATTCGATAATAAGTCTCGTCTCCTTCTTGTTTCTGAGCTCGCTTACTTTTGTCTGTCGTTTTCTGTATCCGTTATCTGTTCTGGTAGTGTATCAGATTGTAAATTGATGTCCATTTATTCACTCTATACCTCCACATTGCTTCTTACTTAATTCACTTTGTGGATTCAAACTTGATACCCTATTGTATAATATATTTAACTTTGATCGAACACGTTTTTATGCCGCTTTAGATTGATTTATTCGGTCTGTAAAAACGATCATGATTTAGAAAATACGCTCGAAAACTGTATCGAATACTACAAATAGCACTGACACTGCTAGTGCTGCCGCTAGTATTCTTATTGGTCGAGTTTATCCTGCCCCTCAAATTAACGATAACATTCTATCTGCTCTTAGCACATTGTTTGTAAGAGACATTGTTCGGAAATTGTCCATCATCGTAGCCGTACACTCTGATAGAAATTGATCGACTGATTACATAGGGAACGTGGACAACTACTGGATGAAGGCTAGTCGGTATACACGTCTCATTGCCTGCTGTAACAGTGCCGTTTATATGAACATTCATACCTGTGACGATTGTCATTATATATAATTGCCGACATCTGACTTACAGCTTGACACAACGGATGTGTAAAAATGAATCAGACATGTGCTGATTTTACATTTGGTCTATTCATAATATCGGATATCCAATAGTATCGGCGCCTAAACATCGCTGTTGCGTGACTAGCAACACAATTAGTTCATGAGTACGTTAGAGATGTACGCTTTTCTAGCATATCCTCGCAAGAAAAAGGGCATTTTAAATCGGCTCTCGGAACATTTGAATAACAATTTCGAAAGTCCGTTCTGATCTCACGGTAGAAAGAGTTTTGCCCAAGGGTGGGTGACCTGATTCTGGATGAATGGATCACGGTCTATAGAATGAAGCGTCCTAGATATCAACGATTTAGGAGCATCGTCTTCAATGTGCAATTTGTCACTCATATTATTGACAACTAGTCGTTGTTGTGCTTACTCAATACATGAGGCCGATTATTAAATGGTGAGAAAACAAGACATGCGTTCTATTGATGACCCGCGACAACTGATAACCCCCCAACCCGCGTGTAGGGCATCGCAGATGCTAAGCATTTGTCATCTTAGAGTTGTATCGATTCATTCCATCCCGCACTGCATACATAAACCTATTACTCAAACTCACATGCATTACTGTTCGCCTCAATAAAGCATGCGTGGAACAACTGTATTTATTTTTCAATAACTATGTATTTTGTCACTGCTCTTTTGATATATGGTAAAGATTGCGTTGGCGCTGAATGGCTGTCATTTTGTCCAAAACACCATCCCTGAACGGAAAGGATAGCGTGTGGTTTTTGGAAGAATTTTAAATATCGAATCACTTACATTATTTACATGTATGCAAAATCAATTAAGACCCTAGTGCTTATATCCCTGAAAGAATGTCTGCAGACTATATATTCAGCTGTCTGCTTTGAGCTTTCTCTAAAAAGAGCGCATGGAAAATCAGTATTTCATACAACTATAACAGCGGTTACCGCCCTACTCACCAGCCCCTTACCCCCTCTCCAACCCCCATTTCCTGAAACTATTATCGTGGGTGGATTCGAGTACGCTTTTCGGAATTCGTTAGCGTAACAGATCATATTCAATCGGATTGTCTCGATTCCTATCCGCAATAACCACCGCTCACTATTAATTACTGCCTTGGCAAGTGGCACGGTGACTAATTGATTGACGAGCAATGTTTAGGTATAAAAATGGAGTTTGGACAGGTTAAATGTTATCAGCTTCTGGATCAATAGATCACGGCCTACATAATATAGCGTCCTATATATCAACGATTTAGAAGCATGGTGCTCGATTGTTAAGTAGGAGGGAAAAGGCGATAACTCTTTTCTCACAAAAAATAATAATTTTATAATATGACCCGTCTATAAATAGCAACATAACGAATCATTAGGGTTTTGCTTAAACTATTGACATTATGCTGTTATTGATGTTATCATGGCGTATACAAGCGGTGTTAGCCATTCTCCTTTGCGTGTGTATTATTCAAGGCATCCTGTAGTACAAAGGATCATTAATACGAGTGATAAACTGCTTGCGCCTTGTACCATTTATTCTCGCTACAAATGGACTAATGGCCGAATAATGGTTTAGCAGTTGCCCACCTTAGCAACGAAGAGAACATTTGCGTTCAGTGGCATTGGTTTTTATCATAGTAAACAAGTGTATAAACGACATTGCATCGAAGGCCTAGATGCGTAAACTATATTCCTGTATGTTTTCTCTTGTCGCCAACATGCTTGAAATACGCGGGAAATAGAGCAAGAACACAACGATAAAAACATTGGCATAATTACATCGGACTCCATGTTTGCACAAAGAACAAAAAGTAAATCAGTCAACTTATTGTGCGCTGGCTTAAACATCAGCCAGTTACTAAGGAGCGTATAAACATAAATTATTGGCATCGCTGGATCCGTTCAGTCTCCAAGTGGTGGCGATATTGATTAAGCATAACTAGAAGTTAATGATTAGCGGTAATTATCATCACTGCGTCATAAGCTAGAATTGACATACATGTACTGCGAAGTAAATCTGCACCAATATAGATTTTCAATGATGTTGGTGAAAACAAAAATATTTAAGTTTCGAGAATAATCACAACTTATGCGAGCGAGGACACAGGAGAGCTACTTGCTCAGGCTCAGCTTATGCTGACACTCATCATCCTGTGATGGCGTGCCGGTTCCTCAATTGCAATGCATTGCACGGCTTGGTACATCATTTCCATGTCACAAAGTGCATTGGAAAGAATGGTCGTCGATGTTATTGGCGCCAACAAAAATAGAACAAATGATTTACATCCCCTAGAGAATTCCAGACCTGTTTCTTTAATGTGCACTGTTCTTCAGTTGTCACAGCCTTTCGACTATATTTGATCGAATTGAGAACGTATATCGTTGTTCACTCTTTACGAAAAGCGTGTATTAAAATACCAGTGTGCAGAGTATCATATTGTTAACTATATATTGGCAAAGTATAGTCAATAGTTGGCTAGCTGTTTGTTATGAATACCAGTTTGAAGATAATTCTTCGAACAGTTTTGACGCAATTCGCACTCGCACATACGAACCTCTTATCATACAATTATATACCAAGCAGTCCCGGAAAGTATATCAACGCTGCTTTATTTAAAGGCCATAATAGAGTAAGATATGCAATTGTTTACTCTAGTGAACTACTTTAAATAGTCTATAAATCATTATTGTACCATACTCATTGATTTATTTCATAATCTATTTGCATTGCTTCTCATTGTGTGCTGATGCATAGCTAGAATAAGCCTTATGCTTTGTATATGAGTTGTTGTATGGACCCTACAAACGTTTATGTCAATTCATTTGATATTCGCCAGCATGATGTAATGCTGTTGAATAAACAATGTTTTGCCCATTAGTTGGGAGGATGTTTGAGTCTAAATATTAAGCACAAACCTTTACTACCATCGAATTAATCTTGTCGATGGCACTGTTCTTATGGTTTTGGGCAGTGTAACAACAGGTAGATATTACATAATGACCACTTGCATTGAAAGACAAGTCTCATCTATATTGCTGTGAATTGGACTGTTGTTATACCAGAGTGCCACAATATTGTTGCCGAATTGATTGCCTTCGAGCGACGTTCCATCATCCTTATAATGATACATGTACGAAGAACCCACATGATCAATCAATGGCCAAGACTTCCAAATGATGAATAATTCACATCTTTAGTGTACTGCCGGTCGCTTCACTGACATTCAGCAAATCATTTGCTAAGGATTGGCTATAGAGACAGAGACATGGCAACTCCCAATGTATCCAATGCAAATTTAATTAATACTGATAAAGCTTATTAAATAGGTCAATGGATGTGTTGCGGTTTATTTGGAGTGTCTGCTTGTAAGACAATGTGAGCATACTACCTTACTTTGAGCTGACAGCAGTAGACGAGAAACAATGTTACGATTGATGTCTTTTACATTAAGGGGTTAATGGGATTTTGGAAGCCTTCCCTAATTGGAAAAATGCTTATTAACTTGATGTGTGTTTTCACTTTGCTTTGTTCGACTCATGTTTTCTGTCAGCCGTGTTGTAGATGAAATCATTTTAATCAGTGTCAGGAGTTATCGAACCAGCTGACTGGTCACCGTTGTAACCTAATCTGCAATATTCTACGAGCACTATTTGGAGGATTTGATTGACATCGCATTTTGATCCATACATTATGTAAATTTAAAAAGCAGTAATTTATATCCGTGACCAAGCAAATTCAGCTTAATAATGTTTGCGTTTTGCTTTTCTAATACTATCGTTATAAGCCCAAAAGAAAACAATTGGATAGGTGATGTCCTTATGCATCAATATTTAGCAAACAACTTTTGCGTGGTCATTGTTATGCGGAACTATGCGTATTTGGTCTCATCTCTTATTCCAAAAGAGCTGTTAATTGGAGCAATGAAGATGAGGGAGTCGGTGGTTCTATCGGACTCTTTACTAATCAAATAATTGTTTATTACCATGATTTGCTTGAGTGAATGATCCTAATTAAGTGAGTCAAGTCAGGTACTTGTATCTCCTTTGAGGCCCTGGTGTTATAAAATCTTCAAGATGAGAAAAGATTGAACAGTATTGCAACGTGATTGTCCTCATCGTATTTAAGACCACTTCGCTGAATTATCGGCATTGCTTCATTCCGTATTTGGTATAAACTACATAGAAATATGTGCCAACTATTAAATGATTGAATCACGTCGTTTGATGAAACTGTTGTTGACACTGCGTTATATTAATTGCGACTGTTATTTAATGGCACAACACCGTGTATTTTGACGTATTGAGGATAGATGCTTTCCTTTTTGTAAATCAACATGGCATATGAGAGGCGATTTGCAAGTCAGTTCTGTTACATTGTGCTTCTGTGCGCACAGTATAATGTCCACACGCCAAAATCATATCAAGCGGTTTTTAATTTCCTCACGCTATAACAGCATAGTTGCAAGAAATATTGGTTAATGCTCACGAATTATTCCCTACCACTGTGATAGGAAAGCTATCGAGCACAGTACAGGGTGCTAACTAGCAGCTGACATACCACCTACAGCCATGAAGGTGATTCATTGTGGCAGCTGTATCTCTGTGACGAATGTGATCCACACACCCGTAACAATGCCACAGTTGAATTTACAATTTGTTCTTATGAATCGCCAATGGCGGGAGAACACCTGCGGCATTATTTCATCCAACAAAGTCACAATCATAGGAAACCACTGAAACGTATAACTTATTGTCTCATTCGAGTGGTAATGGAAGCACACTGCTGCACTGTGCCATGCAACACAGTCCCTGTTGTAATAATTGGATTATTAATCATCTTAAAGAACACATCTACTAAGAATCACTTATTAACCATTGATTGGGTGCTGCCGTCAGAAGCAATCTGTAATACTTATGCCACATTATGGAATTTAATAATGGAATGCAAATCAGCTGTTTCTATGTCGATCAAAACAACCACGCTCATCGATATTTAATATGCACGATTATGCGCCCTTATACAACGTATGCGGAATAGCCAATCATCAGTACTTGACCGAAGCTTGCGTAATTAAATGCAAGGAAAATTATAGACGATGTGATAATCACAAGAGTCAAATGTGGATAAATAAGCATGACACTTTTCGGGAGGGTATAAATAAAGACCATCAATTGCTTACCCAAAATAATAAGATCACCCTCTTACACCCCCTATTATTAGCATCCCGCCATTTTACAACGGACTGCTTAGTCATATACCCTACTTAGTGTGCAGTGTGTTGTTCCGTCTATGAGAAGTTCAACCATACCGACATTCCATGGACCTGAACTACACGAATACTTCTGGACAAAGCAGACACCTCCGCAAGGATAGCTAATATCATGCTATACTTAGGGTTTTATTGATGCGGTTCTTTTCAAACTGCTGTATATTTATCGTTAACATACTGGATGCCAAGTGAAATTCGTGTTTAAGATTATTTAGATCAACGACGCGATATTCGTGCAAATATAAATGGGATGAAGGATTTGCATCAATTTGTCCATTCATTTCGATAATAAGTCCCGTCTCCTTCTTGATTCTGAGCTCGCTTGCTTTTGTCTGTTGTTTCCTGAATCCGTTATCTGTTCTGGTAGTGTATCAGATTGTAAATGGATGTCCATTTGTTCACTCTATACCTTCTAATTGCTTCTTACTTAATTCACTTTGTGTATTCAAACTTGACACCCTCTTGTATGACATATTTAACTTTACTCGAACACTTCATGCTGACATAAATTATTTTTTGCCTCTTAAGATTGATTCATTCGGTTTGTAAAAACGATCATAATTTAGAAAGTATGCTTGAAAACTGTATCGAATACTACAAATAGCATTGACACTGCTGTTGCTGCCGTTAGTATTCAGATTGGTCGAGTGTATTCTGCCCCTCAAATTAACAATAACATTCTACCTGTTCTTAGCCATTATTCATGAGAGACATTGTTCGGAAATTGTTCATCATCGTAGCCATACACTCTGATCGAAATTGATCGACTGATTACATAGGGCATGTGGACAACCACCGGATGGAAGTTAGTCGGTACACATGTCTCATACCCTGATGTACCAGTGCCGTTGAAACGAACATTCATAACTGTGACGATTGTCATTGTATATAATTGCCGATATCTGACTTACAGATTGACGGTTGTGTAAAATTGAATCAGTCATGTTCTGATTTCACATTGTGTCTATTCATAATATCGCATATCCAATAGTATCGGCGCCTTAACATCGCTGTTGCGTGACTAGCAACACAATCAGTTCATGAGTACGTTAGAGATGTACGCTTTTCCAGCATATCCTCGCAACAAATCATTTTCCATATTATTCTTTCATTACTACGAGTGAGCTGCTTGACAATTTGGGCAGCAAAAAGCTTTTGTACGGTGAAACGGCAGTTTAAATTGGCTCTCGGAACATTTAAATATCAATTTCGAAAGTCCGTTCTGATCTCACGGTAGAAAGAGTTTTGCCCAAGGGTGGGTGACCTGATTCTGGATCAATGGATCACGGTCTATAGAATGAAGCGTCCTAGATATCAACGATTTAAGAGCATCGTCTTCAATGTGCAATTTGTCACTCATATTATTGACAACTAGTCGTTATTGTGCTTACTCAATACATGAGGCCGATTATTAAATGGTGAGAAAACACGTCAAGCGCTCTATTGATGACCCGCGACAACTGATATCCACCCCCCCCCAACCCACATGTAGGGCATCGCATATGCTTAGCATTTGTCATCTTAAAGTTGTATCGATTCATTCCATCCCGCACTGCATACAAAAACCTATTAGTCAAACTCACATGCATTACTGTTCGCCTCAATAAAGCATGCGTGGAACAATTGTATTATTTTTCAATACTTGTTCGAGCGTTCTCCATAAACCGACAGGTTGCAAAACATACACTCAAAGATTAGTGTTAGTGTCAGATTGCTATAACTAATTGTTCGACATATTCCTTTGGATGCGCATTCAAACATTAAAGCAATACTGGTAATAGACAGCTTCGATATCGAAGATGGAACATTGAGTGCATATGATAAATGTATATCACTAGAACTATCTACTTTGCTGATTTGCAATTGGCTGAACCTTTGTAATAAATCGTGGCCATCGCAGAATAATAGCTGCGTTTATGTGCGGCTTTTGTGACTACAAAGAATGGGCATAGTGGTCTACTAGAAAAAAGGAGCATTATGTAATCACACGAATATCATTTGTGGGCATGCGGAGCCTCTTGTGGTTATCAAGTTAACTATGTATTTTGATATATGGTAAAGATTGCGTTGGCGCTGAATGGCTGTCATTTTGTCCAAAACATCATCTCTGAACGGAAAGGATAGCGTGTGGTTTTTGGAAGAATTTTAAATATCGAATCACTTACAGTATTTACATGTATGCAAAATCAATTAAGACCCTAGTGCTTATATCCCTGAAAGAATGTCTGCAGACTATATATTCAGCTGTCTGCTTTGAGCTTTCTCTAAATAGAGCGCATGGAAAATCAGTATTTCATACAACTATAATAGCGCTAACCGCCCTATTCACCAGCCCCGTACCCCCTCTCCAACCCCCATTTTCTGAAACTATTATCGTGGGTGAATTCGAGTACTCTTTTCGGAATTCGTTAGCGTAACAGATCATATTCAATCGGATTGTCTCGATTCCTATCCGCAATAATCACCGCTCACTATTAATTACTGCCTTGGCAAGCGGCACGGTGACTAATTGATTGACGAGCAATGTTTAGGTATAAAAATGGAGTTTGGACAGGTTAAATGTTATCAGCTTCTGGATCAATAGATCACGGCCTACATAATATAGTGTCCAATATATCAACATGGTGCTCGATTGTTAAGTAGGAGGGAAAAGGCGATAACTCTTTTCTCACAAAAAAATAATAATTTTATAATATGATCTATCCAATCTGCTGATCCGTGTATAAATAGCAATATAACGAATCATTAGGGTTTTGCTTAAACTATTGACATTATGCTGTTGTTGATGTTATCATGGCGTATACAAGCGGTGTTAGCCATTCACCTATGCGTGTGTATTATTCAAGGCATCCTGTAGTACAAAGGATCATTAATACGAGTGATAAACTGCTTGCGCATTGTACCATTTATGCTCGTTACAAATGGACTAATGGCCGAATAATGGTTTAGCAGTTGTCCACCTTAGCAACGAGGAGAACATTTGCGTTCAGTGGCATTGGTTTTATCATAGTAAACAAGTGTATAAACGCCATTGCATCGAAGGCCTAGATGCATAAACTATATTCCAGTATGTTTTCTCTTGTTGCTTGAAATACGCGGAAAATAGAGCAAGAACACAACGATAAAAACATTGGCATAATTACATCGGACTCCATGTTTGCACAAAGAACAAAAAGTAAATCAGTCAACTTATTGTGCGCTGGCTTAAACATCAGCCAGTTACTAAGGAGTGTATAAACATAAATTATTTGCATCGCTGGATCCGTTCAGTCTCCAAGTGGTGGCGATATTGATTAACCATAACTAGAAGTTAATGATTAGCGGTGATTATCATCACTGCGTCATAAGCTAGAATTGACATACATGTACTGCGAAGTAAATCTGCACTAATATAAATTTTCAATGATGTTGGTGAAAACAAAAATATTTAAGTTTCGAGAATAATCACAACTTATACGAGCGCGGACTCAGGAGAGCTACTTGCTCAGGCTCAGCTTATGCTGACACTCATCATCCTGTGATGGCGTGCCGGTTCCTCAATTGCAATGCATTGCACGGCTTGGTACATCATTTCCATGTCACAAAGTGCATTGGAAAGAATGGTCGTCGATGTTATTGGCGCCCACAAAAATAGAACAAATGATTTAAATCCCCTAGAGAATTCCAGACCTGTTTGTTTAATGTGCACTCTTCTTCAGTTGTCACAGCCTTTCGACTTTATTTCATCGAATTGAGAACGTATATCGTTGTTCACTCTTTACGAAAAGCATGTATTAAAATACCAGTGTGCAGAGTATCATATTGTTAACTATATTGGCAAAGTATAGTCAATAGTTGGCTAGCTGTTTGTTTTGAATATCAGTTTGAAGATAATTCGACGCAATTCGCACTCGCACATACGAACCTCTTATCATACAATTATATATCAAGCAGTCCCGGAAAGTTTATCAACGCTGCTTTATTTAAAGGCCATAATAGAGTAAGTTATGCAATTGTTTACTTTAGAGAACTACTTTAAATAGTCTATAAATCATTATTGTACCATACTCATTGATTTATTTCATACTCTATTTGCATTGCTTCTCATTGTGTGCTGGTGCATAGCTAGAATAAGCCTTATACTTTGTATATGAGTTGTTGTATGGACCCTACAAACTTTTATGTCAATTCATTTGATATTTGCCAGCATGATGTAATGCTGTTGAATAAACAATGTTTTGCCCATTAGTTGGGAGGATGTTTGAGTCTTAATATTAAGCACAAACCCTTACTACCATCGAATTAATCTTGTCGATGGCACTGTTCTTATGGTTTTGGGCAGTGTAACAATAGGTAAATATTACATAATGACCACTTGCATTGAAAGACAAGTCTCATCTATATTGCTGTGAATGTGGCTGTTGTTATACCAGAGTGCAACAATATTGTTGCCGAAATGATTGCCTTCGAGCGACGTTCCATCATCCTTATAATGATACATGTACGAAGAACCCACATGATCAATCAATGGCCAAGACTTCCAAATGATGAATAATTCACATCTTTAGTGTACTGCCGGTCGCTTCACTGACATTCAACAAATCATTTGCTAAAGATTGGCTATAGAGACATGGCAACTCCCAATGTATCCAATGCAAATTTAATTAATACTGATAAAGCTTATTAAATAGTTCAATGAATGTGTTGCGGTTTATTTGGAGTGTCTGCTTGTAAGACAATGTGAGCATACTACCTTACTTTGAGCTGACAGCAGTAGATGAGAAACAATGTTACGATTGATGTCTTTTACATTAAGTGGTTAATGGGATTTTGGAAGCCTTCCCTAATGGGAAAAAATGCTTATTAACTTGATGTGTGTTTTCACTTTGCTTTGTTCGACTCATGTTTTCTGTCAGCCGTGTTGTAGATGAAATTATTTTAATCAGTGACAGGAGTTATCGAACCAGCTGACTGGTCACCGTTGTAACCTAATCTGCAATATTCTACGAACACTATTTGGAAGATTTGATTGACATCGCATTTTGATCCATACATTATGTAAATTTAAAAAGCAATAATTTATATCAGTGACCAAGTCAATTCAGCTTGATAATTTTGGCATTTTGCTTTTCTAATACTATCGTTATAAACCCAAAAGAAACAATCGGATAGGTGATGTCCTTATGCATCAATAATTAGCACACAAATTATAATGATTTGAGTGGTCATTGTTATGCGGAACTATGCGTATTTGGTCTCACCTCTTATTCCAACAGAGCTGTTAATTGAAGCAATGAAGATGAGCGAGTTTGTGGTTCTATCGGACTCTTTACTAATCAAATAATTGTTTATTACCATGATTTGCTTAAGTGAATGATCCTAATCAAGTGAATCAAGTCAGGTGCTTTTATCTCCGTTGAGGCCCTGGTGTTATAAAACCTTCAAGATGAGAAAAGGTGGAACAGTATTGCAACGTGATTGTCCACATCGTATTTAAGACCACTTCGCTGAAATATCGGCATTGCTTCATTCCGTATTTGGTATAAACTACTTAGAAATATGTGCCAACTATTAAATGATTGAATCGTTTGATGAAACTGTTGTTTACACTGCGTTATATGATTACGACTGTAATTTAATGGCACAGCACCTTGTATTTGGATATATTGAGGATAGATACTTTCCTTTTTGTAAATCAACATGGCAGATAAAAGACGATTTGCAAGTCAATTCTGTTACATTATGCTTCTGCGCGCACAAAATAATGTCCATACGCCAAAATCATATCAAGGGGTTTTTAATTTCTTCACGTTATGACATAGCATAAGTGCAAAACAAACTTTGTCGAAATAAACCTCTATAATTGGTAGCTTTACGATTATCGATCCAATAATAGTTTTCTTTTTCTAAATCAGACATTTTCTAAATGATGACAATTATATCACCGAATAAAAATATTCGAGTGATTTGACACTTAGTTCCTAAACCACACAGTCGTTCACTGGTGCATGACAATATCTATAAATTAATTATTATCGCCTGGGAGCGATATTCTTAACGGACTTTGATAAGCCTTTTGATTTTGATGTGTTCTCCAAGTTACATCGTATTTGGCCGGATTGTATTTAGCATGATGTTATTGTTCCCACGCGCGCAGCTCTTTGAGAGCCTGGTCACTAACCGCGCTTCATGAGCAGCACTCAAATTTACGAGCAGCAATTAAGGTCAAATCATGTGTTAATGGGATAATGTCGCTGTTACATTTCCCGTCCCGAAATATTTGTATGTAGATTTTAGCATGTATGTAAAGCTCCGATATCGCATAATGGGCTTCGAAAAACAGTTATGCATGTTATTTTAAGATGTAACCTTCAAATCCCCGTTAGTTTCCTGAACATAACCTATAGAACGGTTTTTCTTGAGCAAACGTCTTCTTTTGCCTGTGATTTTGTAACATTATTTCGATCGCAAATCATCGTCATTCTCAAAGCCAGGGTTATTGTGATCAGCCTGTTTTCACTGTAATCCAAACGCTACTGAGTGGGTTCCGCTAATCCTAAACAAGAACCTTTTAATCAAGGAAAGTCAATTTGGATTAAGCCTGGAGATTATTTTAGTTCATTATCATCCACGAGGTTACTTCTTTGGGAGATAAGCAAGAAGCAGTGTTAACACAAATCACACTCAACGGATGTATCACGAGAGGCGAAAACAGAATATTATAAACGCAGTCCATGTTGTGTATTATTGATAGATATCCCGATCTTCCAGTGTGTGAATGAGTCCTGAAACAAGCTACATATCCGGAAGAGAAGAAATTGCAGTTGCTTTTGGCCTGCTGCTATCGCATATGTCCCCGACAGTTTTTAGCAGTTTTGGTTTTAATGGCATTTTCATAAAGCGCTTTACATCAAAGTGCAACATCTTTTACCGCAGTCTGGATGATAGGAACGGCTTGCTCTGTTGAAGTTTTATGCAAGAATTGTGCATCTCTTTACCATCTTTTTGTTTATCTAGAAATGGGTGTCTCTACTACGTTACAACGATCTTGCACTTCATTAACAATGTAAAATATTGTAAGCATAGTCAAGCAGATGAAATATGGATATCGACCAGGACACGTAGTATTCGAGTGTTTCCGAATAAATTCCACGTGACTTCCTTACCCTACCCAACCCAATCCCACCATACCCTGCCTTACCCTGACCCCGCCCTATTCTGCCCTACCCTACCCTACCCTACCCTAATCTTCCCTGGTCTGCCCTATCCTACCCTATTCTGACCTGCCCTGCCATGCCTTTCACTGTCCTGCCCTGCACACCCTTACACCCTTCGTTTTAGCGTAATGGTTGTGTGTCGATACTCTAGATGCAACTCAGCAATCTTAGATGTATGACAATGAATATCAAAATAATGCAATAACCTTGCGCGACAGGTAGCAGTACAATGCATTGCATGTCATGCAACGGGTAGCTGATCGCAATCAAATTTTTGTGGTGTGCTTACAATTGCCTGCTCAACAAACGATAAATAATATATTGGAATCGGCCATAACGGTCGATGATCACTTGAACAGCAACACAGAAATATGATTTTTTCATATTTTACTTATAGTATTTTATCCATTACACCTCATGTTTGTTCAGAGTGTTCTGATTGAGTGTTCAGGGTGTAATGAGGTTGCATATGTAACGTTTGGTGCTGGATAAGAACATTCATTTAGCTGGATATCGCACCGAGGCAGGAATCGTGCAGATGAATGAAAAGGGATTATTTTATCTAGGAAAAGTAATTTCATATCATATGCAGATGTCAATGATATTTATAACTCAGCACTGGCGTGGAAAAAAATAACAGCGTATGTGCAAGAAATATTGGTTAATGCTCACGAATTATTCCCTACCACTGTGATAGGAAAGCTATCGAGCATTGTACAGGGTGTTAACTAGCAGTTGACATACCACCTACAGCCATGAAGGTGATTCATTGTGGCAGTTGTACTCTGTGACGAATGTGATCCACACACCTGTAACAATGCCACAGTTGAATTTACAATTTATTGTAATGAATAGCCAATGGCGGGAGAACACCTGCGGCATTATTTCATCCAACAAAGTCACAATCATAGGAAACCACTGAAACGTATAACTTATTGTCTCATTCGAGTGGTAATGGAAGCACACTGCTGCACTGTGCCATGCAACACAGTCCCTGTTGTAATAATTGGATTATTAATCATCTTAAAGAACACATTTACTAAGAATCACTTATTAACCATTGATTGGGTGCTGCCGTCAGAAGCAATCTGTAATACTCATGCCACATTATGGAATTTAATAATGGAATTCTAATCAGTTGTTTGTAGGTCAATCAAAACAACCACGCTCATCCATATTTGATATGCACGATTATGCGTCCTTATACAACGTATGCGGAATAGCCAATCATCAGTACTTGACCGAAGCTTGCGTAATATAATGCAAGGAAAATTATAGACGATGTGAAAATCACAAGAGTCAGATGCGGATAAATAAGCATGAAACTTTTCGGGATGATATAAATAAAGACCATCAATTGCTTACCCAAAAAAATAAGATCATCCTCATACACCCGCTATCATTAGCGTCCCGCCATTTTACCACGGACTGCCTAGACATATATCCTACTTAGTGTGTAGTGTGTTGTTCCGTCTATGTTAAGATCAACCATGCCGACATTCCATGGACCTGAACTACGCGAGGACTTCTGCACAAAGCAGAAACCTCCACAAGGATAGCTAATATCATACCCAGCTATACTTAGGGGTTTAATGACGTGGTTCTTTTCAAACTGCTGTATATTTATCGTTAACATACTAGATGCTAAGTGAAATTCGTGTTATAGATTATTTAGATCAGCGACGCGATATTAGTGCGGATATAAATGGGATGGAGGATTTGCATCAGTTTGTCCATTGATTTCGATAATTAGTCTCGTCTTCTTCTTGATTCTGAGCTCGCTTGCTTTTGTCTGTTGTTTCCTGAATACGTTATCTGTTCTGGTAGTGTATCAGATTGTAAATGGATGTCCATTCGTCACTCTATACCTTCTCATTGCTTCTTACTTAATTCACTTTGTGTATTCAAACTTGACACCCAATTGTGTAACATATTTAACTTTACTCGAACACTTCATGCTGACATGAATTATTTTTTGCCCCTTTAGATTGATTCATTCGGTTTGTAAAAACGACCATAATTTAGAAAGTACGCTTGAAACTGTATCGAATACTACAAATATCGTTGACACTGCTGTTGCTGCCGCTGTAATTCTGATTGGTCGAGTTTATTCTGCCCCTCAGATTAACAATAACATCATATCTGTTCTTAGCACATTATTCATGAGATATATTGTTCGGAAATTGTCCATCATCGTAGCCGTACACTCTGATAGAAATTAATCGACTGATTACATAGGGCATGTGGTCAACCACTGGATGAAGGCTAGTCGGTATACATGCCGCATAGTCTACTGTACCAGGGCCGTTGAAACGAACGTTCATACCTGTGACGATTGTCATTATATATAATTGCCGATATCGGACTTACAGCTTGACATATGTGTAAAAATTAATCAGTCATGTGCTGATTTCACATTGCGTCTATTCATAATATCGCATATCCAATAGATTCGGAGCCTATACGTCGCTGTCGCGTGACTAGTAACACAATCAGTTCATGAGTACGTTAGAGATTTACGCTTTTCTAGCATATCCTCGCAACAAATCAGTGAGCTGCTTGACAATTTGTGCCGCAAAAAGCTTTTGTACGGTGAAAAGGCATTTTAAATTGGCCCTCGGAACATTCAAATATCAATTTCGAAAGTCCGTTCTGATCTCACGGTAGAAAGAGTTTTGCCCAAGGGTGGGTGACCTGATTCTGGATCAATAGATCACAGTCTATAGAATGAAGCGTTCTAGATATCAACGATTTGGGAGCATCGTCTTCAATGTGCAATTTGTCACTCATATTATTGACAACTAGTCGTTATTGTGCTTATTCAATATATGAGGCCGATTATTGAATGGTGAGAAAACACGACATGCGCTCTATTGATGACCCGCGACAACTGGTAATCCCCCAACCCACGTGTAGGGCATCGCATATGCTAAGCATTTTTCATCTTAAAGTTGTATCGATTCATTCCATCCCGCACTGCATACAAAAACATATTACTCAAACTCACATGCATTACTGTTCGCCTCAATCAAGCATGCGTGGAACAATTGTATTATTTTTCAATACTTGTTCGAGCGTTCTTTATTAACCGGCAGGTTGCAAACCCTACATTGAAAGATTATTGTTAGTATCAGATTGCTTTAACTAATTGTTCGACACATTCCTTTGGATGCACATTCAAACATTACCGCAATACTGGTCATAGGCAGCTTCGATATCGAACATGGAACATAGAGTGTATATGACATATGTATATCACAAGAACTATCTACTTTGCTGATTTGCAATGGGCTGCATCTTTTGATAAATCGTGGTCATCGAATAATAGTAGCTTCGTATATGTGCGGCTGTCTGCTTTGAGCTTTCTGTAAAAAGAACGCATGGAAAATCAGTAGAAGTAAGAATACAGAGTTTATACTAAACCTCTTCAATAAAGGGGTTAATTCATTGTAACTGTCCTTATAACGCTTAGTGATTAATTTGATGCTCTCTTCTCTTCTCACCGTTTGCATTAATAGATTGTCAACTGGTTAGCTGTGTATTTTATACAACTATAACAGCGGTTACCGCCCCATTCACCAGCCCCTTTCCCCCTCTCCAACCCCTATTTCCCGAAACTATTATCGTGGGTGGATTCGAGTACGCTTTTCGGAATTCGTTAGCGTAACAGAGCATATTCGATCGGATTATCACGATTCCTATCCACATTACCCACCGCTGATTATTAATTTCTGCCTTGGCAAGTGACACGGTGACTAATTGATTGACGAGCAATGTTTAGGTATAAAAATGGAGATTGGACAGGTTAAATGTTATCAGCTTCTGGATCAATACATCACGGTTCACATAATGCAGCGTCTTATATATCAACGATTTAGGAGTACGGTGCTCTAAACCAATGATCGTTTCGATAAGTCTTCAATGTGCAAGTTGACACGTGCAGACGGAAATCTATGGCTTCATTGATGAGAACCTGCTCCGAGGTGCATGGTGTGATTGCCCAGGGCGATAAATCGCAAACGACGAAAATAGAACCTTATTAGTGTTTAGCCCGTTGTAACTGCAATTGCGGATCCCTTAAGTACATTCTGGTATGCAAATAGTACAGATATAAGCGAATTCTCCAATCAAGGCTGGTTACCGGTTGCCAAACACGACCAGGTTGACATCTTATATGTCCGTTGAATCTTTCATGTTGAATATGGGTGATGCTGCAACTCCAAATAATGTTGTTTTCTTATTCAGGTCAGTAACCAGCTCGTGTTGACAATTGTTGACATAATACTCTGCACAAAACATTCGGTATGATATCACATTGAAAACAGGTTAAATGCAAACATGTTATTATTTGTTAAGAGTAGCAGTATATCGCTAAGTCTACATGCTCTATTGATAAACCATCTTCAAATTAGCAGGTAAGATACCTCGGGTTAATTCAAGTAATGCTTCTCTCAATGTATTATGCTACTTCATTTGTAATATTTGTTGCACTTGCAAAAGGGGATAAAATGACACCAGTGGTGAGCCGTACATCATAGCAGCAGCAAATGTTATTATATTTCTCAACTTCCTAACGAAAGAGGCAACGCAACGCAATGGAATGGGGATTCTCGAATCCATTTCACCAGTTCAGTACTGCACATATTATGCCGCAATAAACTGCAAATACAACTTCATTATGTTGCGTTTGAAACGTGTTATACCAAGAATACAATGAAACAAAATAATCGCATATTAACAAAATTGAATCACTAATCAACAATATTTGTGATAACAATCGGGCACCCTCAGAACAAATCACTAATAGACTTCGTGTTTCGTCATAAGTTAGTGAACCTTTCATCAGCAAACATATATTGAATGCTAAAAAAATTGCGCCTCCTGCATAGATTATAAATATGTAACCCTCAACTTTGAGTGTGCTTTATATTTATGATTTCTACTGTTGTCATTATACACGGATAAGTATTGGTTGGCAGGTTGCATCTTGCATACCATTTGCTTTTTCTTTATTGTCTTGCAACTGATACATCACGAGAACGATCGACATACCAGCAATGCTGAGCCCCTTCTGATCTATGTAACTTCAAGAGGCTCTGGAAGTTTATTCATTCTACCTGTTGCACGAGAGGTTGTTGAATTACAATGTTCAAGCCATCATTTCTTCTTTAACTTTTATAATTAGTATTTCCCCAGATTTCTGTTTATCATACGCTGGTATTATTCATTTTCACCCACGATATAGTCACGTGCGGGAATCAAATCTACTTACCTGTCTATGTGTTATGATTTTATGCTTGTATATTTGAATGTTATAATTCGCCTTTTGTCAGAAGCATCTAAGTGGAACTGATAACATTTTATCATTATAATGTCACTGTGCGCTACATTTTGAGACACGGCGTATTACATCACTTGGGATAATGTCATATTTTAGCGAGTATGAGGAAGTTGTATTGTCAGATAAAAACATTCATGTATACTCGAACTTTTAATTTCCATTCAAGCGGGAAACACTTGTGTCTGTATCAAAATACCATACATTTATTCCCAGCACCAGGAATATACCGACAGCTGTGTATCTACAGCATCTATTGCATGTTGGCTAACTTTACACAATGAGCGGTATGTTTCGTTAAAAACTACAAATGAATAGATGTGCGTTGCACAATAAGTCATCAACTCAAGATGAATACAAAAGGCGTGACAAAAATATTGTTTTCAGCGGTATTACATTGTTCTTTAGTTTAAGGCTCTATCTCTTGAGGCCCTGTTAGTAACTTATATGTTTTGTCACCGAGCTGCAAACATCATTTACACGCGTCAATCAAATATGCGGAATCAACCGCTTTGACCTATTGGGAATTCTTTTGACGACCTCGTTCAGTCATATCAAATCAATCATCTAAATTAGATTTTGGTACCAGAAAATAAACTTAATGCCATTTATATGATTGATATATTGTACATATTCATTAAAGATCAAACGACTGAAATATTCCTTCACATTCGAGTGGGAATCGTAACGATAAACATCTAGATAGTGTTAACAAATGGTTCATGACGCATATATAGCAATTATTATTTGGCTGCTGAATTGTGCCACAACTGGCACTCAAGATTGAAACACCAATACGCTTCCAGGCTCGAGTTAATACCATTGACATTATTAAGACAATGTTCAAGGCTAGATGCTGGTTATGGTTTGTGAATAGTGTCAGTTGTTTACGTGACAATTAATATTGCCGACTGTCCCAGACACAACCAAGCGTAAACACATTGCAAACCTTGAGCTTAACAATGATTAGTTACGCCCATTGAAGATTAGTAATTTCCACCAGGCTATGGATTTTAACATACAAAAAAATTGTCATCGCCGTTCCGTGACCATTTCGTTAACAGCAAACCATCAAGTCCACCGAGGCGCGATGAATGCAATTGTCACGTTGACATTATGCCTATGTATCTAAATTGATTGCTTTGGTATCGTCGGGTGCTTGAATTTAATACAGACGCAATCAGGGTCGAGGCCATTATGAAACTTAGCATCTGATATATATTGACAACGTGGTTCGCGGCGGCGGAGGCAATGAGACGAGCTCATAATCGTTATTATATATCCAACGGATAGTAACCTGCAGTGAGCATCTTGTTTAAAAAGTTGAATCGCTCGTTTGTTAATTGGTCAAATAGATAGCCTGATTTATAAAACGCAACGATATATATATATATATATATATATATATATGTATATATATATATATATATATATATATATACATATATATATATATATATATATATATATATATATCTATATATATATATATATATATATCTATATATATCTATCTATATATATATATATATTATATATATATATATATATATATATATATATAACTGTACGATTGATACCATTTCGCATCTAAGGCCGACCATTTTGTCGCACAGTTACATTTCGAACCATGATTTGTGATTCCAAAAAGTAAATCTTGGTTAAATACTAAATAAGGGCCCAACTCTGTAATTTATAAAGGTTTACCACTGGAAATATTCGTTTTGAGGTTGGATTCACTGAAGTTGTATTAATTTAAGCAGTCATTTTGAATTCCGGACCTTATTTTGAAATTTGTATATTTTTACCGTGCAACAAATTTGTCGTTTGAATAAAAACACCTTTTTTCCTATTTATTTCGAGTATGTTTGTACCAACTATGGACAACTTGCCAAATCAATGTTTGGACAACACTGTGAACAATTTTCAAGATCATCTTGCAACTTTCCACAAAAGTTGACAAATATATATTTTCATCGCACGCTGCCACAATTTGTCAAGCTTGGCTTTGTCAGCAATTTGCGTATTTTGAGATAGCTTGATTTCCATCGGCGGCGTATTTCGAAGGTTTGTCAGCGCATTCTTTATTGTTTTCCAAATCGATTATTAATTCAATGATAGTGCTTAGATATATATTTTTTTGACTTGGGAACTGGCGAAATATAGTCGCGCCTCTACGAGCAGTCTTCAAATTTAGGTTGTGTATATAGTATGAGTCAAATTGGATGCATATGTAGTATGTAACAATGTGGTTAATGTTTTGCATTACCATTGGTGCCTAACTTTTGTGAACCGCCTTTTTTGAACCAAAATATATATATTCTCTCCCACTAAAATATTCATAAAAAGTTAACTTAATTTGACCGCTGCAAATTATCAATGGACTATAATTACATTAGTTAAAAATGATTTGTCATTGCCATGATATGTTTTGGACAAAAACCCAAAATGGTGGCATATAGGGATTGTACAAAATGATAGATATTGTAAATATATATATATATATAGAGATATATATATATATAGATAGATATATAGATATATATATATCTATATAGAGAGATATAGATATAGAGAGATATAGAGATATATATATCTCTCTATAGAGATATAGATATATATATATATGTATATATCTATATATATATATGGATATATATCTTATATCTATATATAGATATATATATTTATATATATATACATATATATATTTATATGATACATAAATATATGTATATATAAATATATATATATATCTACATATATATATATATATATATATATATATATATATATATCTATATATATATATATATATATATGTATATACTGTACGATACAGACGACAATTAGCTAAAGTCATGGTATCAGTCATGAAGCCATTACTTAAACTATGCATTGCGTATTGATAATAACATGCTCATTTTGTGTTAAAATATGTCTGGCAATTGATTAAGTGCTGATGTATTCTGTATGCCTGTTTTCCTTATTATGAATTGTATAAATACCATACCTGGGTGATCGGACCTATGTACCTGGCTTGACCCCGGAGGTTTCCACGTTGTAGCCGTCTTGCACGACGCTGACCGTTTGTTGTGATTGTTTACTCAGCAGAGGTTGTAATCGTGTCTTGTATTTTACAGCGATAGGTGGCATTCTAAGCTGTAAATATATCATTTTTTGGCGTAGCACATCATGGTTATTTGACGTAGATTTTTCTCAAGATCAATGAATAATGTATGTAATGAATTTCCAGATCCGTTATTCTGACGGTGAGAGACTTGTATGTCCATTTTCAAATGATTGTGTTTGATCTGGTTTCCTCCGATCTAAACGAGTAGATTGGATGCCGTGGTAAGCTATGGAACTATATTACGAAAAAATGTTGCATTATCATTAGTCTCTGAGCATAGTGTTTAGCTATAGCTAGCAAGGCGTATTTTGAGCAGAGCGATCACCGTACATTAGAACCAATAACTTAAAATATCGACATATGTTGCAATTGATAGGCATTGGTATTTCGTCCAATTGATGTGCCACTTGCATCAGAGTACAACGATATCATAAGGGCCATATAATTGGTGAAGGTATAAGTGCACATCAGTTACATCCCTTTGGACATCAAAATAGGGAGCGCGAATGACATAGTTTTGCCCTTTGAAGCGTGATTCGTTTACGTGCAGGTTAATAAATGCAATCTGAAAAATATAACATTCCAGTTATTAACACGACTCGATATCATAAGTACAACGATTTAGTCATAACAGACTGTTATATGGAATGTATGATGAGCTGTGCTCGTGTTTAAAAAGCCCGTGAATGTATGTGCATACTTTCCTACGATACTAAAATTAGTATAAACGTATTTATGATGATCCCCTTAGTTGCTGCACCAATCGTAAAAACGCATAAGCTGAGTCGTAATATCTAGGCCTAGTCGTAGGTTCATAAAATCGTTATTCTGAGACCCACTATATATGCGCAGTGCGTTTTTTTGCGAAACAGCTATCCCATATGTTACAAAACCTATGTTTGCATTTGGTGCAAAATATAGATGGCATTAGACAATACCCATGTTCCAAGAGCAAGATTTCACAAGGTGCAGTTAGTTTAAGCTATTGATCAGTTTGTACTGGCACACATTGGTTATATTTAACCCTCGTTATCAATATAAGCAAGCAAGGGTTTAAGACCTCCGTTTGCTATATATATATATATATATATATATATATATATATATATATATATATATATAGATATATATATATATATATAGAGAGAGATAGATATATATATATAGAGATATATATATAGAGAGATATAGATATATCTCTTTATAGATATATATCTATCTATATATCATATCTATATATATATCTATATCTGTATATATAGGGATATAGAGGGATCTCTCTCTCTTATATATCTATCTCTCTCTCTCTATATAATATATTTTCTATCTATATATCTATCTCTCTCCCTATAAATAATATTTCTCCCTACTCTCTCTATATCTATATCTCTCTATATATATATATCTATATATATATATTTATGTATCTATATATATTCGTATGTATAAATATATAAGGGGCAGAATAAATTCGACCAATCAGAATGCTAGCGGCAGCACTAGCAGTGTCGTTACTATTTGTAGTATTCGATAGTGTTCGAGCGTACTTTCTACATCATGATCGTTTTTACAAACCGAATAAACCAATCTAAAGGGGCAAAAAATCATTCATGTAGGCATGAATTTTTGCGAGTATAGTTGAATATATTATACAATAGGGTATCAAGTTTGAATCTACGGTGTGAATTAATAAAGAAGAAATGAGAATGTATTGGGTAAAAAAAGGGAAATCAATTTAACAATCTGTTACACTACAAGAACAGATAACGGATACAGGAAACAACAGACAAAACCAAGCGAGCTTAGCAGCAAAGAGGAGACGAGACTAATTATCGAAATGAACGGACAAACTAATGCAAATCCTTCATCCCATTTATATATATAAAATATCGACATATGTTGCAATTGATAGGCATTGGTATTTCGTCCAATTGATGTGCCACTTGCATCAGAGTACAACGATATCATAAGTGCCATATAATTGGTGAAGGTATAAGTGCACATCAGTTACATCCCTTTGGACATCAAAATAGGGAGCGCGAATGACATAGTTTTGCCCTTTGAAGCGTGATTCGTTTACGTGCAGGTTAATAAATGCAATCTGAAAAATATAACATTCCAGTTATTAACACGACTCGATATCATAATTACAACGATTTAGTCATAACAGACTGTTATATGGAATGTATGATGAGCTGTGCTCGTGTTTAAAAAGCCCGTGAATGTATGTGCATACTTTTTCCTACGATACTAAATTAGTATAAACGTATTTATGATGATCCCCTTAGTTGCTGCACCAATCGTAAAAACGCATAAGCTGAGTCGTAATATCTAGGCCTAGTCGTAGGTTCATAAAATCGTTATTCTGAGACCCACTATATATGCGCAGTGCGTTTTTTTTTGCGAAACAGCTATCCCATATGTTACAAAACCTATGTTTGCATTTGGTGCAAAATATAGATGGCATTAGACAATACCCATGTTCCAAGAGCAAGATTTCACAAGGTGCAGTTAGTTTAAGCTATTGATCAGTTTGTACTGGCACACATTGGTTATATTTAACCCTCGTTATCAATATAAGCATGCAAGGGTTTAAGACCTCCGTTTGCTATATATATATATATATATATATATATATATATATATATATATATATATATATATATATATATATATATATATATATATATATATATATAGATAGATATATATATATATATCTATAGATAGAGATCTATATATATATATATCTCTCTCTCTCTCTCTATAGAGAGAGAGGTCTCTCTCTCTCTCTCTCTCTCTCTCTCTCTCTCTCTCTCTTTCTTTCTCTCTCTATAGTATCTCTCTCTCTCTCTCTCCCTCTATCTCTCTTCTCCTCTACATCTCTATCTAAAGAGGATCTCTCTCTCTCTCTCTCTCCTCTCTCTCTATCTATATATCTCTATATATATATATCTCTCTCTATCTCTATATCTATATATATATATTCGTATGTATAAATATATAAGGGGCAGAATAAATTCGACCAATCAGAATGCTAGCGGCAGCACTAGCAGTGTCGTTACTATTTGTAGTATTCGATAGTGTTCGAGCGTACTTTCTACATCATGATCGTTTTTACAAACCGAATAAACCAATCTAAAGGGGCAAAAAATCATTCATGTAGGCATGAATTTTTGCGAGTATAGCTGAATATATTATACAATAGGGTATCAAGTTTGAATCTACGGTGTGAATTAAAAAAGAAGAAATGAGAATGTATTGGGTAAAAAAAGGGAAATCAATTTAACAATCTGTTACACTACAAGAACAGATAACGGATACAGGAAACAACAGACAAAACCAAGCGAGCTTAGCAGCAAAGAAGAGACGAGACTAATTATCGAAATGAACGGACAAACTAATGCAAATCCTTCATCCCATTTATATTCGCATGAATATCGCGTCGTTGAGCTAAATAATCTTACACACAAATTTCACTTAGCAACTGGTATGTCAACGATAAATATACAGCAGCTTGTAACGAACCTCGTCATTAAACCCCTAAGAATAGCTGGGCATGATATTAGCTTACCTTGCGGAGATGTCTGCTTTGTCCTGAAGTATTCGGGTAGTTCAGGTCCATGGAATTTCAGTATGGTTGATCTTCACATAGACGGAACAACACACTACACACTAAGCAGGGTATATAACTAAGCAGTCCGCTGTAAAATGGCGGGATGCTAATAATAGAGGTGTGCGAGTGGAATCTTTTTATTTGGGGTTAAAAATCGATTGTCTTTATTTATATCATCACAAAATTTTTCATGCTTATCTATCCACATCTGATTCTTGTGATTTTCACATTGTCTATAATTTCCCTTGCATTATATTACGCAAGCTTCGGTCAAGTACTGATGATTGGCTATTCCGCATACGTTGTATAAGGACGCATTATCGTGGATAACGAATATGGATGAGCGTGGTTGTTTTGATCGACCTAGAATCAACTGATTTGCATTCCATTATTAAATTCCACAATGTGGCATGAGTATTACAAATTGCATCTGACGGCAACACCCAATCAATGGTTTATTAGTGATTTCGAGTAAATGTGCTTTTACGATGATTAATAATGCAATTATTACAACAGGGACTGTGTTGCATGGCACAGTGGCGCAGTGTGCTTCCATTACCACTCGAATGAGACAATAAGTTATACGTTTCAGTGGTTTCCTATGATTGTGACTTTGTTGGATGAAATAATGCCGTAGGTATTCTCCCGCCATTGGCGATTCATTAGAACAAACTGTAAATTTAACTGTGGCATTGTTGCGGATGTTGATCACATTCGTCACAGATATACAACTGCAACAATAAATAACCTTCATCGCTGTAGGTGGTATGTCATTTGTTAGTTAATACTTTGTAATGTGCTCGATAGCTTTCCTCTCCCAGTGGCAATGAATATTTCGCAATCATTAAACAATATTGCTTTCACATATACTATTACTGCAAATACGAAAAGCAGTAGAGTTGTTTCCTCACGACACTGCTGAGTTATAAATATCAAAGACATCTGCATATGATACGAAAGTACTTTTCCTAGATTAGTTAATCCCTCTTCATTATCTTCAGTATTCTGCCTCGGTGTGAAATCAAGCATGCTATAGATACTAAATGAATGTTTTTATCTAGCACCATATGTTTAAATAAATCAAGACAATTTACATACGGAAACCTCATTACACCTCGAGCACTCAATTGCAGCACTTTTAACCAAACATGAGGTGTCAGGGTAGTGTAGGGCAGGGTAGGGCAGGCCAGGGTTAGGCAGGGCAGGGTAAGAATAGGTTGGGAAGGATAGGGAAGTCACGTGGATAACATTCGGAAACACACTCGGATGCTCCGATATCCATATTTCATCATCTTAAATAGGTTTACAATATTCTATATTGTTAATGAAGTCCAAAGTTGTTGTAACGTAGTGGAGACATTACTCTTATTCTTATATAAACAAACTTCAACAGAGCAAGCCGTTCCCGCTATTCAGACAGCGATATTGCACTTTGATGTAAAACCCTGTATGAGAAAGCCAATACAACCGAAACTGCTAGAAACTGCCAGGGAGATATGCAATAGCAGCAGGCCATAAACAACTTATTTCAGGACTTGGAAGATCAGGATATCTATCAATAATACACAACATGGACAACGTTTACATCATTCTGATTTCGCCATTCGTGTTATGTCCGTTGAGAGTGACCCGTGTCAACACTGCTTCTTGCTTATCTCCCAAAGAAGTAACCTCGTGGATGATAATGAACTAAAATTATCTCCACGCTTATTCCCAATTGCCTTTGCTAGATTAAAAGGTTCCTGATTAAGATTTGCGGAACCTACTCCATAGCCTTGAGTTTACAGTGATAACACACTGATCACAATACTAGCGACATTATCCCATTAACACATGATTTGACCTTAATTGCTGCCCGTAAATATGAGTGCTGCTCATGAAACGCGGTTGTGACCAGGCTCTCAAAGAGCTGCGGCCGGGGGACAATTTTGTGGATATTTTTATCAGTCTGATTTAGAAAAAGAAACTATGACTGCATAGATAAACGTAAAGCCACAATTAAATAGATTTTTTCGACAAAGTTTATTTTGCTCCTGTGCTGTGTCGTTTACGTTAGGTATTTAAAACCCCTTGACAGGATTTTGGCGTATGGACATTATATTGCGCTTACAGAAGCACAATGTAACACAAATGACTTGCAAAGCGCCTTTTTTCGGCCGTGTTGATTTCCAAAAAGGAAAGCATCTAACCTCAGTATATGAAAATACAAAGTGCTGCGCCACTAATAAACAGTCGCAATCATATAACGCAGTGCCAACAAACGTTTCATCAAACGACGTGATTCAATCGTTGAATAGTTTGCATATATTTCCATGTAGTTTACACCAAATACGTAATGAAACAATGCCGATAATTAAGTGTAGTAGTCTTTAATACGATATGGACAATCACGCTAAAATACAGTAAAACTTTTTCAAATCTTGAAGGTTATTTAACATCAGGGCCTCACTGGAAATAACAGAACCTGACTTGACTTGCTGAATAAGGATCATTCACTTAAGCTTAACATGGTGATAAGCACTTATTTGATTAGTAAAGAGTGCGTTAAAACCACCGATTCGCGCATCTTCATTGCATCATTGAACAGCTCTGTTGGAATAAGAGATGAGACCAAATACGCATAGTACCGTATAAAAATGCCCTCCCAAGTTGTTTGCTGCATATAGATGTATTAGGAAATCACCTATCCCATTGTCTCCTTTTGGTTTATTACGATAGTATTAGAAAAGCAAAATGCAAACATTATTAAGCTGACTTTGCTTGGGCACGGATATAAATTACTGCTCTTTAAATTTTTATAATGTATTGATCAAAATGCCATATCGATTAAATCTTCCAAATAATATACATCAAATATTGCAGAGTAGGTTACAATAGTGACAAGTCAGATGGTGCGATAACTCCTCTCACTGATTAAAATGATTCATTTACAACACGGCTGACAAAAAACAGCAAAGTGAAAAACGCAAATTGAAACCACGCTAATAAGCATTTTGCCTTTTTTGGGGAGGCTTCCGAAACCCCATTTAAAAGACATAAACCGAAATATTGTTGCTCATCTACTGCTGTTAGCTCCAAGAAAGCTGGAGGCACATTCCGCTATTTTAAACACTTTATCAGTATTAACTAATTTGCATACGAATTAGTCATCGAGCGACAAATACAACGTGTTGACGCTGCAAATGACATTTCATTGAAAGCGTATTGTCCATAAAACCCTTAGCAGTATTAATATACTTAGAAACACGCACGACAAATGCCGTCTTGTTGCTGGTTAGAAGCACATAGTGACTGCCTTAAAGAGTCAGTATTTCTGTATGTGCATCTCGACTAAAGCAGAAACAAAATAAGAACGAAACTTTATGACCCTTGCTCCAGAAATCAATAGATGGGTAGGATACCCTTTACGTTTAATTAACATTGGGAGTCTTCATGTATCCGTCTCAATAGCCAATCGTTCGCAAATGATTGACTGAATGTCAGGAGGGAAGCAGACCTAGTTCAACTGTTCATCATTTGGAAGTCTACATTGAATTGTCAATCGTAGTGTGGCGACAAGCCTTATCACAGCAATATAGATAGACTTTTAATGACGCTGATATCTTTCTTTTTGTTACAAAAAACAATAATTTCATTGGGGGAACCAAAAGCGTATTGTCGATGGTACTAAGGGTTTGTGCTTAATATTAAATATCCTTCCCTTATTGGCCAAAGCAAAGTTGTATTAAGTATACTTAGAATCAAATGAATTGACATAAAAGCTTGTTAGGTGGCTTCGACAAATGCAGACGTTTCAAGAGTGCTGTTGCTGGTATACGAAAGCACACAAAATGACTGCCCTGCAAATAGAGTGAAATAAATTTCTGTATGGTGATTCTAGGATTGCAATTCCACCCTCTTGACAAAATCTTGGATTTGCTATTCTAGCTGTAAACTTTATGACCCTTGCTCCGCCAAGAAATCAATATTGCATGGGTAGGATACCCTTTTGATTAATGCAGCGTTGATATACTTTGCGAGTCTTAACACCTATATTTGGATGATAATGCGCTGAGAAAGCCGGGATGTACAAGTGCGATTCGCGTTAAATCTGTTCGAAGAATTATCTTTAAACTGTTACTCATAAAAAACGGCGCGCAAACTTTTGGCTATACTTTGCCGATATTTTGACTTAACAATATAATACTCTGCAAGGTGGTATTTTAACAGTCGCTGCTCGTAAAACATGACCTGCGATATACGCTCACAAATCACATAAATACAGTCGAGAGGCTGTGACACCTAATGAGCAGTGCAAATTAAACAAACAGGCATATAAATCTCAACGGAATGTAAATCATTTGTTCTATTTTGTGTGCCCTGATAAAATAGACGACCATTCTTTCCAATGCACTTTATGAGATTGAAATGATGTACCCAGCTGTGCAATCGCATTGCAATCGGGGCACTGGCACACTATCACCTGATGATGAGTGTCAACATAAGCTGAGCCCGAGCAAGTAGCTCTCCTGTGCATAAGTTGTGATAAAGGCTCTCTGAATCTTATTCTCGCAAGGTAAATAGTTTGGTTTTCGCCAACATCATTGAGAATTTATATTAGTGCAGATTTACTTTGCAGTACATGTATGTCAATTCCAGCTTATGACGCAGTGATGATAACCACCGCTAATCATTAACTTCTAGTTATGGTTAATCGATATCGCCACCGCTTGGTGATGGACTGATCCAGCGATGCAATAATTTATGTTTATACACTCCTTAGTAACTGGCTGATGTATAAGCCAGCGCCCAATAAGGTGACTGATTTACGTTTGGTTCTTTGTGCAATAACCTGTCATATAAATATGCTCCAGCTTATGGGTTTTTGATTGTCTGGCACAACGATAAACTCACACCAGCCCGCTCATTATAGAGTCCGATGTAGTTATGCCAATGCTTTTATGGCTGTGTTCTTGTTCTATTTTCCGTGTTTCTCAAGCATGTTGGCGGCAAGATAACACATACTGGATAAGAGATTTATGCAACTAGGCCTTCGATGAAGGGAATAATTAACAATTCGTATTAATGCAGTGCAGAGTAAAGGTTCATGTTCTTGTAACCCTCAGTACAAATGATATCATGTAGAAAAAACGAAAGGTTAGTGACATCTATAATCATGTAACGATGTGAGGAAATGAACACATCTCATGCATAATTAGAAGAACGGATATCAGATTGTGAGAAGCAAAGTTGGTAACATTCCGTCTTACCACACTTAATTTAGTGATCAGCGGTGGGCATTGTGGGTAGGAATAGTGACATACCGACCGAATATGCTCTGTAACGCTAACGAATTCCGAAAAGCGTCCTTGGCGTCGACAAAGTAACTGATATAATGTAGCTTAAGATGGCAATTCAGTCGTGCCTTCGCAACATTCTGACTTGTTATTTGATGCATGAATATTAACATCAATCTAAACACATTCACAATTTGTGATCTTTCTTTGCATAAACATCATTAGGTTTAATTATGGCGATGTTTATCTTTTCCAAATTTTGACTTCACTTGAACTGGAACTGCACGATTCTTATGTCCGCGCATGCATTATGTGTGTGTGTGTCTTCGAATGCATTATAATCGAAGCCGAATCCAACCATGATAATAGTTTCGGGGAAAAGGGGTTGGAGAGGGTATGTGGAGCTTGTGAATGGGGCGCTAGCCGCTGTTATAGTTGCATGAAACACGCAGCTGACCAGCAGACAATCTAGTAATGCAAACCGTTTGAAAAGAACATAGCATCAAATTAATCACTAAAGTATTATAGGGACAGTTACATTGTACACAGTACATTGAATTAACCGCTTGATTGAAGAGGTTTAGCACAAATGTTTTGTATTCTTATACCTACTGATTTGCAATGCGTTGACAAATATGCCCATTCATTGTAGTCGCAAAAGCCGCACATGTACGCAGCTATTATTATTCGTAGTTCAGCTATATATTTCCATGTACGTTATATCAAATACGTAATGAAAAAAAATGCCGATAATTTAGTGTAGTAGTCTTTAATACGATGTGGACAATCACGTTGCAATACAGTTCAGCCTTTTCTCTTGAAGGTTACTTAATATCAGGCCTCATTAGGGATGATAGTACCTGACTGGACTTACTGAATAAGGATCATTCATTTAAGCTTAACATGGTAATAAACAGTTATTTGATTAGTAAAGAGTCTGATAGAACTACCGACTCGCGCATCTTCATTGCATCAATTAACAGCTGTGTTGGAATAAGAGATGAGACCAAATACGCATTTTGCCTATAAGAATGCCCACTAAAATCAAGATAATATGTTTGCTAATTATTGATGCATTTGGACCTCACCTATCCCATTGTCTCCTTTTGGTTTATTAAGATAGTATTAAAATAGCAAATGCAAAAATTATTAAGCTGAATTTGTAAGGTCACGGATATAAATTACTGCTCTTTAAATTTTTCTAATGTATTGATCAAAATACCATGTCGATTAAATCTCCCGAATAATATTCATCAAATATTGCTAAGTAGGTCACAAGAGTGACACGTCAGCTGGTTCCATAACTCCTCATACTAATTAGAATGATTTCATCTACAACACGGCTGACAGAGAACATGAGTCAAAAAAAGTAAAGTAAAAACACACATCAAGTTAATAAGCATTTTGTCTTTTGAGAGTAGACTTCCAAAATCCCATCAACCCCTTGATGTAAAGGACTTAAATCGAACCATTGCTGCTCATCTACTGCTGTCAGCTCGCAGAAAGGTAGTATTTATATATTGAGTAATCGAGCGTTTGAAAACTACTGGAAGTTGCGCGACAAATTCAACGTGCTGACCTTGCAAGTGACGTTTAATTCAACGCTTATTGTTCATACAACCTCTAGCAGTATTAATCTCATTAGAAACCCGCACGACGAATGCCGTCTTTTTGCTGGTTGAAAGCACATAATGTCTGTCCTAAAGAGTCAGTATTTCTGTATGAGCATCTCAACTAAAGCAGAAACCAAATAAGATCGAGACTGTATGACCCTTGCTCCAGAAATCAATAGATGGGTAGGATACCCTTTACGATTAATTAATATTGGGAGTCTTCATGTATCCGTCTCTATAGCCAATCATTCGCAAATGATTGGCTGAATGTCTGTGAAGCAGAACTGCAGTACAACAAAGTAGTAAGTTGTTCATCATTTGGAAATCTTAGCCATTGATTGATCATGTGTGTTCGTCGTGCATGTATCAATATAAAGATGAACGTCGCTCGAAGGCATTCAATTCGGCAACAATATTGTGGCACTATGTTATTACAACAGCCGAATTAACAGCAATATAGATGAGACTTGTCTTTCAATGCAAGTCGTCATTATGTAATATCTACCTTTTGTTACACTGCCTAAAACAATAAGGAGAGTTCGATACGTCTTAAGGGAACCAAGCCATCGACATGATTTATTCGATGGTAGTAATGGTTTGTACTAAATATTGGGCTATTGGGCAAAGTATAGTTGATGAAAAGGCATTGCGGTATAGTGACGTTATAACCAATGCCTTCATATATCAATTGAATTGCCATAAAAGCTTGTTGGGTGGCTTCGTGCTGAAAAAACTCATATATGAAGCATACGGCTTAATGCTATGCATCAGCACACAATGAGAAGCACTGCAAATAGACAGTGGAATAAATCAAGGTACAATAACTAGGATTGCCATTCCACACTTTTGATATCTTGGAAATTCATATGTAGCTGTAATCTTTCTCGTATGTTTGATGTTTATAATATATAAAGTAGTTCCGTAAAGTAAACATATCTTGCATATCTTGCTCTATTATTGCCTTTAAATAATGCAGCGTTGATATGCTTTCCGGGACTGCTTATTATAAATTTGGATGATACTACGTTGAGAGGTTTGCGATTCGCGTTAAAACTATTCGAAGGATTATGTTCAAACTGCTATTCATAAAAAACGGCGAGCCCCCTATTGGCTATACTTTGCCGATATTTAGACTTAACAAATGATACTGTGCACACTGGTATCTTAATACATGCTGCTCGTATAAAGTAACCTGCGATATACGTTCACAAATCATCGAAATACAGTCGAGGCTGTGGCTGGTTAATGGGGCGGTAGCCGCTATTACAGTTGTATGAAACACACTACGGTTTTTAAAAAAGTTATATCGTACGGAGTACGTTTAATTAACCGCTTGAGTGAAGATGCTTAGCACACACGTTCTGTATTCTTATATCTTCTAATTTGCCATGCGTTGGCAACTATACACATTTATTGTAGTCCCAGCTATGATCATGCGATGACCACGATTTATTAAAAGGTGCAGCCCACTGCAGATCAGCAAAGTAGATAGTTCTAGCGATATACATTTGTCATATAGACTCTATGTTTTTTGTTCGATATTGAAGCTGTCTATAACCAGTATTGTTGTAATGTTTGAATGCGCATCCAAAGGGATGTGTCGAACAATTAAGCATCTCAGTTACTTTTAACGAATAACTATAGCAATTAGACACTAAAAATAATCTTAAAATGTTTTAATAGAGAACACTCGAACAGGTATCAAGAAAGGATACAATTGTTTCACACATGCTTTATGAAGGCTGACAGTAATCCATGTTAGAGTTTGAGGCTGGTTGATAGGTTTTCGTATGCAGTACGGGATGGTGGAATGAGTGACCAAGCATCTGCGCTGTGCCCTACGGGCGTGCGCGCGCGTGTGTGTGTGATTTTGCGGGGGGGGGAATTAGTTGTCGCGGGTCATCAGTAGAGCACATCTCTTGTTGTCTCACCAACCAGACTGATTATGTAAGGATAAACCGCCTCATGCATTAAATAAGCACAATAGGACTAGTTGTCAATGATAAGAGTGACAACTTATACATTGAAGACTTATCGGTGTAGGACACCATGCTCCTAAGTCGTTGATATCTAGGACCGTGATCTTTTGATCCAGAATCAGGTCATCCACCTTTGGTCAAAACTATCTATTACCGTCAAAACGGACTTTCGATATTTTAATGTTCCCAGAGCCAATTTAAAATGCTCTTTCACCGCACAAAAGCTTTTTGCGTCACAAATTGTCAAATTAGCAATGGAAGAATAATTTGGAAAATGATTACATCATGTCTAAGAAAACATCATGAAGCAAATCAATTCGGGTAAGTTAACAGTAAATACGCTGTATTGACATTGACCATTTCACTTAAAAACAGGCCTGCAGAATCTATCCGATCCTTTGTGAAAACCCCGATGCACAAGCGAGGTCGCATGTGATTACTTAATCATGCAATTCAGCTTATAAAAAATATTAACGCGCACTATAATGTTGCTGTAAAGGAAACGAGCGGCATAGAACAAAATATTGCAACACATTAATCATTAAGTGTCAATAACAGAAATCATTAATGAGCAAAACTAGTCAATCATAATTATTTTGTCGTTATTTGGAAGCATATGCAAATCATTATAGCAACAAGGTGCTGCCGATAAAATAACTTGGTGTAAAAACTAAGCTCATGGGAACAGCAACATATGACGCCGATGCGGGTTCACCGTTATGTCGATTATATGACGCAAAATGCATTTTATAGCTGCATCCTATCAATATGATCATTAATGACACACTATTTCTCAAGTCTTTTCCCACAGTTAGAGCAATAAGCAAACAAACTCACAACTCATATTATTTTTTCAAAGTAACACAATCTTTGCATAAATCATTATGTGGTACATTACATGAGCTACGCCGTTGACGTTTACAAACCAAGCCGCAAAAACGGACCCAAAACCAAAAACATGCTTGCATAAACGTTTTGTCCAGCGACAACTAACGACTATGGCAGCGAATACTTTTATACGGAATTACAGGTAGATTATTCAACTATCATTCCATCCTTTTTAACATTAACATGATAGCTTTCCGTGTAATATTCTGACTCCACGTTTGGTGATGAAGGACTATTTCATGGATTCAATTATCTGATGAATTATGATTAATACAGCTTTCTTAACTCGTTTTCAAACGGAACTTTCTTTCTTTATTACATAGACTCAGTCATATACACTAGATACAGTCATTGCTATGGAACTTTGATCCTGTCAATGCCCATATCTTGTGACGGTGGATAAGGTTATACACAAGCAGATAACGAGAAGCCGATAATGGGACATGACATATGAGGCCAGGCTAAATCAATTACTGATAGCTGAATAAAACGGCACATCATAAGATCTCTTATATCGTGAATTGAACCGTAATCAATATAGCATTAACGGTTAAATGATAAGGTGAATAGTAAGTGAATCGACAGGATATCCTTAGCACTAACTTAGAATTGTGATTCATGCTACTCTACTGCATTCATGTGTGTTTCATTATGTAACTTAAGTCAGTCATATTCTTACATCCTATATTAGGCATGATCGTTTACATCGAAACTGCTAAATCATCGTAGCCACAAAGTTCAATAACATGCATAACAGATTAAAACGCCTTTTTCTGTTTTACGATGTGACATGGGCCTAGGATATTAAAATCTTGTGGGCTCGATTATTATGGTTCAAACATGCAAATAGGTAGACATCTATACTGCACTGATCATAATTAAACAGATAAATGAGTATTGACCTAGCTGACGTAATAATCATAGTGAGTAGATGTTTGTTGGCATGTGATTTACGCTCATATGTCAGCTCGTTATAAAACATGAGGAATAAAGAAGCATTCGTGATCTACAACATCCATTACCAATGACCAAATGTCGTATGATACAATTAAAATCAATAACCATCACTAATTGGCATTGATATCATCACTCTAGCGTCACTTTATCGCTATGTTTCCAGCTGCACGTTTTCCTGATTGACTGCATCTTTAGTTGGTATTCATAGAAATGCTATCAGCTCTAACACGCATGATTACCCTGCCATGTAGCCTTGCATATATTACCGATAGAAACATGACTGAGTCCCCTTTGAATGATTTTTAAACTACTTTTCAGGAATCATAAGGCCGTACTGCTGAACATGGGTTTAAGTTAATCAAGATGATTCAACACACAATCTAGCCATTCATTAATATCATGCATTTGATTATGCCCGTATAATCAAATTAAAATCAATAACCATCACTAATTGGCCCGTGCCAAGGTGAAAGCGACCTCGGTTAGAGTTTTATTCGTTAACATATTGCTAACGCTTATTATGACTGCAAAACAATCATTGTTGATTCAGCAACGATGATGTTTTCGAAAATATGGCACTTCTTCATCTTTAAATTCACATTGCGGTCATCGTATCTTAGGATAACTTACTACCAACATCCACTAGGTATACATGACAGGGTCTAAAAGTGACCATACAAATTGCGTCTTATAATCGTATGTTGTTAGATACAAGATTAACGTTTGAATACATAAAACTAACGTGTACACGATTATTGTATTAATTGTAAGCTCTTAATTTGAAGAACAAAGGAAAAACGTTATCGGCATACGACATTTGGGGATTTGAATGTCCATGACAATTGCTTGGATCATATATCAATATCGTTATCAGGATTCAGATCCCAGTATCATACGGATTAGTTGTTATTTCAACGTCAAGTTTTGAGGCTTGACACTGTTGCAACACAAACCCATTGAGTGGGTGTTTTTAACCCCTACCAAAAGCATCAGATGAATTATTGTCAATCGGGGTTGAGCAATAGCGTATAATGCTGATCATTATCCGCGACAACGTCGTTGGGGCACGACCAAAATGCGGTGCAGACACCTGACATCACAAGAAGAAAACCAATATATAATATACACATAGTGCATTTTTAGGTATTATTAATTCAAAACCTCATCATCCAGTGAATGAGTGATTTCTAAAACATCATTTTCCGGACGTGTTTTTGTCCGCCACAATAAAAATTGCAGTCTTTGTGACCTGCTGCTGCATCCTACCTGTAGAGCAATTTCAATAGTTCTCATTTAATGCATTACAACAAAGAGTAGTGCCTTTTGTGTGTGTGAATGACAGAACATATGTCATGCCTGCTCTGTTTATATATTATTTACGAATTGCACGTTCCTTTCCGAATCATTGCGAATCGCATAAAGGGCGTATCCTACAATGGATCTGTAACTTATAATATATCATCGCTAGTATATCGTTCATTATTGATGGAGGAGATAACTACAATTGATACTATCACATGTAATCATATCAATCATAAATTATTATGTGCCTGTGTTGCGACTGTGCAGTTGAGATATGCTGTAGCGGAAAGGCTTAGCGATGCGGTTAATTTGATTAGCCACGTAGTGGTTCGGGGTAAGGGAATGCATTTGCAACATCAGAAGGATGCATTATCTACCCTACTACTTTCAATGTCTTATACTGACGAGTGCTAAAAAGAGACACACAGTAATAGTTTGCTGCAAATCAGGTTTATAGATGGCGATATGACCTACAGTTTGTGTATACGATTGGAAGTTAATCGCTGTTCACTTGCAAACCATAAAATTGACCATAGCTCATGATTTTAACGGAGTATATTTGAGGCCAACATCATTGAAGATACTCTTAGTTACTGTTTGGAGTGTTAGCTACGCACCAGCTATGCCGGCGGATACGCCCTTATGTATTTTGTTTCGAGCCATATTCGTCAGCAGCGTCATGTCATTAAGCGTGCTGAACTGTTAGTCGGGGATTTGCTCATCGTATGCACTGTTAACATATCATCGTATCCACATGTCGTAGTTGCTAACAGACCCTCGAATGGCATCGCTAACAGTCAAGGCAATTTATAGAGATCGTTTCTTTTGTCACATGTCTGCGATATATATCGTCATTGATAAGCAATGTCTTTGTAAAAGGTACACTTGGACAAATAGTTACGAGACAATGCTTGCATAGCAAATGTGAATGGTTGCTGTTCAAATACTGGGAGAAAACATTAACATGTTGACGATATAAATAATCATGATTGAAACGTAACACGTATCGATGACAGCGCCACCTTTCTTTGGAACGAACAGCGAGGCATCGCTGTGTTGTTTTATTGAACTCTTTTTTGTTAAAAGAAACATAAATACAACGATTAAAGGCATAGTAAAAGGTATCATAGCAAAGGAAAACACTATAGGGATGCGGGGAGGAAAAAAACTTAGGCAATAGATAGGTCTTAAACGCCAACCGCTAGTTGCAAGCACTTATATGTGAGTGCCATGCGGTGTTGTAGTAATGGCCACACATATAAGTCATGCTTTCTGACGATCCTACATGAAAATCGGTAGCAATCAATTGCCTTTCACTGCGCAATATCAACAAATAGCATCACAAATAGGTGATTGATTTTAAATCAATTGGACGATAGAAGCATTCTCACACACAAGACATTTCCCAAAATAGGTGGTCATAATTGGTGTCAAATGAACCTATGAGGCAGGTGATGTTGGTTCAACAAGCGAGTGAAATTGGATGATGCAGTTTCAGCGCCGAAGATTTTGTGTTAATATATGATGAGGTCAAACTCAAAACTCAATATCTGTCATGGATAAGACAGACGTTGTGATATATGCCCATCACCGAATCGCCTATAGTTCATTTATATCATTAATAACATGTTGATAGTCGATCGCATATGTGCCGACCTAGTGTTTTAACATGTAGCAGCAGGCAAGTAGGTTAGCTGATCTCGAGTGGCTTAATTCGTTAAGTATGAGATAATACCAGAGCATGATCTGCAAAACACTGGCAGGTAAAACAGAAACGAGGCTAATTACTGCTGATGAACAAAAAATGTTTTAAGTTCGTTGGGTGATCAATACACTTGCGCGAGACAGGTAGGGTTAACATTGCACAGCATTAATATTGCCATGTCAATTTACTTTGATCTGCACGGGCTCTGATATTCTGTTTTGTGCACCCATTTTGTGTTATGATTGTCTCAGATAGTTAAAGTTAACACGGACCCATTGAAATCGATCTTCTCACAAATCAGTTTAAAGCGATTACTTCTATAACCTTTGTCAAACAAAAGTGGAGCTTTTAAGCTATCCAACATAGGGTGATGGAATTAACGGTTGAGTTTACTCTGCCATGGGCGATTTGTATGGCGTTCAATATTTCGTTTTTGCTTTTCATATTGATGTTATAAGCAAATTTCGCATGTAATCGGTTCGCATGTGTTTGATGTGAAGCACATTTAATGCATCCCTTATTGCATATCATAGCAGCAAAGTAAAGAAAATTATATGTTTCATTTTATCGCTTGTCCAATATCTTCGCCGGTTCATGTTTGCATATGACTGCACGCTATCACAGTCGAGCGAATTAAAATGTAATACTATATTTCTAGAGACACAACTTATATTAAATGTCCCAGCAGTCTTTAGTGGTCTATAAAGTTATGTTATTTTAACATGTGACGTGTGGGATGTATATTTTAAAGCATACACCATCCTACGCCGTTGACGTTACTCCGTTAAAAGGGACACATAAGATAAATTGTTTCAATATGAATTCGCTAAGCACCTTACGGTCTCGAATCCACTTACACGATTCCTTATTGTGGCAATATGAATGGATGAATCGATTGATTGCTTATTTATATGCACGAGATAATAGGGTAATGATCATGTAATATTGTCAAGCATCTTGCTCAATACTTTAAAGATTTTTGCAACGGTGTAACTGCATATTTACACCGCAATCAATCATACTACACCGATTGCATGCCATGAACGCTCATACAGCTATGGCGGAATCCAGCCTGGTATACTGGTGCAGTACCAGAACGAACGAATATCCCAATGCATGTTTATAAATCATATTTATAAACATGCATATTACTTACCTCCATGGTGCTGATGGTATCCAATACATTTAGGTCGGAGTGACTTCGGTCGTCTGCAAATTGACCTCAGCATTCCGTAACCTGAATTTAAATTACTATATTCCCCCACAAATTCATATCGCAGTAACCTTCACATTCGCTTAATAAATTGTTATTCGTTACAAGACAATAAGTCTGACCTTAAGGTGCATGTAAGCTGCGCTGGTTTTCATAGCTGATAAAACTTGTACTTTAATGATAAAACTTGTATTTTAGTGACATGTTGAAAAGAGCAAAATGTTTTTTATTGCCATGTATATTGAGCAAAGCAGTCGGGCTCAATCAGACTTGTAAGCGATCAATGCTGCTGACAAACCGATAGTTCAACAACATCCAAAATCCTTATCTTGTCAACTCAATGACATTTACTGCGGTAATTTAAAATGCATTCATTTCAACACAGGGCTAATAGTGGGATGAAGGCAAATTCCTAAACCTTGTGGCAGGGTAGTTATTATCAAGTCATACATCATGACTGGTTGAAAATTGTTGTCGATAATGGTTTGGCACAATTATTAATCTGCGTTATGTTATAGCTATAAATGCTCAATTGATATTTTCATTGATTGATTGTTTTTTGTGCCAAACGCTTTCAGAACGGTCATTGGTAGTGATAATCCTTCATTTAAATAGTTTAGCGGAATTAACACCAAGAGAAAAACAAACGTTTTTGCTTTGACATATTTTTATGTCAAGCTTGTCATGTGAATCACAAGCCTCAGGCCGACCGAAAACGACCTGAATGCCGTAAGGTTCAGTGTGGTGACTGATCGCATCTGTGCTGTATTCTAGTAGAATAAGGAGCAGCATCTGCAATACGCCTTACATCAAGGTACCTTGCAATCCTTGTCAGTCGACGTATATACCGAGGTTGCATGAACTGAGTACATGACAAGACGATAATGAGGGACACGACGTCTTGCAAATAACTTTAATTAGCTGTCTAGATTTCCAAACGAGCGAATCTAATAGATGTTTAATGAGGGCCGCTCTTTATTATCAACCAATTGCCGTCGCGTCATATGGTGAATGAACTAACGATTTCCGGGAAATGCTAGACTGCATATTCACACTCATATGCCAAGTAGAACGGATGACCAAGTGCGCGGATAAGATTCGCTAAAATATTCATCCTGGCACAGGATGTCAGTATCGTTTCATGACGACGCTTACTGATGGCAACATCAGTTGATGCCACTAATTATTGATAGCGGCACGTAGCGATGTCTACACCTGCACATTCAAAATCACCTTTACTTGAGATTGCATCAATAACTGCGCCATGTTGGGCACGATATTCGAATCCTTCTTAGATAGTTGTTTTAGCCCTATACTTAGAACGTGGTTGCTTAGCAAGCGGCTTTCTGATTTTTAGTCACTGCGCGTTGCAGTAGATCCATCAAATATGTTGTCGCCAGGAATGACTATTGCGTAGTCGTTGGTCTCATTCCTGTGAAATGTGGTCATGAATACTAAGATTCAAATTCGGTTGTGATGATATCTTTGACCCATTCTTACTGACCTAGCAAACAGTGGCCGGCACATCCGATTTAAGAAATCTTCAAGGAATTGCAGTCGAACTGTGGCTGCGGAAATTAGGTTCCTGTTTGAATCTCTGGCAGTAAACATTCGTTGTCAAGCGAGGACGAATTATGTTATCCAAATTGCATTTTATATTTCAGGGTCCACCACAATAAGAGGTACCTCTGTCAGAGCAGCTTCTCGTTTTTTGCATCACGTATAGGTCGAATATGACTAACAATACGCGAAAAACGGTTATATCGGAATATTGGAACTTGTGTACATTTAATGGAATCGAGAACAACCACACGCTTAATAACCTGCAATACTAAAACATATGAAACTTGATGGGTTGAATATATTTTGCAAATCGATTATTTTTGCTCAGAAAACCATGTCTCCAAACACAATGAGCATCAACGCTAAGGCAGATGGCAATAACCCATGTACGGCCATTTTAAACGACGAGAATAACGTTCGTAAACGTTGAAGCAGTTGATTGAACTAACACTTGAGCTATCCTAAGTATTGTGTCTAAAACATAGTGCACCACCAGAGTGGACGGATAGATTCCCACTAACTTTACCGTTGTGTCAGTGTAATATCCAGCATCTTAGTAAATAGAAAGTCAAGACTTTACATATGTTATAATAATAATATCTGCATTAATGCCAAAGCTTCGCGACGCGTTACATATGTGGTAAATATAGAACACCACAGCAATAAATACTAAACATTTGTAATGTTACTTTTTGAATGCAAGACCTGGGTAAGCAATTAAGGTTTGTCTGTCTGCCATACCACTAACCACCGTTATAATATCTGCGGCTTGCGCTTGACATGCTTGTTATCCATATTGTAGCAGCCACGAGTCGGCACATGTAAATATTGCTGTCCTCCGTTTTAGTTGCTGTTCATTTAATATATGATTTCTTAATGACATGCATGCTGTAGCTATCCTTCCGTAGAATACAGATAATTTTTTTTATCTATAATATAGAGCATATCTGTTATATTGGCTGTCTGCTTGTATTGATGTTTCTGTTTGGCCAACTTGCAATAAGACAACATGAAATCAGGCAAATTGTGTAATGCATCATCGTAGGACCACCGCGCATGTATCGTTCGCAAAGTTCAGAGAATGGCAGTATGTGGATGACAGACATTAATATGACGAGTGGCACGAGCGCAAACTCAAGGTTTTGATGCACTTACAGTTCAGTACATGCAACTTCAAATATAGATTAACATAATAATGTGATCCTCGTTTTAAGTTATATATGTTCAAAGCTAATCATTGATAGGTAGGTAAAACAGTATTTACTGCGCCATAAAGTTTATTCGAATGGACATTAGAGCATGTGCAAGCAATATTTAAATTGTTCCAGAGAATGACGGAACATTAAAACTATTGTTTTTAGGAGTACAGACCAATTTTGTCTTCACTAAGTTCTAAAATCTAAAACCGCTTCTGTAACTGCAGCTTGGACATTTTAACTCGCAATTCGTGAATATATTCTGTTACAATCTGCATTATGCAACTATGACAACAAAGGTTCGATAGCACATTGGGAATACACAAGGGTATATTCATATATAATGCATG